>CP139502.1:357546913-358146913 GCA_021014915.2 Artemisia tridentata subsp. tridentata
AAAATATGTTTCTTTAAAAATAAAAAACTAGGGTTCATTTTTTTTAAATATAAAAATAAATTTGGGAAAAAAAGAATCAATAAACTTGTGTGTTATTGCTTTGAGATGGGATTGTAAACTGAAGTACAAAACATTTATTTATAGTGTTTGTAAATCTTTATTCCAGGTGAACACTTAAACCAAATATCGGGGCCCCAGTTGTTTATTTCTTTTGTTTTATGACTTTGGGTTCTGATTTAATAATTTTAGGGGCCCCACCATACCAAAATTTATTATACTTTAACAAAGAGCATCAGTTTGGGAAACAAATACTATGGCTGTAGCATTCAAAACCTTGATCTTATTACAATGAAGTTGATGATTCCTACTTTGTGCCTTATCGACGACGTGAAATCTTTCCAATATCCGATGAAAGATCGGAAGAGCTTCAACTTCAAGAAGCACTCATTTCCTCTTCATATTGTAAATATCCCTTCCCCGAATGAATACGTCATCATCGAACACAAGCCTCACCCTTGTGGATTTTTTGATGATCAAACCCGTCCCCAAAAAACCTTTTTGTGACATATGTATGGAACAAATGCGTCATCATCAAACACAAAGCCTAGCTACTTGGGATTCATTTGATGATCAAACCGTCCCCAAAAACCTTTTGTGCATTGTATGGACACAAAAGCGTTACGAACACAAAGCTCAGTACTTTGGTTTCATTTGAGAGCAAACCATTCCCCAAAAATCCTTTTGTGACAATGTAAGGACACAAATGCTCATACGAACACAAAGCCTCAGCTATTTGGGATTCATTTGATGAGTCAAACCAGTCCCCCAAAAACCCTTTTGTGACATATGTAGGGACACAAAAGGCCCAAAACGAACAAAAAAGTCACCCATTGTGGATTCTTTTGTGAGTCAAACCATCCCAAAAAACTTTTGTGACATATGTATGGACACAAAAACTGATCAAAATGTTTCGAAAATTAAGTTTTGTAGTATTTGTTTTTTTTTGATTGCATTGTGGAATGTAGGCCCAAGATCAAAGAAAACTTGACAATTGAACTTGTCCTGACCCTAAATGCGAGGGGGGTCTTTGGCCCGAAGTTTGTAAAAAATTTTTCCCAAAAGAAGTACGGAGCTTTGGGGAAAACGTGTTATGTGATTTTTGATCAGGGAGCCCCGAGAAGTTTTACTGTCCTTTTAAAGATTGTTGGGCAATGTAGGGGACGATAGTGGAGGGATTAGGATAAATGTCCACATTGTAACAGATTGTTTTGTGACATTAAAGGTGACTGCTTTCGGGGATGGATTGTAGCGAGTTTCAAAGTTGAAGGAGGATGAAAGAGCCCCAAACCCGAATTATGTTATGGATCTTGAAAGAAAAAGAAATGGAGAAGGGTGCCAAGTTGCAAATTTATGTCGAAAAAACTGAAGGTGTTTGCATATATTGCATGTATATTTTTTTTAGTTCTTGATATATACCTAGGTCTGAATAATAGGACATTTATACAAAACATCATAGTTTTTAAAATCGACTCAAAAATTAAAAAAACATTTGTAAAATGCATTGCAGGTGTGGTTATACTTTTTGTTTGGATGTGGCGAGAAGCATACTGTACTCACGCAGTGCTCGCGATAGCTTGATGAGTTTTCAGCTCTTCGCAGAATCAGACAAGTAGAGTCTTTTATTTTCATGATTTTTACTCGCGTTGTTTCGTTAATCCTGGTTTACTTTGGGAACTTCTTTTTTAGTTTAGTTTTTGCTTTGTAAACCTGTATATGAATCGACTCTATCACTACAACTACTACTTTTATAAGAACGTGACACTCAACAAACTAGATTAGAAATAATATAGATGAGAAGTAGATGAAGTGGATCGTATGATATGAATTTTACTCGTTGTATATTAGCTTAAAAAAGAAAGAAACAAATACAAACCATGAGTGAACACATACACACCTACACACTCTCACCTATACTAGTCTTTGAGGCACACACAAAATGGGGTGAGAGTGTGGTATTGATAGATGGTGAGTGACGCCTTAAGTGTTCTTGGATGGGCTTTGTGTTGGACATGGGCTTTTAACCATTACATTGACTTATCTAATACAAACTAACATGGTCCAACACAAAGCCTTCCTATACTTAGACACTACACGACACACATATTATAAATTACAATGACCATAATTGATAATAATTTTAAAATTGCTAACAATGCTTGGTTAGACCTATTGTTAAAAGTTAGTATGATTGAATTTGGTTGAATGGTGTTGGAATTTGGAGAGTTTTAAAAAAGGGTGTGAGTCATCGGGGCATAATTATACACAAGAACACGTTTTTATTATTTAATATGTAATTTTGTATATTTATTAAATGTATAATTGTTTCCGAAATAATTTAATAATTTAAATATATTTAAATATAAAAGAAAGGGACTTAAATGTCGAAAAAAAGAAATTCCGGATTCCTCCAAAGTGGGTAATCATGGAAGGATCTAAAGGGGTGCTATGTTCATTTTTTGGCTAATAAAGGAACGAATAACAATGACTTTTTTGACAATTTGGGGGTATATAAACACCCCTTGCCCTCATGTTTGATCCCCATCAAAAACAAAAACCACGACACCAAAAAACCTAAATAACTTTAGTACTTTATTAAAAGTCATAAAAAACGAAAGGGTTTTACACTGAAAACGCAGGCAACGGGCAACAAGCTCCCGCTAGCCCCTTTTTGAATCAAAACTTATCTTTTAAAAATAATTCAAAGACCTTGGGGTCGTAACTTGCCACATAACCCTTGGACTCTTTTTGAGCAGCTCCACACCTCGGTGCAAGGAAAAAAAGTAAAAAAATGAAAAAGGAAAACGGGTTGGTTATCAAGGCACCTTTCTGTGTTTGGTTACTTTGATGAAGCGGCTTTTTTTTAAAGCAGCCCCTGACCCGCCGTAAAAGCATGATTCCCCAATCCCACAAGGGAGAAACCCCCGTTAATCTCCAAGCATGTTTCCCCCCCTATCCATCCAAGACCAAAATGGTGGTTAAGTGTCGATTTCCTTCCACGGGGGCATCAAGAAATTCAATGCTTCTTTTCTTCTGAAAAACCCAGCACGTTCAATGTCAAAAAGAACATCCCTAACCAAATCTGTCGGTTTGAACCCCGGAAGCTCTCTACAATGAACTGATGCTCTCCAATAGTCCCCCAAAAAAAGCTTTGTGACAAACCGGGCAAATTTCATCAAAACCGAAAAAAGGGATCATAGGCGTATTTAAGGATAGTGCGATACTCAATTGGCGACATTGTTGATCGAGACCGTCCTATAGGGATGGCAAGAAGAAATTCTTGAGCATGTGGTGCACCGCAGACACTCAAAAACAGCTTTTTGTCTAACGGTCCTCCAAAGTGAACTTCCATGTCCTGGACAATTTTGCTAAAAAGAGCACTCGCCATGTGGGGTTGGGCTTTAGTGGGGGCGGTGTCTTTTTTTGTGAAACCCCCCAAAGTCAAAGCTTGGAATATATCACGAAGACAATCAAAGCACAATCATAATCATAATCCATATCACATACGCCACTGTTTTGGTAAGAGTGGTCCTGAAGCACCCCAAGATTGGGCCCTCGAGGCCACAAAGGATAAGATGAAGCCTCTACCGCGAATATAAGCCCCAAACCACTAAACCTAATAGGTAAAGAAGCAAGTCGCCACTGGAGATCCCCAAAAAAGGGGACTCCGCAAACCCCAAATCCTCAATCGCCTCGCGCAATCCTTTGTCAAAAAGAAAGGAAGCCTCCTCCACATATACGGGTTGACACGTCCTCAAGCCAAAAAAAATTTTAGCAATACCCATGCAAGATCGAAGCAAGAGAAGCTCACTTGCGGGTCTCCTAGGGGGAAGAAGACCCCATCATATCAACAACACTAGTAGCTCTCTTCTTTGCCAACCCACTAATAAAACCAGCATCTCTACTAACTGCCCCCGCAAGAAGCTTCACCCCCAGCGATGGCCTACCGATGTCGTTTGGGAATAAACCCTCACGAAGCTTCCTACCATCACAAGAAGGCCAAAAAAGCTCGGTTTTCTTGATATTCAATTCAAGACCCAAAGCTGGACCCGTCGCCCTAATGATGTCCAGAACCCTAGCCACCTCCTCAGTACACCAATGACAGTCCCATCATCAAGATACCACGCATGAAGAAGAAGCTTGCAATTGTTTCTGATTTGGTGCACGAGGGATGCAACACAAGAGAGAAAAGAAGTGGTCCTAACGGGTCACCTTGCTGAACGCCAGTGGTGGACCTATAATGATTATCTCCAAGATACAATCTGGCTGCTGCCTATAAAGAAATTCTACCCCATAAAGAAATAGAAGGGCACCTCATCCCTGACTTCATGAAGTAAAGCTGATCTATCACCAAGTTAAAGGCGTTAGAAAAATCCACTGTAAGCATCGCAAGAGACCCGTCAGTGTGACGATCACTTAACAACCTGTTAACGCTATGTAATATGGCCTCTGCTCCACTCGACACACCGACCCCAAACTGAAAATCATTAAGGTACTTGGTCATTTCATTGCCAACACCTTTCATAGCCACCTTGGAGACCAACCGCCTCCATATAGTACCCACTGCAATAGGTCGGATCCCGTTGTCGGGTTTCAAGAGCGGCGTAAGAGGAGCAGACGCAACAAACTCCGCAAGAACCGACGGACATCTCCCCCTAACCACAAATTAACCACTGCATTATAGCACATAATAAACCGGTTGCAACAGCAGACCCATCTCCACATAAAGCATCCAAAATGTGTTGTGACCGCAAGCCGTCCCTCCCACAAGAAGTCCCTTTAGGGAAGGATTTAATACAACCAATGACGTTATCAAACCTCCACAACAAGGGCAGGCTCAGCATATATATGCTCGGCATAGACGGAGGTGGTTTGTGCGATTTTAGCCTCCAAAGCCATCACGGTATCACCATTATGCGGAGCAACCCCTGATGAGCATAACACCTTCACCGCTGCTGTAAAGTGACCATCAGCAACCTTTCGAAGGCACGCTCTGATGTTGGTGTTACCAGCATTTTTCTCCTTTTGGATATCAACGCTTCCTTGGTTAAGAGGCACCGGACCCGATCCATCTAATATATTTTTAACTAAAATGGCAACACCATCCTCTTTCCCCCATGTGGCTAGCGAGCTCAGTATTGAACGATTTTGCAAGGCCTTTCGATTCCCAGATCTGCTTTCTTGTCTATTTGTGGGTTTAAACACTTGCAAAGTGCAACGAGGAAGAAGTAGCAACTTAACCCACGCTCCAATAGATCCCGGTTGACGCGACAACTTTCGTATAGAGTTGTTTTCAACGTCTGTGAGAAAGCCATACGACAACCATGTGGGATGCTTTTGACAGTAACGATAGGTGCTTTGAAAACACGATCAAGGAGTGCAACATCCAATACAAAGGGTCATGATCATTGGTATTTAGGCACTATGATAGAAGGTTTCACAATCCCGATAATGTGTCCACTAACACTATCGGTAAAACGAACAAGGCCGTCAGAGTGATGACATGCCCGACTAATAGCATGTAATTGCATACACTTCCCACACATCCATTGACCAAAAACCTTCAATGTTTCCTCCATAGCCATGTACAACCATGATCCGTAGATATAGCCTCTCGCAACACAATCTTACGTTCGTCCTAAGAAAAGATGCAATCTTTTGATATGAGAAATCAACCGAGGAGTCCTTTTATTCCCCACTTCCCCCATCTGGGCAACAATGAAAAATTACGAAATGGACATGGCCATGAGCCAACGAGGATGAAGAAGAAGCCATAAAACTAAATAAATGAATCAACGCCCTCGAGATGAAAACGAGAAAAAAAAGGAAAAATATATCCTAAAACAATAGGTGGCATTTCAACAAACAGTTGGCGTGCACCACCATTTTGCCCCAGAAATCTACCCAATATTTGTTTTCCTTATTTTTTTCCCTTGGTCAAAAGTTGCGGCTGACAAAAACAAACCATATAGGTTTTGTTTTATTTTGGTTCGTACATAGGGATATAACAACAAGAATTTAATTCTTGTTTTTCATCTTTGTCTGTCCTCTTTTAGGGTGTGTTTGGCAAAAATTGTTGGTGCTGGTGCTAGCGCTGATGCTGGTGCTGGTGCTGGTGTTGAAAAGATTAAAAATGCAGTTTTTTTTTTTTTTTTTTTTTTTTTTTTTTTTTTTTTTTTTTTTTTTTTTTTTGTATAGTTTGGCAAACTAGCTGTAATTATAGATTAAAAGTGTAAAATGACATAATTGGACATACAAATAACAAACCTAATATGAATAATAGTAAATAAAATTATTGATATAAATCATAAATATGTAGCATTGCATGAAAATCTATGTAAAAATACAAACAACGTTAAAATGATGTTAAATTATCATCCATGATGTGCATTCCATATTAAAGTAGCAATATCGTTACGTATCTGCTTCATCTCGTTAGATGATCCTTCAGAATTATTTTCATTGTTCGTTTCATGACTATGAACATCGTGAAGTTCGTCTCGTGGTATATAATCTGGATTTTCCTCCCTCACCGTAAACATCATGTCTTCTTGTGAGCTGTTACGGATGTAGTTATGTAAAGCAAATGTAGCGATAATAACATCAATATGAGTTTGCACGCTAAATTTAGGCATTCCACCAAGTATTTTCCATCGTTTCTTTATGACTCCAAATGATCTTTCAATATAACTCCGTAAAGATGAATGCTTGCAGTTGACAGCTTCTTGCTTGTTGTTTGGTGGCTCATATTCAAACTGAGATTGATGGTATCTTGTCTTGGAATATGGAACAAGATATCCGTTTCTATCGGGATATCCTTTATCTACCAAATAAACAAAGTAAGTAATTCTACAAGTAATATAGAAATAAACATCAAATGAATATTCTAATCTGCATTGGAATTCTATTGAGTTGGTGATTATTGCAACAATAAATATTAAAAAAAATAATAAAGTGATAAAGTGAGCATGAAAAAGGCCTACAACAAATTCTAACAAAAAAAAAAGGCATGCACCTATATTTGATAAAGTGAGAAGGAAAATATTATAAAACTGCAGTAGGCTTTAAAAAACTAACTTGAGAAACATTAACATAAGTACTGCACTAGGCTTAAAAAAACTGACTTGAGAAACATTAACATAAGTAATGCAGTAGGCTTAACAAAAACTGGCAATTGGCAAATTGTCAACATGTAAAAAGACTGCAGTAGGCTTAAAAAATCATTAACATAAGTACATAACACATTACTTGACTTGGAAGGTTAATAAGGTAATTATACAAAAAATAATCTCTAGCCTTTTCTCAAAAGTTGGTTGGATCAACTTATAATTTTAGAGATTATTTTTTCTATAATCTTTCTTAATTTTGGCAGCCAAACGATACTACTTTTTGGACAATAGATTATTTTGTGAAAAAAAAAAGCTGTAGCCCCCATAATCTCCCAATAATCTGTGTTACCAAACATAGCCTTAATATAACCATTCGAACGTATACTTATTTTAGTATTCGAATTGGTTTACTTGAAACAAGGACTACATCCTAACGTGCTTCGTTTGACGTGTAGTGTGTGCATTCGTTAGAGGTGATTGTTTTAATCACTAAGTTTCATTTGTTGTTACATCAAGGGTTAGTTTTCTTGTTTCCCTAGTACCTTAATTTGTTTATTATATGTGTTAATCATAATTGCTAAACTAGATCCATTATCCGCTGCATACTCGTAGTGTTAATGGTTAACATGTTAATTAAATCACAGTGGCATCACGAGTCACCTCGTTTGGTGGTTATGGGTTACACGTTTTAATAAACACGCGAAAAGGCTGCATGAAATCTAACTTAGTTATTCGTTTTATTTTTGTTTTGACAACTATCATGCAATACTTGTCATTAATTAATAAAAAAATACCTAGAAGCTAATGAATTAAAATTAATGGTTAATTAGATACATAAAATAGCATATTAAAAGTTAATTAGTTTGCCATGATTATTTTATGTGTGAATTCCGGCTATAAGACCTACGCAATCATTTTTTTATGATGCATATGGCGATCTAGGCACTTGATGAAAGCCTAGTGAGGGTATTATGGTTCTCCATTTGGGGAAGACTCGCTAGAGGACTCGGATTTTATGTGTTTAATTAATGTCTTTGTTTATGTATTTGACTCCTTATTTGCATAATTGTTACATGTTTTACACACCTAATTGCATGCAATATAGAATAATACATATCGAAATCATGACATTAATATGGTCTTAATTTACACGCCTAAATACCATGCTTAATTGTGACCTGCTATTTGATTTGTGGAAATTTGGTTTTTGTAAAATTAAGTGACCTAAATATATTGAAACAAGTTTTTCATGAAATTAAAAACTGGATGCTATGGACACTTGGGAAGTACGGCTCACCCACTAGAACAAACTATAAGGGGGGTATAAGGCGGTGCGCACAGTCACACCTAAAGGATTTCTGGTCATATGCTTCGCGCTGACCTGGTCCTCCGCTTCCTTGCGAGTTCGATTGGAGCTACCGTGAACCATGATGATCACTACAGTGTCATTACCAAAAAAATTTTAAAATAAGTGCTACAAAGTTTTTTTGCATGCTTCTTTGTACACGACTTTACCACATTTATGTGTATACCCTATGTGTAAATTTTAAGTCTATGCCAGCCAACCAAGAACACGTGCTTTTGGCTTGACCTCTTTGGTCAGACCTTAGGGCCATTCCAAACCCATGGCGAATTTTGTTCATTGGTCAAACTTTTGGAAATTTTTGCACGTTCTTGCTTGGTCGACTTATTTCAAGTATGCTTGGTCAGACCTTGGACCCGAGGCATAAGATGAGACTAAACATGCTCATGACATTATGATGCGCGTGATGTGTCGTTGCGGTTTAGCAGTATTAATGCCTACTCAAGTTTTAAATTTATATTTAGCTGACTTATCAATAACACACACACTTAACGAGCAGTGTACCCGGTCAGTATGAATATAATGGTAAGTAGAGTGTCGATTACTAAGAGTGGAACATATTATCTAGTTATTCTAATCAGTATTTTAATATCCTAAGTTAGCTATACAACCTAATCTAACGCAAGGGGGTTCAGCCTGAGAGACTGGCACGGTTTGGTTATGATTAAATAGTAAACTAAACTAATGAGCACGAATCAGCGATTAGCACACACGTACACAGATAGATACTTGAGACAATAAGAAGACCTGTCCTGATAATTAAGTAGCTTGTCACTTGTTTTATTGCTAGTTTTATATGAAGTGTATATAATTAAACCTTTCTCGTTGGCTCTAATCTTATCGGCGAGTAAACCCTTAATGATTACTTATGTCTATCCTATTTATTCAAGAGACGCTAAAAACAAATAGGCGAGGAAGGGGCATGGCGACCCAAGCAAGACTCAGCTAGACACAGAGGTTATCAATGCACTAATAAAAGTCACCAAAGACATCAACATATAAACTTTAATTAATGGTAAAGCAATATTAAGGGGAGTGCATGATTTTTCGTAGTCACATGACACAAGCCCATCAATCCTGATGAATTAAAGTGTACTAATACAATAAAACAAAACTACTTAATGAATTGAATACATGCAGGACCTTCTTATAGCTCTTGTATCTTTGTTTAGGTGTGTCTTGTGTTGCTTGGTCGTCTGAATTCGGCTCTAGGGTTTTGTGGTCTTCGTATGTCCAAGACTAAAAACTCTAGCTCTCGAAATTCGTCTGGCCTTGGGGTATTTATAGTTTCTGCATAAGGGATCGATGCGGCGCATTGACTTGATAGATGCGGCGCATTGACTTAACTTCGCGTGGGGTCCAAGATTAATATATTCTGGAATATTCGTACACCGTTTTCAGATGCGGCGTATCTTGATCTATGTATGCGGCGCATGTACTTGGATTGTAACTTGTGAAATCTTGATAGTGATACGCCGTATGTTAGAAGTATGTTGCGGCGTATCTGGAGTAGAACGAGCTTGATCTTCTGGATTTCAGTAGGCTTTTGACATCTTGCTTGTTTTGCTCCATAATTAATCCAAAATCGCCAAGTTTCACATAATGCTTGTTTTTACCTGAGAATCACTAAAGTAAACATTAATGTATCGATTCTCATGTATAATATAATAAAACAAGTCAAATAAACAGGATAAATGATGATAATAAAATGTACTTATTTGAGTCATCAAATATCCCCCCACTTGAACTTTACTTGTCCCCAAGTAAACCTTAGAATTAATCATATGAAAATGTATCCTAAAAGATATTAGGATTTATTTTTATATTTAAGCACGTATTCGTTTTGTCATAATCACACAACCAAACACTTAACGAAGTAGAAAGCAAAATAATTTTTAATGTAAAACAATTCTAAATCGTTTAGTTGCTTAGTCGTGACGAATATTCTATCATAAGCTTGGCAAGTATACGCATCTCCCCCACTAAAGCCAAGGAATAACAAGTCTAAAGCGGTAAAAAGGGTTTGTTGGTTAAGGGTTGATCATCCTTTTTAATCTCTATCGATCTCATATTCCAGAAAAGGCGACAAAATCACAAATACATGATCGAATCCACGACCACGATACTTGCAATTGCTCAAATCCTTAACTCGAATAGGCTAAAGATAGGACCAAGTAATCTTCACCAATAATATTATATCAAAAAGGGCGACAAAATTATAAATACATAGCCGAATCCACGACTACGATACTTAAGATTGCTCAAATCCCTAATCTCAATAAATCAAAGGTTTGGATGAAGAATGATATAGGGTATGGATAATATTTGGGATACAAATTGGTGTAAAATAAAAAATAAACAAAACAGATAAGTTAAAATCCTAAGTGTGTTAATCACTTTCCCAACCATCCCATGAATAAGACTCATATCATTGAATAACTCACGCTTTAACACTTGAAACACACGCTTTTAGGTAGACACGAATTATACTCAACAAAATCTCCAATCAAAGAATAACCTTAGTTGGCGTTCCCATAACGGCCAACTCCCATTCAATCCATAATATAAATATACAACAAATAGTGGTGATATCTCCCACTTAATACAAAACTTTACATAAGTTGGTTAAAACAAACTTCCATTTTTCCTCCTTTTTTTTTTTTTTTTTTTTTTTTTTTTTTTTTTTTTTTTTTTTGACATCAACATATATGTGTAAAATTTCACAACTTTTCTATCACTATTTTTTCGGATAATTTTTTCCATACTCTTCATACTTTCAGAAATAACTGTAATTGTGAAAGTAGCAAACACACGAAAAATAAACTAAAAGTTATACAATATTTACTTTCATACCAATTGCATTGTGCAATTTCCCGACTTAACCAAAGATAATGAATTACGCACGCGAACACAGGTAATGTAAGGAAACACACTTTGCCTAAAGCAATTAACCACGGATTTTAATCTACAGGGTAGGCTAAGGTGTAAGGGTGTATCGAAACATTATAACAAAGGTGTAAGAAACGAAAGGAATGGCTCTGAGGTTTTTCTAGGGGTATCTTACTCTAAAAGTGAGAGTAACAAAGGTTTATACAGGGGTTAACTAACCAGTGTAGTTAGTTAATATCACATAACATATAAAGGCTATTTGGGTGTAATCCTAGAAATTTACCAATTTAGACAAGTCACTCCAATTATATAGATGATACTTATTATGGTGGTCTCGAATAGTATACAAGCCAAGTTCTAAAGTTTACAAGTCACCGGCACACTAAAAGTTTTAATATTTTTGAAAGAATAGAGTTATGTGTGCGGTTATGTAATTTAGACTTTAAACAAAAACATGCTAGAAAATTTTAAATTTTGATATATTAAGCGCATTTTAAGCATATTTTGAAAAAGTTTAGGACAAGTAAGTGTTCTAATTCTCCATCCCCCACTTAAGTTAAACAACGTCCTCGTTGTTTGTGTCAAAGTTTAAAAACTGGAAAATAAAAGAATTAGAACAGAAAAACTCCCCTGAGATTTACTCGGTATGATCCTCCATTATTCGTATAAGAGCAAAAATCAACTTTCTTGTGGATGAGAACGTTTAAGCTCCATAGATGATGTATCCACAAAAATTGCAGGAATCTATAATACCATTTAGACTTTAACACACCTGAGTTAAGAAGGTTCAAACTTGCATAATACATTAGTAGTTAGTAAAAATTAAAACCTAAAAAATTAAACTGTAAATCATCAGGTCAGTCGATACGCCGTATCTTATGGAAGAAGATACGCCGTATCGAGCCTGGAATAAATACGAATCAGAATAAAAGATGCGTCGCATCCTTAACCAGGGATGCGCCGCATTAAATAAACTGACAGAAAGTTTTAAAGTCAAAAATAAAAATGCAGAAAATAAAATAAGATATGACCAGTGCAGGTGATGCGTCGCATCTTATGATGGAGATGCGCCGCATCTTTTGCAGGTCTGACAGACTCGACACAGAACAGAAAAGTAAAATTTTTCTTCCGGGTTGTCTCCCGGTCAGCACTTGTCTTTATTCCAGAGTCTTCAAGTTAGACTCACGTTTAGCTCCTTAATACCGATCACTGAAAGTGTCAGAAGCATCGCGCTCCCTCATCGCCAGTCCAGTAATATTGAACACTCCTTGCTCGTCTTTAATATCCACGCCATTCTTCTTTAATATCTGTATAAACGAAGTTCTGTCCCTTTCGGGCAGAGATGACAAAAGGATAGACGGGAAATTCTTATTATTATATAGGCATAAATATGCAAGGTGGGGTGGCAGTTCAATAAACATATCATTATTCAAATTTGTATTCTCAACTATTCTCCTACGTTTGTTAATTACTTCGCAATCATACCACTCATCATCAGAATCATCAACAATATCGCGCCTAAGTTCGGTAGGTACATTAAGGTCAATAAATTCCTCGAGGTTCTCATGATTAGGATTAGTTGAGTTGTTTTGAATCAATGTTTCTCCCATAAGCCTAGCTTCTAGATCGAAGTCCATACGTTCTCTTAATCCTAGCACATAGACGCCTCTAATTATGCTCTTAGCAGGATTTTGGCACTTATAGACTAGTTTATTGTTCCCTACCTTTAATGAGAATTTTCTTTTAAACACATTAATCTTAGCATGGGCGGTAGACAAGAAAGGTCTTCCAAGGATTAAAGGAATCTTAACATCCTCGGGCATATCTAATATAACAAAGTCTACGGGGAAAACAAACTTATCAATCTTAACTAGCACATTTTCAGCAATCCCCTCAGGTCGTTTTACCGTTTTATCAGCCAATTCAATAAGCAGCTTAGTTGGCGCTAATTTTCCTAGTCCTAGAGTATTGAATGTCTTAAGGGGCATAACACTAACGCTAGCTCCTAAGTCAGCTAATACATTATTGAAAGACATGTCATTAATTAAAAAGGTAAAGTAAAACTTCCTGGGTCCTTTTCTTTATGAGGCAAGGCACATAAGTCGGTTGCAGAGCTCTCTTCTTTCATTGTAGCCTTGATCTCCTCTTCAATCTTTGCCTTCTCTTTGAGTAACCTTCTTAAACTGATTGAAGAATTAAAGAAAAATTCGGGCTTTGCAGCATCATTACCGTTCATCAATCTTCTAGGAAAAGGTATGTTAGGCGTGACTTCTTCAGTAGTGCATATGGCCTTGACATGATCTCTTGGGTTAGTTTCAGTTGAGCTAGGTAAACTTCCGTATCCCCTTTCTTGAAGAACCTTGCTCATTTGTCCGATTTGTTGTTCCAATGCTTTGATCGAAGCTCCTTGATTTCTTGTTATAGTATCCGTTGAGGCTCGGATTTCTTTGATCATAGCGGTGTTCTCTTCATGTCTTTTAGCAGCATCGGCCATAATTTGCTTAAGAGTGTCATCCAAAGTCTGCCTCCTTTCTTGATAAGCGGGATTATAGTTGTTCTTTTGATAGTATCCCGGAGCAGCTTCCCTAAATCTTCCTGAAGGTCGGAATGGTTGTCCAAATTGTGTGTAGTATGCTTCTTCAAAAGTCTCACTTTCATTCTTATTAGGGCAATCTTTAGTGTAGTGAGGTCCTTCGCATTTTTCACATCCAACTTGGGCAGCATAAACTTTCTCATCACGCTTCTTCATCTCTCTACTAATTTTATCCAATTGAGCTTGAATTGCAGCAAACCCGTCAAAATTAGTGCTGCTCTTAGATCTAGTAGAGGTTCCGTCGTGCCATTTTTGAGAGTGATCAGCAGCTTCTTGGATAGCTTTTCTAGCATCGGCTGCACTCATTTGAGGCACAGCTCCCTTAGCATCCAAGATTTGTCTAGTAGGCACGTCCAATCCTTGATAGAACAATATTATCTCCTGCATTGGACTTAGATAATGTTGAGGGCATTTCATCAATAAGTCTTTAAATCGTTCCCAAGCTTGATAAAGAGTTTCATCAGGCTCTTGCTTGAAACTGTTGATAGCCTCCATCTTTTAGCAGTTTTAGCAGGTGGACAATATCTTTTCAGGAATTTGCTCTTCAAATCTTCCCATGTTGTGATTGAACTAGCAGGTTCATTCCTTAGCCACTTATTAGCAGCTCCTTTAAGCGAAATTGGAAAGATTCTTAGCATAAGTTGATCGTCAGAGACTCCTTCTGTAGTAAACAAATCTGCAATCTCGAGGACTTTTTCAACATGTTCATTAGCATCTTCATGTTCTGTTCCACTGAAAGCATTTTCTCTTAGCTCCTTGAGAAACTGACCCTTCAACTCAAACTTTGACTTTTCATCAAACTTTGGTCTAGCAACTCCTGAACTGTAATCAGCACGGGTTTTGTTCATGTATTCCTCCATAGTAGTGTTTTCCGTCATTGTTTCTGTTTCTTCTTCCTCCTTCTCTTCAGAAAAGTAATCAAGCTCGAACGAACTTGAGATTTCAAAGCTTTTTGTGTTGAAAAGCCTTTTAAGCGAATGTAAAGCTCGTTCAGGATCTTCGAAAGGTTTAATCAAGTTCTTAGTTGAACTCCTGGTCATGCACTTCCTGAAATCATCACAAAAGCATCAGTAGGGTATGTTCAAGAAAGTATGATATCAGAAAATTAACAACGAAAACGGAATACGAAAAATAAAAGTTGCTGATATCTGTAGACGATGCGCCGTATCCAAAAAGTTGGATACGCCGTATCTTATTACGTTAAAATTTAATCAGACTTTTAAAACAGATACGCCGCTTATGAATTAGAATGCGCCGTATCAAGTTTAAATTATCAAAAATCGATTATATTTATTAAAATTAAATGCGTCGTATTAACAAAAGCTAATGCGCCGTATTTTCGTTACGTTTCAAAATACAAGATTTTTTATTTAGAAGATGCGCCGTATCGATAAAAATCGATGCGTCGCTTCTGTTTAATAATTCGAAAAACTGTTTTTAATTTAAATAGAAATTACGCCGTATCTGTGAAAACAGATGCGTCGTATGGCGTTAGGGTTTAGAAAAATTTCTTATTAAAAACACAATACGCCGTATCTTGGGGAAAGATGCGTCGTACTCGAATTTATTAAACGCGTTGTATTTTATAAAGATTAAACGCAATACGCCGTATCTGTGAAAACAGATGCGCCATATCGTTTGTATTAGCACAATACAACGATAGCAGAATGCGGAAAAATATAGAAAAGAAAAACAAAAATAAAATCAAACAAAAAGAAACAAAAATTACAGAAAACAAAAACACACAAAAACAGAAAATATGCAAATTATACAATGAATGCAATCTATCTAATATATAACAGGGTTAGCGGTTAGAATCTAAAAAAACTAAAAAGAAAAACCTAATTAAAATACTAATAAAATTAACAGATAATAACAATTCACTCCCCGGCAGCGGCGCCAAAAACTTGATGCGCGTGATGTGTCGTTGCGGTTTAGCAGTATTAATGCCTACTCAAGTTTTAAATTTGTATTTAGCCGACTTATCAATAACACACACACTTAACGAGCAGTGTACCCGGTCAGTATGAATATAATGGTAAGTAGAGTGTCGATCACTAAGAGTGGAACGTATTATCTAGTTATTCTAATCAGTATTTTAATATCCTAAGTTAGCTATACAACCTAATCTAATGCAAGGGGGTTCAGCCTGAGAGACTGGCACGGTTTGGTTATGATTAAATAGTAAACTAAACTAATGAGCACGAATCAGCGATTAGGACACACGTACACAGATAGATACTTGAGACAATAAGAAGACCTGTCCTGATAATTAAGTAGCTTGTCACTTGTTTTATTGCTAGTTTTATATGAAGTGTATATAATTAAACCTTTCTCGTTGGCTCTAATCTTATCGGCGAGTAAACCCTTAATGATTACTTATGTCTATCCTATTTATTCAAGAGACGTTAAAACAAATAGGCGAGGAAGGGGCATGGCGACCCAAGCAAGACTCAGCTAGACACAGAGGTTATCAATGCACTAATAAAAGTCACCAAAGACATCAACATATAAACTTTAATTAATGGGAAAGCAATATTAAGGGGAGTGCATGATTTTCCGTAGTCACATGACACAAGCCCATCAATCCTGATGAATTAAAGTGTACTAATACAATAAAACAAAACTACTTAATGAATTGAATACATGCAGGACCTTCTTACAGCTCTTGTATCTTTGTTTAGGTGTGTCTTGTGCTGCTTGGTCGTCTGAATTCGGCTCTAGGGTTTTGTGGTCTTCGTATGTCCAAGACTAAAAACTCTAGCTCTCGAAATTCGTCTGGCCTTGGGGTATTTATAGTTTCTGCATAAGGGATCGATGCGGCGCATTGACTTGATAGATGCGGCGCATTGACTTAACTTCGCGTGGGGTCCAAGATTAATATATTCTGGAATATTCGTACACCGTCTTCAGATGCGGCGTATCTTGATCTCTGTATGCGGCGCATGTACTTGGATTGTAACTTGTGAAATATTGATAGTGATACGCCGTATGTTAGAAGTATGTTGCGGCGTATCTGGAGTAGAACGAGCTTGATCTTCTGGATTTCAGTAGGCTTTTGACATCTTGCTTGTTTTGCTCCATAATTAATCCAAAATCGCCAAGTTTCACATAATGCTTGTTTTTACCTGAGAATCACTAAAGTAAACATTAATGTATCGATTCTCATGTATAATATAATAAAACAAGTCAAATAAACAGGATAAATGATGATAATAAAATGTACTTATTTGAGTTCATCACATTATTACTTGTTTACTAATGTCTTGATCAGTCTCATAAATCAAAGAGTTGCATTTTATGCAATTAACGCTCGCCGCTTACCTCTCGCCCCACTTGTTTACACATTGGTCAGACGTGGGAGGTCAAGTTGGATCTTAGTCTTAATTAGTAATTAATTGGGTAGTTAATTCTATTAAGAATTTAATTATTGAAAATACTAATTATTTGAACTTTTTAATTGTAGATGACTACCTCAGTCGGAAACAATTCGGTACTCATGAGTTTCTTTGAGAAACAAGAACTCACTTGACCTAACTTCATTGACTGGTATCGCCAGCTTCGCATTATCATGTCAGCTGAAGATAAGGAAAATTACATGGAGCATCCTATTCCTGATGCACCTGTTGCAACTCCTGGATGCCCAGTCCCTCCTGAGACTTTGGCAGCTCACACTGCTTGGGTCAAGGGATCAAAGGACATTGCTGCATTCATGCTTATGACCATGGACTTGGAATCCAACGAAATCTAACTCACCTTGGTGCATATGTGTAACAAATAGAAATTTTTCCATTTGTATAATTAGGATTAATTATCAGAAATGCACATTATTTATTTATTTACATCTATTAATGAGAAGTTATTTTATTTGACTGTTCATTTCATTATAAAAACGCAAAACACGTGGTAACATGATTCACCAAATATCGGAACGAGCTCACACGCGATCCACGAAAAACCAAATACACACAAAGACAACCAAACGAACCTTAAATAATTTCAGCCCAACCGGTTACTGTTCCTTCGGGCCCAACCCAAGTTTTTAGCCCTTTTTAACCCTTTTAACCATCGACCAACTAGCCTAAGCTTTACCTCGTTTTCTCCCAAATTCGAAACACACCATATTCGACATTTTGTACCATTTGATTCTCCTCCCACCAAGGAATGAGGATGTCGAATTTCACCTCTTAATCCTAACTCTTGATACGTGAACATGATTCAAAGTAAAACGCCCTTCAACACACCCATTCGAATTACTAAAATTCACCAAGTGTTCCAATTCAACCCAAACTCAAATTTACCTAGACCTAGTATTTTTCTTAGTTCATTTATGAGTTAACAAGTGTGTTTCACACCTCCTAATCCCATGTCACACGTTGGTTATTGTTTTTGACTTATAAACAAGTATGTCGACATACTATATACACACAAAATCAAATCAAATCTTTCCCTATATATACAAGCTTCTAAATACTAATCACCAAATCACTTAAAGTCCACATTCCCTACATTCTACTGCCATGACACTGTTCGAACAAGTGGTGTATTAAAAATATACATATTTGCAAACATACGTGTATATATACACTAATAAATCACATTCCATATACTACCTTTCACACTTAACAATTTTTACACATTCTCGAGTCCTCAAAAGACCAGAAGTTGTTTCTATTCTCATTCGAGTTGCATTCGAAGTGTCAAGATCCATATCGAAGCGTATTTTATTGTTCTAGCAAATTTGTGGGAGTTTTCTCTTGTTCTAATCATTCCTACACGTAAACTCTCCACCCTTGAGGTGTTGTAAGTCCTTACAACTCGTTTCTGATTCATTTCTTTGAGTTTTAAAGTACCATGCATCACGTTATTGATTGTTTCGAACGTACCATGTTTTTCTTTATTTATACGCATCGTATTTTTATTCCTAGGCATGAAACTTGGTTGCCTCCTCTTATGGAAGGCTAGGAACCAAGGTTCACACTCACACCATATTTATTTGCTCGTTTTCATGCATTTCGAACGCTATTTTGTAGCTTGATCACACGTACAAACTCATATCTCAAAAATATTCTAAGTCTTTCTAGTATAGAAAATGTTCCAAGTCGACATAGAAATTACCATGTAAAAACGAATTCGTTCTAATAACATGATTATATTTTTGCTCAACTCGATTCTACATACACCAAACTATTAGATTCATGTTTGGAGTTTTCTAGTTTAAGCTCATATAAGCTCGTAAAAATAGCCAAAGTAAACACCCTTTCGAAACTGATTAAAAACTTATATATGTTTCGAGTGGGCTTAAGAGCCCAAAAAGCTAATACTATGCTAACCGAATAAGCTGGACTTATAAGCACTTTGGATATGATTTTAGAACATTAAAAATGAGCCCAAGAATAAGCCCAACTTGTCTTAAATCCCACGGATCTTAAAACGTTAATGGGCCTTTAATATTAGCTCGTTAAAGCCCAATAATAGAGAAATAAGCCATTTTAGCTAATAAGCAGTTGATTTTAACTTGAATAAGCTTTTATAAGCTACTGAGACTTTCTAGATTTTAACATATAATATACGATCAATTAATATTAATGCATATGGTTTACGATACCGATCAACTAATATATTAAAGTTTAGTTCGTTCAAAAAAGTAATATATTAAAGTTTATGATATACCTTTTTGAAGCTTGAATAAAAGCCAATGCTAATGACTTCGTCAAAACAAAAACTTCATCCGTCCTTCTTACATTCATCGTATCTTTCTTTCTTCTTCTTTTTTTATTAAAGCTTCGTGTTGATAACGTATTGTGAAACAATAAAGAAAAGATAAAGAGAACACAAATTATTAAAGGCGAAAGAATAAAGAACTGTATATTATTAATCTCACAATTGAGGTATATATAGTGTTACAAGGTTGAGTATCCTCAAAGAAAGAATCTCGTAATTATTGTAAAAGATATCTCTTATTACATTAAAAGGATATGGACATGCATTCCATAATTATTTATAACATAAAGTAATATAAAGATAAAAAGTGAATAAGATGGGTGGAAGAAAAGCAAAGATAGAAAGAAGATTCTCACAAAAAAAGGCTCTCAAATGAGTTAATAAAGAAGTCTAAAATCTTTTACTTTAATCATTAATAACTTTCCGCCTTAAGTTCACAAAAATAAAAAAAAAAAAAAATAAAAAAAAAACTTTCCACCTCCTAAACACATTGCAAAACCAAAATTTGCAGATTCCATTCACATCTGACTGTCGTTTATATTAAAAAATGCCAATAAGCGTGATGAAATTATGTAACGGCAAAGCAATGTAACAACATACATATAATTACTAATCCAACAACAATCAAAGTACGTGTTCACCTAAACGCCAAAGGTGGTTCCTAATTTTTTTTATACATAACTTCTAAATGGTCTCGATTTCTAAGGTGGCTCCCAGGAACCACCTTCTTCTAACCTAGGTCCGCCTCTGACGCCTACAAGTCAGCCGCCTAATTTTAACAAGATACAAAGAAGACCAAATTCTACAAGTACAATTTGCATCGCTTAAAACCTCTAGATTTCTACTTTACAACAAATTATCATAGGGATAATTTTCCCGCCTCATTGCACCTTTGTCCCGCCAATTTTTTACTTATTTCCAATAATCCTCAACTCGGCAAAACGCACATAACCCAATCATCAATTCTCACAAAACACACATAACAATGGTTGGTTACACGCCGGAAGATGAGTGGTCAAAGGTTTTATCGTCGATGTATCTCTTTAATGAAGTTCTTAATACATATGGCTACGAAATTTATGATGAATATGGTTCTTATAAGAACATTAGCCCGTGGATGAGAGACCAGATTCTGGAATGATTGAGGAAAAAGTCATACTATAGAGAGATTTTGGACGCTCAAGCTGATAATGTTGGAGGAGAAAGCACGTAGGAAACCAAACTTGATGATCTGGGAAATAGGATAACAAATCTTGAAGCTATGTTTGAACATTTCATCAAGCAAAGGAAAGCAAGGAAGGGAAAAGATGGTGCAGGTTCTAGCAAAGTGGGAAGTAGCAGCAAAAAAAAAATGAATGAGCGATGTTTGTTATGGTCTATGTCGTGTGTTTCGTTTGCTTGTCGAGTTGTTTCGTTTGAGTTGTTTCGTTTGCTTGTCGAGTTGTTTCGTTTGAGCTGTTTGTTGTTGTCGGTTGTTATCTTTGAGTTTTTGAAATAAATGGTTTGAACTCTTGGTGTTTTAATAAGTTTGGCTTTGTGTCTTAATTGTGATATTGTTCATTCAGTTCCATTATTTATTCATATGTAATTTAGTGTTGGAAAATTGTATATTTTGGGTGTGGTTCGACCCACCAAGAGACGGGTTTCTGTCATGTTCAATAACTTCAATAACAACAACATTTTATTAAACAACAACAACAATAACACAACAACAACAACAACAACACTACATACGAAGATTTTCCATGTCACCTAACAGCTCACGGAGTATTGCACCCGACTAACATGCATGGTCGTGGTCGTCGGGATTCCTTGCCATTTCAAGTCTTGCCTCCAGCATCCTTACTCTTGTCTCTAGCACCTGTTTTTGTGATTCCAACATGTTTATCCTAAGATCTTTGGCATTATAGTTTGAGCACTCTGTTGGTGCTGATCCAGAACCTTGATATGTTGAAGCAAACGAGATTACTCTTAACTGATCATCAAATTGACTCTTCCACATAAAATATCCACATTCATGATCTTTTTGTCTTGGCTGTTACATAATAAGGAAATTATAAGAGATTACAACCCAATAATTTGTATATTTACATAAATAAGAAATGTATAATTGTTCACCTTCGAACGAGGACATGCATAATATTCCCATCCAAATGTACCTTTTTGATGTGATGTTCTTAGTTTTATATTTCTTGTTCCACAATCACACATAAAAAGATTATATCGCTGCATCTCAGGTTTTGAAATTGGTGTGAAGATAAGAGGTTGTGAGGTTGAGTGGTTTTGAGGATAAGAGGTTGTGGGGTTGTGAGGTTGGTTATAAGAGGCTGTGAAGATCTGCTAGCTTTTGGTGGGAAGTTTTGGCACCAATATTTTGGTAGGAAGTTTTGGTGGGAAATTTTGGTGGGAAGTGTTTTGGCGGGAAGTGTTTGGTGGAAAGTTTTGGCAGGAAGTGTTTGGTGGGATATCCATAACATCTTGAATCACCCGTTTAAAATGTTATGTATATCCATAACACCTCGACTCATCCGTTTAACATGTTATGTATATCCATAACATCTTGACTCATCCGTTTAACATGGGATGTATATCCATAGCACCTCGACTCATCCGTTTAACATGTTATGTATATCCATAACATCTCGACTCATCCGTTTAACATGTTATGTATATCCATAACATCTTGACTCATCCGTTTAACATGGGATGTATATCCATAACACCTCGACTCATCCGTTTAACATGTTATGTATATCCATAACACCTCAACTCATCCGTTTAACATGTTATGTATATCCATAACACCTCGACTCATCCGTTTAACATGGGATGCATATCCATAACACCTCGACTCCTCCGTTTAACATGTTATGTATATCCATAACTGCTCAACTCATCCGTTTAACATGTTATGTATATCCATATACCTATATTTGATTGCAGCGTATGTTTAACCTGGAGCGCCACATGCGGGGAAGAACGATGGGAAACCATTCGGACCGGCATCAATGCATATTTGGCTAGGCGCTACTCGGACAACAAGCATGGCCTGAAGCGCGATCACTTTACTAGGAAGGGTGGGCCTCAGGCTGTGGATGTGATACAAAGAAACCCTCCTCTGAACATGGAGTAGTCTGTATGGGAGAAGCATGTCAAGTTCTACATGGAGGAGGAGAACCTCAAGCGAGCTGCTGTGAACGCCGAGAACCAAAAGAAGAACAAGGTTTACAGCCGCCACGGCTCCAAATCATTGGCCGCTTCTCAACACGAATACGTAAGACACATTTTGATTATTTTATAAAAGTATTTTAATTTTATAAAATTATATAATTTAAATTACATATTAATTAAAAGTATTTATACTAAATAAAAAATTTTAATTTTATAAAAGTAATTAATTTTAATTTTATAAAAGTATTTAAGTGTAATTAAAATATATATGGTGTTTGATTTGTCATTTTTAATTTGTTTCATCTTATATGCATATGTATATACAGTTCGAGAACACCGAGAACCGCGGCCAGTACCCGTCCCTCCTAAAGAGCTTCTACGACACTCACTGCAAGGACGACGTATGGTTGCAGGATGAGGCTAGGCTTCAATATGTAAGTTTTTTTTTTTTTTTTTTTTTTTTTTTTTTTTTTTTTTTTCAAACACGCACTTTAATGATTTATTGAAACGTAATCTAGTAACCCGACTAATATATTAATTTTTATTTTTATTTCAACAACATAGCAAGAGATGGTCCGGCTATGGGATCTGGGAGCGGCGTACATAGAGGAGGAGATACTTGCCCTAGTTATAAAGGGCAAGCAGCGGGGTCATATACCCGTCAGGGGTAGGGTGGTACCCGGCATGAGCAGGCCACCGTTACCATACACCCCGCCTCCACCTCCAGGTATGTACAGTACTGATAGATTACTCATGACTCATCTTATGTATTGCAATGGCCGTTTTTAAATTTTGATTATTTCGTTTTTAGGTATGGCCGAGATCGATGAGAAGCTTGTTGAAGCTAAAAAGAAGATTGTTGAGGCTGAGAAGAAGAGTGACGCAGCTGTAGCAGAAGCTAAGGAAATTAAGTCGCAGCTCGCTCAGTTGATGGGTTTTGTCCGGAGCAACCCTCAATGGCATGATTTTATTAGTCAGTGCCTTCTCAAACTGAGGCAGGCTCAGGCAGCGTGTGTAGCGCGGGAGGCAGTGGCGCAGCTGGCGGGAGCGGGAGTGGCGGAGGCGAGAGTGGTGATGATGAGGATGGTCATAGTGATGATATGGATGATGACGAGGGGTGGTAGAGGTATATATGGGTTATTTTGTGTTGTACTTATCTTTGAAACTATATTTTGGCGACCAGTATCGTAGTATTGTGTAGTTTAACCTTTTGGTGACTTGAACATTGCGGATATTGCAACATTTGTGGATATGGCAGCTAGGTTTAGAGATTATAACACCCGTTATGTAGACTTTATAATGTTTTAATGCATTTTGAGGGTGTTTAGCGATTATTTGCAAGTGTTTAAGCCGTTGTAAGTTGTACGTGTTAGGACATGTTAGTATTGATTGGTTAAAGGCTTTGGTTGCTTACAGGTTTTGGTAGATTTTTTCAGGAAAAAATCTGGAAATTTGCAGCTGTACAGCCTGCTGTGTAGCTGCATTATACTAAGGTACCGACGACGTGCCGTCGGCACCGTAAACCAAATTTTATTTGTGAGTTTTATGGTACCGACGTCATGTCGTTGGTACCTTAACAAAATTTTATTTATCAGTTTTATTATACCGACATCATGTCGTCGACACCTTAAGAGATAATATTGACTTTTGTTGACCGGTTTAATTACCCACCGACGTCGTTTCGTCGGCATGTTTACAACGTAATTACGATTAACTAATTGCGAGTTTAATTATTTTATGGTGCCGACGACATGACGTCGGCATCAATTTCCGAAAACCACCAAAAACTTTGACTGAAAAAACATGTAGGTCCCACGTTGTCGTCGGGCTTTATCGTCGGGACAGTGAATAGCGACGGGGTAATGTCGATAAGTTCCTGTCGACGTCTTGTCGTCGGGACGGTTTGATACCGTCGTCTTGTCGTCGGGACGATAAAAAAAAAGTCGGAGCCGAAGCTCCTGAATGTACTAGTGTCTTTCACTCAACAAAAGGTTTATCGATCAATTTTCATGTCAATAGGTTATATTTCCCCTTTTTTAAGCTCGTGAGCTCAAAAATAAGTTTAGACAAACCCTCTTAATCTTAAATTTCAAGAAAAAATAATGTGATTACGTTGTAGTACGCATATTTTAATTTTATACAATAATGATAATAAATATTGCATGGGTGAAATATATATGTTCAAACTCAAAGAATGGACTGATTAGATTTGCAAATGTATTTGAAAACCATGAAATATGTTAAGGAAGTTAGGGACTGGTGATCTTCTCCTGTTTATATGCCTTTCAAATTTTAAAATAGATAGAATTTTGGTTATAAATATCAATATATTCCTTTAAAAACTTTATAGAGAAACCAATAGCAAGCTCTTGATATTCCAAAACGTCTTATTTCATTGATGTTATTTATGCAACATACATTTAATAGATGTATGATATAAACTGAAAAATCAAAGACAGAAGAAGAGCATCAGTCTTAGGAACACACATACATATGGCTGCTAGCAGTTCAACAACCTCTGATCTTGATTACAATGAAGTTGATGATTCCTACTTTGCTGCTCTTATCGATGACGATGAAATCTTTCCAATATCCGATGAAAAATACGCCGAAGAAGCACTCATTTCCTCTTCATCATTGCTAAATATCCCTTCACCGAATGACATAGCGTCATCATCGAACACAAAGCCTCAGCCACTTGTGGATTCATTTGATGAGTCAAACCAGTCACCAAAAAACTTTTGTGACATATCTATGGACACAAAAACTGAGTTTCAACTTCAAGAAGCACTCATTTCCTCTTCATCATTGCTAAATATCCCTTCACCGAATGACATAGCGTCATCATCGAACACAAAGCCTCAGCCACTTGTGGATTCATTTGATGAGTCAAACCAGTCACCAAAAAACTTTTGTGACATATGTATGGACACAAAAACTGAGTCAGAAATGTTTCGAAACATTATTGTTTGTAGTCATTTGTTTTGTTTTGATTGCATTCGTGGACATGTGGCGTCCAAGATCAAAGAAAACTTGACAATTGTAACTTGTCCTGACCCAAAATGCGATGGGGTCATTGGTCCCGAAGTTTGTAAAACAATTGTTCCTAAAGAAGTACTCGAGCGTTGGGAAAACGCGTTATGTGAGTCTTTGATCATGGAGTCCGAGAAGTTTTACTGTCCGTTTAAAGATTGTTCGGCTATGCTAGTGGACGATGGTGGAGAGGTTGTCACGGCATCAGAATGTCCACATTGTAACAGATTGTTTTGTGCACAATGTAACGTGACGTGGCATTCGGGGATGGATTGTAGCGAGTTTCAAAGCTTGAAGGAGGATAAAAGAGACCCAACTGACAATATGTTCATGGATCTTGCTAAGAACGAGAAATGGAGAAGGTGTCCAAGTTGCAAATATTATGTCGAAAAAACTGAAGGCTGTTTGCATATCGCTTGCATGTATGATTTTATTTATGTTCTTACATATATAGTGACATTTATCACACAACATCACTAGTCTTTAAATCGACTCAAAAATTAAAGAAACCATTCTGCTGAATGCATTGCAGGTGTGGTTATCACTTTTGTTATGGATGTGGCGAGAAGCATACTAGTACTCACGCATGTGCTCTGACGATAGCTTGATGAGTTTTCAGCATCTTCGCAGAATCAGACAAGTAGTCTTTTAGTTTTCATCATATTACTCGCATTGTTTCGTGTCCTGGTTTACATTTGAACTTCTTTTTTAGTTTAGTTTTGCTTGGTGTTTAGATTAGAGCATTTACCCATTGTTAAAAGTTATTATGATTGAATTTGGTTAGACTTATTAGTTTTGTGGACAAATATTAATATGTGTATGTCTAGAATCGAACTCGAGATCACGGGATTGCACACTTTACGTATGAGAATCGATGTTAAATAATTAATATATAAATAGTTATATTTAATTATTAAATCACAAATATTTATATGGTCGAACAAAGAAAAATGAGAGGTTTGAGTGTCGTGTTTTAAAACTTAAGGAGGTGCTAGCAATGACTTGTTGGACAAGGTTAAATGCTATATATATAAACACACCCTTATTCGATTGGCAGAACAATATATACGGTCAACAATAATATATCAATACTTTACGCATGCTACCTTTTACCTTTTATTCAGTCTATAGTCGACATGTATGAATAGACACTCATTATGAATGCATGAATATTATATTCATATGTATGCATGATGATGGATACATGCAATATTTATTTGCATTCATTGTTGAATTTACCTTCGATATATATATGTTCGACGTAACAAGAAAACTGTTTTGCTTGTTTATCGTTTATAATCAAGAACATCAAACCCTTATTGTTGTGATGTTTTATTTGTGATTCATGAACTAGCATTCACATCAAATCGCTAATAGTACGTGTGTACAAGATCGTGGTATTAACTTACTTTAAATAATATCATCCTGGATTGAGAAACAAAACGGTAAGGGGTTTCTCGTTAATCCATTGTTCATTCAAGAAGAAGAATTGAAGTTAGATCTTTGTTCTTGTTAGGATCAAAGGTACGTTATCTTTATTATTCGGTAAACTCTTTACATGTTAATTATTGATCCTTGCTTCCGCTATGTGCTTTGATGTGTGTTTATTTATTTATATAATTGTTATGATATCTAAATTCCAACAGTGGCATCACGAGCCGTTTAACATGTAATTGTTTTATCGAAACGCATAAAAATCAAATCTTGATTTGGATTATACATGTTTTAATCGATTTTTTAGGGTTATTAGAACAGATAAAAAAAATCGGCCTAAAATTAGGAACATGTGTGTTTATGTGTGTAAAGGGTTACGTTCCTGGAATTAATCCATGATACTTCATGCAAGGTAATCATGGATTAGGGTTTGCTATTATTTGCTACGTGTTTTAGATAAATCTAAAATTAGGGAAGACCTAATTAATTAAATTAATGAATCTGTTATGTGCAACGTGGTATATCTTTACTAAGGCTTACACGACCAACTTGTTGGTATCTGTGGTCCATTGGGTACAATGCGCTCGAAAACCAATGGGAGTCATAGTAATTATATACATAATAATTCACATATAGATTATTAATAGGATTTATCAAAAAGGTTTGCATGTGGCTATATGATTTAATAGTTAAGATTATATGCGTTATTTGTGTTTATTTATTTTTATTAAAATTACTTGTCTTTTTTGTTTAAATTATTGTTGAATTGTAAGCAATAAGAGGGTAATTTTTACGAATAGAAAATAAATTGACCTAATAACTATGAAACCTTGATGTGTTAAATTATATATTGTCAAGTCTTATGTGCCGACAGTGATTCGCTTCGCACGGTAATTTGCTCTCAGGCGAGACTGGCAATTTTATAATTTATAACATAATTATATTTTTAAGACTTAGAATCATAAACTTTTGATTGAATGATGGGTTTTGTACATATAGCGCGAACGGCTCACTCAATGTAGACAAACTATAAGAGGGGTTTAAGGATGGATTGACATTAAATTGTCAAACCGAAAGGGACGCGTTTTTAACAGGCATTTAGTGCTGACGTTTGTCCCTCCGCCCTTTTGTGCGTCTAATTGGAGCTACCAAGTAATGCTATTATTTTGTGCAAAATCATCTTAAGGGTGAATTGACCTCAATTCCACGCGCTACTTTTGTGGTAATTATCCGAATAACTTGAGTCTTTTGACTCATGCAGTAGTAGGATATAGTGGGCGATAATTGGAGGTAATTCTTTGATTGGTGAACCCAATACCTCAATTAAAACTTTGTTGATATAACTCTTAGCCAAATTGATAATTAAAAATTGTTTTGAAAACTTATGATACGAAGATGTGTGCATGCTTCTTCGTACATATTTTGATTGTCACATCAAAATAAATACCCTAAAATTTAAGTCCATGCTATCTAATTATAAGAGACACCTGGAGTTAATATCTAGCGTAAGTGAGACCTTGACATAGATATTAATGACAAGGTAAATTACATACTTTCATTACTAGAAGATCAACTGATGTAATGAAACTACGTTAATTTGCAAGTTTCTAAATTAGACGACTTAATTAAGTTGTAAGTGAGACCTTGAAACTTAAAGCATGAGATGGGAAGAAACATGCTTACATTGCAAAATTATTTTTGGCAAATGTAATTCCCATAATGATCTTGGAGTCGGAAATTGTTTTGCCGATTATTGTACGACAAGTTACCGTCTTTTGTACTTTCACTACTAGCAGATCAACTGATGTAGTGAAACTATGGAAAGTTGGATCCTAGTTTTCAAGAAGATTAAATGGATATATGAATATTTCCTAGGTAATTTTCTTTTCTTGAAAAATTATATTATCGAAAATACTAAAATTGAATTTTGTAAATTCTTTTAATGTATTAATGCAACGTTAAACCGTAAACGTGGGACATTCTTTATTGGTAAATTGGTCTACACCCGTAGGGGTTTTTTGCTAGAGTCAACTTTACTAAAAGAATAAACCTAGTCTACTTTCTTTGAGAAGAGTAAGACTTAATCCTATTCCTTTTCATGAATGAGAAAGGTATAATAGGAAAATTAGAATTGTCTAAATTCTAAGGAATAACTCATAGCAAAATTTAATAATTAAGAAAATTGCACATTTTATGAGTTATTTAATTAGAAGCTAGACTAATTACCGCGAAATTGGTAAAAGACAAACTAGCATGATTTATCTAGTTGTTGTGCCTTGACCACTTAAAGATGCTACATACCATTGTGGGGATGTTAATCAAATTAAGGAAGAAATTGCATGCCCAATTTTTTCAAGTTAATTGCATTGATGGATAGTCCATCATTTACAAAGTAGAATACATTCTTTTAATACCTAAGTAATTGTTATGTATGGGATTTCTCAAAGGTGTAGGAAAGTAAATAGCACACTATTTGCTTTTCCTGGTTATGAAACACTTATAATGTTGTCAAATCCAGTGGGAGCATTGTGTTGTAATTACTGAATTATACTCCCTCCGTCCCGTATTGACTGTCCGGTTTGACTTTTTCAAGTCTTTCTTTTTCAACTTTGACCTTAAATATTTTTGTTTGTGTTATATAATATTTGATAAAAATTATACTAATGAAAATACATTTAAAACCCAATCCATTCATATATTTTGCATCAATTATTATATAACACAAACAAAAATATTTAAGGTCAAAGTTGAGAAAGAATGACTTGAAAAAGTCAAACTGGACAGTTAATATGGGACAGAGGGAGTATATATTAATGTAATGATCTGTAATTCAGTGGGAGCTACAAGCTTTGATATCTTGGTAGTAACCCATATTATCTCTAGAATGTCTTGAGATAATTACTACTTTCCAATTGTAAACACTTGTGGTTTTAAGGATAGTCATGTACGTTTCCTTTTTAGACAAGGTGGTTCTGTATCTATTAATATCTATGACACAATCATATTGATCACATAAACAAATGATTGACGTGTTGTTTATCTGATACATGATGTTATTCCATGCACAAGTGGGAGAAATCTTTATTGTGTGCAAGGAACAACATAGAGGAATATGATTTAAAGGATTCTCTTGACTGCAAGGTAAGAGACTAATGTTCTAATGTGATTTATTCACATCTAATTAATAGAACACTTGGAGTTAATATCTAGCATAAGTGAGACCTTGACATAGATATTAATGACAAGGTAAATTACATACTTTCATTACTAGCAGATCAACTGATGTAATAAAACTATGTTAATTTGCAAGTTTCTAAATTAGATAATTATTAGAACAAGTGTCAATATGATAATAAGACTACTTCAAACTAAATATTTATGTATTATTGAAATGACATAAATAAATGAAGTAATCTAATACTACTTCAAATTTGAATATTTATGTATTCTTGAAATGTCATAAATATATGAAGTAATAAATTAACTTGAAATTACTATTGAAACCAAATTGTGGTGTTCATGATTACTTTAGTTATACATGTTTATATTTTATTGTAAAGATATAAATATGAAGTCTTTTAATTGTTACAAGACTTATAATAAAGTAAGACGTTAAATTGTTATGTTTTTTAATTAAGACATATACAAGGAGTCATTGAGTTGATCAATGATTTATAACGTATATTAGGAATATAACAGTTTATGTCTTCTTGTTAAGACATGGACATGAAGTGACTTGGTCAAAAGGTACTTATGTTATATTGCCTGAAATTGAGTTGGAAATTCTATTATACCATTAAGCTGACTTAGTTGGTAAATAGATAAGCCAAACGAAATATATTTATCTTACATATTGTAAGATTGTCTTACAATATTAATCCTAATGAAATACATAATGTTTATGGTACGTTCAGTTAGAAAAATCAAACTCTTGTTATATTGTTTGATTAAAGATAACTATATCTTCTATTCTTCCAAAGTTATCAAGGTTAGAAAATTGAGTAGCATATACTTAATTAGACTCCAACCTTGAAGATTAATAAGACACTATTAATTATGGAATGTGATGAATCACATTAAGTCTTAAAATTGAAGTTCAGAATTTGTTAAACTACTTTTGAGTAGGTTATTAACAAACTAATGTTAGGAACTGTCAATATGTATTTGTAATGTCCCAAAAGAGAACAATTTTGTGTTGCTCTACTTGCTAAGTATTTATAGATAGTCTATAAGTTGCAAAAGGCACGTGGGAGGTTTTATCTTGAAAAGATAAAACTACAAGATACATAATCTTCTAAAATACACTAGTAAAGTCATGATGAGGATTAAACATGTTAATGTTAAATCTCAAGATGATGGAATTCTCATTCATAGATCCGCAAGGATATCTCAAATATTTGTATAATATGTTGAGGATTATGTGTAGAGACTAACACACTTGCTAGATCTTTGAGTTCTTTATGGATCGGTAGGATGCCTATTTAATCACAGCAGCAATGAGAAAACTATTATTTCTCAGAATTCCTAACATTATGAGTTACAGCATTATGGTAAACATGTTGATGAATTGCAAATATTGAATTTGGCAAGTTACTCATACTATGAATGTTTAGATGCAGTCCATAAAGATAATTAGTTTTGGAAACTTAATTAATCTTGAACTCTATAGTTACACTATAGAATGAAGATGAGTTTCTACAAAGTAAATGAAAATCCTGGAGATTTAAATTTTTAAGTAGAAATCATAATGGACAAAGTTTGTATACATATTTAATGTGTGAAAAGATTATCAATCACACTTAAGCAATTAACTGTGATTGAAATTCTTTCTAGGCACATTAAATATATAAAGATTATGATTGTCATTCTTAGTTTCATTTATATGAAATTAACAATGGAATATCGAAACTCTTTCTTGAGTAATTACTTGTGCGAGGACGATAAGTAATTGAAAGGAGTATTTGAATTCAAATAATCTCTGGAAGTATACAAAGTACAATCATTTATGAATGGATTAATGCATGCATCTAGGAGATATACTTATGTTTAGTTATTAAATCCAAGTTTTGATTTATAATTAAAATAAGACATTTCCTTAATATTCCTGAAAGCTAGTGGGAGTGTTATATTTATTTTCTTATTTCATATATGTTGTATAACATATAGGAAGTAACATTCAATTAACATTAAATGTTAAGTCTTAGTTTGGAATGAAACTTCACTTGGAAATTTAGAAAATAAAAATACAACCTTGGAATATATGTTTATTGTTATAAACATAAGCGGTAAAATAATTGATTCTAATAAAACATGATATACTATTAGAATGTCTAGATAGAAACATATCTTTGAAAAGATAACACATGAATAAAATCTAAGTTTGACACAAGGATTTTTCATGTACATCATGTTGTTTGTTGTATCATGCTTGAATGAAAGATGATATGACAACATTAATATCTAATTGAAAGTTATTAGATAACTAAGTGTAATGGATATGGTTGGATATAGAATTAACATCCTCATCCTGAAATTGCTCCTAAATTCTAAATATGAAACATATGGCAAATTGTTGCGTAATCGTGATAGCCGACAAATCTTGAAAGATTTGAAGGTATCAAACATTACACAATGGATATTAAAGTTTACAGGATTTTAAAGAGCATATTGTTGTTTGCATACAATGATGCTAGTAAAATTGAGATGACACTCAATACTATTCATGGTGGGAGTTCATCCTTGTTAATGGACATGTGTACTAGCATAGTTGCATTATACATTAAAGAATTATAATACTTTAAACTATAAAAGGTTTGATAGTTTAATTGTCATAAATTCGTGGTTGAGGATGTCACGCATTTTATGAAATATTATGTGGCAATATCAAGATAATTGATTGCACACATACAAGAATTTTACTAATTAAGTTCTTGAAATAAGTATTCTCAAAATTCTGATAGATCAAGATTAGTTGATCTATGCCTTGTCAACAAGTATGTTTGACATGACTTGAGGCATAATTCATTAATAAGAATTATCATGCATTGATCTATTTTAGTATTAGGATAAGAGATGTTAAGCAATTATTATTTACAATTAATTAAAGTACTTGGTACGTTTGTTTTTATTAATAATAAATTGTATCCTATATTTGCATGTTTAAATCCGTGAATAACTAATGTTATTCTAAATTGTCCGTTGTCACTTAATGATATGGGAATATCATTAAATTAAGACAAATCTGAGTATTAGTAGAATATACTTGAAAGTATATTGATGCGTTGACATGCCAATTTCACATGATATTCAATGAATTAAATATAGGACTTATCCCAACTTCATGAGTTTACTTTATGGATCTTGTCATTAAGTAAATCATGTGAATATAGTTATCCTCAGACTTGAGATGCTAGATAACGGTCATGCATGTAGTGCATTTCTGTGATTCAATTTAACGCTATACGTAACTGGTAGCTATAAGGATTGTTTTCGGGAGTGTTGCAAAGTGCGTGAGTTATGCTCGTTGTCAAGATAGAATTTGTTCCTTCAAATTGTTTTAAGTTTAATACTGTTGGGCCCCTCGTAGGGTTGACAAGATGTTTGCGTGCGCACGCCCAAGATCTCCCATGAATATGTTCAGAAGATTTTGTAATCTTGCTCAGTCAAAACCAACGAGAAACAGAATTATTAATAAAGAATGACTAATATCTATATCTTTATTAATGTAGTATTAGAAACAAAAGGATAAGTATGATGATGAATCATCCAATGGTTTTTCCAGGAGACCACCACTCGAGTTGTACTAGGGGCATTGGCGTGTTGCTAGACGCTAACCATTGTCATTACACTATTAATAGATGTCCAAGTGGGAGCAGTTAGTTTTGTGGACAAATATTAATATGTGTATTTCTAGAATCAAACTCGAGATCACGGGATTGCACACTTTATGTATGAGAATCGATGTTAAATAATTAAAATATAAATAGTTATATTTAATTATTAAATCACAAATATTTATATGGTCGAACAAATAAAAAGGAGGGGGTTGAGTGTCGTGTTTTAGAACTTAAGGAGGTGCTAGCAATAACTTGTTGGACAAGGTTAAATGCTATACATATAAACACACCCTTATTCGATTGGCAGAACAATATATACGATCGACAATAATATATCATTATTTACGCATGCTACCTTTTACCTTTTATTCAGTCTATGGTCGACATGTATGAATAGAACACTCATTATGAATGCATGAATATTATATTCATATGTATGCATGATGATGGATACATGCAATATTTATTTGCATTCATTGTTGACTTTACCTTCGATATATATATGTTCGACATAACAAGAAAATTGTTTTGCTTGTTTATCGTGTATAATCAAGAACATCAAACCCTTGTTGTTGTGATGTTTTTTTTGTGATTCATGAAATAGCATTCACATCGAATCGCTAATAGTACGTGTGTACAAGATCGTGGTATTAACTTACTTTAGTTAATATCATCCTGGATTGAGAAACAAAACGGTAAGGGTTTTCTCGTTAATCCATTGTACATTCAAGAAGAAGAATTGAAGTTAGATCCTTGTTCTTGCTAGGATCAAAGTTACGTTATCTTTATTATTCGGTAAACTCTTTACATGTTAATTATTGATCATTGCTTCCGCTATGTGCTTTGATGTGTGTTTATTTATTTATATAATTGTTATGATATCTAAATTCCTACAAGACTATGGTGTTCGAATGTGAGAGTTGGATTAACCTAATACGACTAAAGGTGTGGGAGCTTATCGGGGCACACACGTATACACGAAGAACACATTTATTATATATTTAATATGTATATGTTATGTATATTTATTAAATGTATAATATGTTTCACGAAATAATTTAACTAATTTAAATATATGTTAAATATAAAAGAGAAGGACTTAGATGTCGGAAAACGAAACTCCCGGACCTTCCTCCAAAGTGGCTAATCAAGGAAGGATCTAGGAGGGGTGCTATGTGTCGGTTTTGGCTAACTAAAGGAGGTGAATAACAATTACTTGTTGGACAAGTTGGGGTTCTATATAAACACCCCTTGCCCTCATTGTTTGATCCGATAAAAAACAAAAACACACGACACACAAATAAACCTAATACACTTTATGTACTTATTTGTTTTCCCTTGGTCAAAAGATGCGGCTGACAAAAACAAACCATATAGGTTTTGTTTTATTTTGGTTCGTACAGAGGGATATAACAAAAAGAATTTAATTCTTGTTTTTCATCTTTGTCTGTCCTCTTTTATTATAACCATTCTGTTAGAAATGAAGCTGAGCGATATTTACGTGAATTGGAGTAGACAACTAGTATGCGTATAACGCAGGGACTGATAATGTAATATTGGAATAGTTGTCATGAGTAAGGCCTATAAATTCCCTTCAAGTCTCCACTTGAGGGGTGTGAAAGTGTAACCTTATTTGTCATATCAATAATATCTAGTTTTCCTCTCCACTTTCTCTCTACTTTCTTTCTCTAAAAATATCATGGATTTGTTATACTTTGATCAACCTCAACCTCCAGAAACCGATTATTGATCATTACAATTGGCATCAGAGCTAACCAGGGGCGAATCGTGGGGTTTTGAGGTGAAAAAATGTAATTTGAGGTGTGTTTTGATCGGTACTGTTCATTACTCGAGTTTCCTGACTAATTCATCGAGTTAGGTGATTTAGCCGAGTTTGGGATTCACCAACATAGGATTCACCGAGTTAGGTTTAACCGAGTTAGGTTTCACTAAGTTTGGGATTCACCAACTTAGGATTCACCGAGTTAGGTTTAACCGAGTTAGGTTTCACCGAGTTTGGGATTCACCGAGTTAGGTGATTTACTCGAGTTAGGTAATTCACCGAGTTTGGAATTGCTCGAGTTTGGATTGCTCGAGTTGGGATTGCTCGAGTTTGGATTGATCGAGTTTGGAATTGCTTGAGTTGGGATTGCTCGAGTTTGGATTGATCGAGTTTGGAATTGCTCGAGTTGGGATTGCTCAAGTTTGGATCGATCGAGTTTGGAATTGCTCTTGTTGGGATTGCTCGAGTTGGGATTGCTCGAGTTGGGATTGCTCGAGTTTGGGATTGATCGAGTTTCTACTCAAGTTTCTCACCGAGTTTCCTAAGTACTCACCGAGTTTGTGAAAGATTAATCGAGTATGCCAAAAAAAAATGTCAGGAAAAGTCGAGTAAAATTTAATTTTTAGGAGTGACTAAACGGACAATTTTTACGCAAAATTCAAATTATGGTGTAAGGATGAAAATTTTGGCCCAAAATTTAAATTTTTGGTCAAAATTCAAATTTTTTGGTGAAATTTGGCGTAAAAATTTCTAAAACTCAAATTTTCCTAGCATGCTTAGAATTGAAAATAATGGCATATTTCAAACTCACCACACCAAAATCATAAAAAATATTATTGGCCTACATCTTCAAAACTTCCACGTATAGCTTAAAAGATCCTGATCAAGAATCAATCAAAAATACAATGGCTAAATTTTGAACGTTATCAAAATGTGACTACGGGGATTATTTGTTTATTACTTATTTGAGCTTGAAGTGGAATTTCACGGGTGCGTACACTTAGTATCTCAAAGTCTAGGGGTTGGTTGGATGCAAGACATTTGGAGATCCTTGTTTGAGTATTTATAGAATAGTGATTAAGACTTGGACATCTAGCTATGTGTGAGATCTATAAACGCATAAGTTGGTTCTTAATGCTCACAATAGCTATCACTTTAAGGAGTTACGTTGTAGTGCTCAGTGTCACAAAAGGTTGTGGATTGTTCAAAAGACGGATATACAATAAAGGATGGATGGTTGGGTATACACCACTACCTATAATTTAAGGAGTGACGTTGTTGTGCTCATTATAGGTTCTTAATCACACATTAGTACAAGCTTAAGTCACAAGTCTGGAAATTTTACTTCATTCTCAAGTTTGTCATATCAGGTTGTCTCCATACGTGGTTATTTACTATTAGCCAGAGGAAGAGAAAAGAGGTTTGATAAGACGTTGATCTGAAGAGAATTGTAGAGAGAATAGTTATCGTCATCCACTCATGGGGTATTGATTTGTATGTTGCTTCCAGTTGATATGTTTATGTACACATATGTAGGATGAGTCCGAAAGATCTTCATCATCCTGGAGGGAGAAATGTGTACATCGGGGCTTTTACTGAAGAATTGGAAGCATTCTAAGTGAGCTGAAGATGTCGATATGATGCTCCCCAAAAAACCTGTGAAGAAGTTACAGATTATCAGTCTATGATCCATTTTCCGCTGTGCAAGAGACTGAAGACAATTTGGGCAAGATTTCAGAGAAACTTCTTCTAAAAGCATCAGGGCTATATCAAACGGGTTGTCAATTTGGGAGGGAGCATGTAAAAGAAAAGGGCTTACTAATTGGGAGGGAGTAATAACCCAATTAGATCATTATAGTGATTCTGCAAGTAATTCAAGCAAGCTGAGAAAGATACGAGAAGATCAAGAGCTGTGAAGACATCCTCATAGGAAACTGCTCTACTTCAACATTGTATTCATCATTGTTATGTACTTGTTAGGAATCATTGTAACCAATTCAATTATATCTCCAGTTGGAGGGAGATTGTTAGAAATGAAGCTGAGCGATATTTACGTGAATTGGAGTAGACAACTAGTATGCGTATAACGCAGGGACTGATAATGTAATATTGGAATAGTTGTCATGAGTAACGCCTATAAATACCCCTCAAGTCTCCATTTGAGGGGTGTGAGAGTGTAAACTTATTTGTCATATCAATAATATCTAGTTTTCCTCTCCACCTTCTCTCTACTTTTTTTCTCTAAAACTATCATGGATTTGTTATACTTTGATCAAGCTCGACCTCCAGAAACCGAGTATTGATCATTACACATTCGAACGTATACTTATTTTAGTATTCAAATTGGTTTACGTGGAACAAGGACTAGCATCTTAACGTGCTTCGTTTGACGTGTAGTGTGTGCATTCGTTAAAAGTGATTGTTTTAATCACTAAGTTTCATTTGCTCTTACTTCGAGGGTTAGTTTTCTTGTTTCCCTATTACCTTACTTTGTTTATTATATGTGTTAATCATAATTGCTAAACTAGATCCATTATCCGCTGCGTACTCGTAGTGTTAATGGTTAACATGTTAATTAAATCATAGTGGCATCACGAGTCACCTCATTTGGTGGTTATGGGTTACACGTTTTAATAAACACGCAAAAAGGCTGCATGAAATCTAACTTAGTTATTCGTTTTATTTTTGTTTTGACAACTATCATGCAATACTTGTCATTAATTAATAAAAAAATACCTAGAAGCTAATGAATTAAAATTAATGGTTAATTAGATACATAAAATAGCATATTAAAAGTTAATTAGTTTGTCCGTGGCTTCTAGCCTAGTGGCATTCCTAGTCTTGCAATGAAGCTTGGGCCTTGGAAAAGACCAGGGTTCGAGTCCGAGCAAGCGCAGGTTTTCCCCCAATTTAGCGTCGTGCCTTATGTAGCGGCTAATTGGTGTGGTTTTCCCTCCCCTGTGGTTCCCTGACTTCGTGGATCGATCGCTAGTGTCTGACTGCCCAATTGGATGTTCCGGCTAGCCGTCCTGTGACACGAACGTTCAAAAAAAAAGTTAATTAGTTTGCCATGATTATTTTATGTGTGAATTCCGGCTATAAGACCTACGCAATCACTTTTTTATGATGCATGTGGCGATCTAGGCACTTGATGAAAGCCTAGTGAGGGACTTATGGTTCTCCATTTGGGGAAGACTCGCTAGAGGACTCGGATTTTATGTGTTTAATTAATGTCTTTATTTATGTATTTGACTCCTTATTTGCATAATTGTTACATGTTTTACACACCTAATTGCATGCAATATAGAATAATACATATCGAAATCATGACATTAATATGGTCTTAATTTACACGCCTAAATACCATGCTTAATTGTGACCTGTTATTTGATTCGTGGAAAATTGGTTTTTGTAAAATTAAGTGACCTAAATATATTGAAACAAGTTTTTCATGAAATTAAAAACTGGATGCTATGGACACTTGGGAAGTACGGCTCACCCACTAGAACAAACTATAAGGGGGGTATAAGGCGGTGCACACAGTCACACCTAAAGGATTTCCGGTCATATGCATCGCACTGACCTGGTCCTCCGCTTCCTTGCGAGTTCGATTGGAGCTACTGTGAACCATGATGATTACTACAGTATCATTACCAAAAAGTTTTTAAAATAAGTGCTACAAAGTTGTTTTGCATGCTTCTTTGTACACGATTTTACCACATTTATGTGTATACCCTATGTGTAAATTTTAAGTCTATGCCAGCCAACCAAGAACACGTGCTTTTGGCTTGACCTCTTTGGTCAGACCTTAGGGCCATTCCAAACCCATGGCGAATTTTGTTCATTGGTCAGACTTTTGGCAATTTTTGCACGTTCTTGCTTGGTCGACTTATTTCGAGTATGCTTGGTCAGACCTTGGACCCGAGGGATTTACATACTCATGACATTATTACTTGTTTACTAATGTCTTGATCAGTCTCATAAATCTAAGAGTTGCATTTTATGCAATTAACGCTCATCGCTTACCTCTTGCCCCACTTGTTTACACATTGGTCAGACGTGAGAAGTCAAGTTGGATCTTAGTCTTAATTAGTAATTAATTGGGTAGTTAATTCTATTAAGAATTTAATTATTAAAAATACAAACTATTTGAACTTTTTAATTGTAGATGACTACCTCAGTCGGAAACAATTCGATACTCAGGAGTTTTGATGCGTGGTTTTGCGACCTTACAACAGGTTTTACCTCTCGAGGGATCTCAAGAGGCTTGCAATCCCCACCAGGCAGTGTACCTGACCGATGTAGTATAGTGTAGTGGCAAGTACCGGGGGATTGATCGTTCTCTAGGGGAATAGTGTCGTTAGGATTGAAAAACTATTCTAATAGGTCTAAGGGTGAGGGAAGATTCTTTTTGTATTTTTATATTTTTTTATGAAAGCAAGTAAAATCTTGGGTTTGAAGGAGTGGGCGGAATTAGTTGCTAGTCAACTAACCCAAATAACTACAATTGCAAATAAAATAAAATAACTGAAAATGAAAAGGTTGTGAAACTTATATGGAGAGAAATGTGTTTACTTAGATTTCCTTACTCCCTAACTATCTTTTACCGGTTGATTAGTATGTATTAATTGCGTGGATGACGGGTGTATTCCTTAATACCAATCGTGGGGTGGCGTACGTACTTCCCCAACTCTATAAGCTCCTACTTCACTCCTATGTCGAGCCGGCTAAGAAGCTCCTAACATGGGATCACTAGAATTCGCTCATGCATTAAATACAACCATAATAACCTTAGTACGCATTGGTTCATGTTTCTTAAGACGTTCAAGCAAGTTACCGTATAGGAGGTTAGCCAGTTTTCTTAAGCCTAACATCGATAAACAATCATCCAATAAAATTAATAACACACCAACAACCAATAATCAATAGTTAGGTTTCATTAGATCTAAGCAACCACAAGATAAATCTAGCCTAGCATGTTAATTAAAAGACAAGAACAAGATATAATCAAACAACACATAGACATATTGAATGATTAAATGATTACTTATCTTCAATTAAACATGGAAGATCCAAGGGTATAAAACCCTTAAAAATGGCAGAAAATTCGTCTTAGGGTTTCTCCTCACAAAGTTGCACACTATGAATAAAAATTGCAAAACTATATATAGAATTTAGGGTCTGACGGCGTCACGTTGTAGGAGGTGACGCCGTCACCTCGCCGCGGCTAGGGTTCCCAGATGGTCTTCCTGACGCCATCCCTCTTTAATCCTCCAAAATCCGCTCTGGCCCGTCAAGGGTTGACGCCGTCAGAATTGTGCTTTACGCCGTCTCTCTTTAACTTAAACCGTGACGACCTTGATCACCTTAAAGGGTGACGCCGTCAGATTTCCATGGTAAAACTCTCTGGCGCGTCACGTGTATTTTGTCATATCCACCTCTTTTGCCAAGCCGTGACGCCGTCAGGAGCAATCCTTGACGCCGTCACGTGTACTTTTCCAGCAGCTTTGGAGACTTTGTCGTTTTCTTCACTAATATGCTCCAAAAATGTCCAAAATGCTTCCTTTTCCAGATTTCTTTTCCAAAGTACCTAAAATGACAAAAGGAACGATTTAGGGCAATATTTGATCAAATAAATACGATTTAGGGCTTAAATGACCCCCTAAAAGCGGTACACTTTTCGCTTCATCAAATACCCTTACACTTGAGATTTGCTTGTCCTCAAGCAAATGCGCTTTTATTCTAATCAAAATACAAGTTAGGGGTCATTTAATGCTAATATAAAAGTAATTACAACAAATAGTCGTTCCACTTTAATCATAATAAGCACGGAGATTACATACTAGCACCTCACAAGTAGTGTTTAGATACTCACATCTCTCAGGTGTCATAAAAATATATCTCATAAATGAAAATGGATAATATCTCTCACTACCTGTCATAGTAAATAGATTACCATAGGCTTGGGAAAGGATAAAAAACCTCCTCCACTAGGCGTAAGCACCCAAGATAAACTATCAAAGAGGGCTTTTAAACGGGTTATAACGTTAGGTGTAGGGATATGATAAACACGGTTTTGTTGGATAAGGGATATTTTACTGGTGGCGAGTTAAAGATCTTGATTAATTACATGTACAATATGGCGTTGCTAAGCCAAGACTAGACTCGACTTAAGCTAAAAAAAAAATAACAAAAACATAAAATAAACATAAAATGAAACGGGATGGTAGTCCGTATGTTTTTTTCTACTTTTCTTTTTCACATTTTTTTGTATTTTTCTTAATTTTTTCGATTTTTTTTTTCTTTCATACACTCTTGCCCTACCATCCAAAATAATACATCATAGGGGAGTTGCATTCCCCTTACACTTGAACTTTTACATAACTTTACAATAACTATTCTAATGACTCGAATTAAGATAATCGACACACTTGGAGTACTTTTAAAATATTTAGCACATATGGGGGTAATAATGTTGTTCTTCCCCATTACTCCATTACACCAGTACTTTACCCATGAGTCCCAATCGTCCCAAAACAATATGTACAAGGATATGACTCGACTTAGCAACCATGTAATCAATTAGATAATTAACTTGGGGTTTAAACAAATGTTGTAACAATAATGCACTAAAAATGAGTGCATACAAGGTAGGTTAAGGCGATTTGGGTGTACATTTAAGTGGGGTGTAAACAAATTCTTACTTTAAGTAAAATGCTTAAAGTTAGAAACGAAAAGATAGGCTCTGAGGGGTGTACTAGGGGTATCGTGTACTAAAAATGAGTACAACGCAAAGGGTGTGGGATAATTACTTGACCAATGTAGCCAATGTAATTATAACAAAAAACACAGGTGTAAAACAATGGGTTAATCCTAATGCCTCTTATCATGTAGTAAATCTAACTACACGAATGTAGTCTCACTTGTGGCCTCGGAATGGTCCTAACGCAAGTTCTAGAATCTAAGTGCTACCGGTACACACATCATAGCATAAATGCTTTTCCTACCAATTCTAGGGGCGAACCTCACATATTTGGGGGCGGAAAATTTTTAGTGGTACGGTTTTGTGCTAGTCATATAACTCCTATCCATGAGACGCTCATTAAGACCAAAGTTTCACTCCTATATGTTGTAAAAAATTTTAAATTTGGCACTAAAATTGCCTTAAAAGGTATTTCTCTCAGTTTTATTACACATCTACCATTAAACAAACAAAAATCAAGCGTAATAGCATTCTCTAAAGTATCGTATTTTACCCCCCTTACACTTAAGATGAACATTGTCCCCAATGTTCAAATAACAAGATGTAAAAGTAAATAAGGTAAAAGAATGAAATCAAATACTCCCCTGATTCGTTTGGTGGATAAAGAGGTAACATGGTTAGATCTTCTTCCAAGAGAAAGTAGAAGCTCCAAGACTAATGCATCGCCAAAAGCTAGATTCCACATACATCTCCTTGTCCAAAATAACCTGTTAAACCTGAGAAAACAAACACGAAAACCTGCATAACATCGGTGGATAAATCTATATAAGGATATAATGCTTGTGGAATGATAATTTTGCAGATTCCTGGAGTTTATAAGTTAGAGATTTAATAAAAACTTTTTATGATTCCGGTAGAAAAACAAAACTTTCAAAAATTTCAGAAAATTAAAACCTGACGCCGTCAGGTTGTAAGGCCTAACGCCGTCAGAAATGATCTGACAGAATTCTCATGTTAAGTTTTTAGAAAATTTCTGGAAAAACCTCTACCTTACTTCCTGGAATTCTTGCAAAACATCATTATGACTCGATACAAGCATTTGACTCAAACAATTACTAATATGTATGTTAATTTAATATTGTTACGATTCATGTTCATTTGTTCTAATAAACCGATTTGGATTTCCCTTACACTTATCTTTTGCAAAATACCTTTATATGTAGTTAAGACGAAGTTAAAAACAAGATAAAACATTTTCACAATTTAGTTTTGAACATGAATCAATAAGAATAAAAATTAAACATACATACGGAAGCAAATAAAATCAAACAAACAGATAAATAAACACACAAAGCAAATAAAGCTTGGGTTGCCTCCCAAGAAACGCTTTTCTTTATTAACGAGTCTTGTAGCTAGACTCAAAGTCACGTGCATTACGTGATTCCATCATTGGTCATGGTTTCTAGGTTCCCCTTTTCATGTCCGGTTTTATATTCTGGTCCTAATTTCAGACAATCCTTGTAGAAACCGGATATCCTTTCCATAACATAGTCTACTCCTTTATTTCTATCTTCATCATTCCTATAGTAGACCGCTTGCTTAAGCTCCTTCTCAACATTTGACAAGTGTTGGAATTGCTCTATCTTATATGGCATTTGGTAGTTTACCTCATCGGTCTCATCCTTAAATCTAACTATCCCTAAGGAAGGTTCATAAGTCATTCTAGAGACCTCAACAAATGGTTTTCCGAAAACTACTTGAGTTAAGCATGCATCGACTATTGGGCGGATATCTTCTACAATTACAAAGTCGGTGACATAGGTGAAGTTTCCTACATAAACCTGTAATCCCTTAACTCTTCCCGTGAAGTTACTCATCCAACCCTTATCAGGGAACATCCTATACCCAAGTTGATTTTTCATTATTAAGTTGTAGTGGGCTCTAGTCATGATGTTTATGGGCGATCTAAGGTTGATGTAAGCTTTCCACACATGCAAATGTCCGATGTTGCATGGTATGTTGAGATTAGAAGGGTCGCCTATTTTTATAATTGGTCTAGCTAGGAAGTATGGTGTCTCGGGGTCATCGAATAAGTCTGTATGATATGCGCGCTCTTCCTTAGTGGGTAGCCTATTGAAGTAGTCCTCATCATCATCTACTTCTTCAATCTCACTTTTCCTAACTTCTTTATCAACCTCGACTTTCTTAACCTCATCCTCAGGTTCACTATTATCCTCATTCCTATCAATTGGTTTAATAGTGACAATGTTGACGAAGTGGACATGTTTGGATGAAGAGGGGTCTTTAACTTGGGGTCCGCTATATGTGTTCCTAGCGTCCTTATGTGGAGGTGATAGCACTTGGTTATTGAGGGCTTTCAATAAGTTGTCAATTTTATTGGTCATCTCCGTTTGTTGTTGATTGAATTCGGATTCGAATCGAGCTATCCGAGCTTCTTGAGATGCCATAAATTTGGACATCAATCCTTCAAGATTATTGGTACTACCATAATTGTCGGAAGGATTGTTATTGAAAGTACGGTTTGGGGATGAACCGCTTGATTTGAAACGATTAGGTGGGTTGGAAGAATTGGTTTGTTGTGTGTTTTGGTTTTGTTTCCACCTAAGGTTTGGGTGATTTCTCCATGAGGGGTTGTATGAATCACCGTAGGGGTTTGGCTCGGGTTTGAAAGTGTACAACTTGTCTCCCGCTCCGTCGGTACGCGAGGATGCGTAGTCCGCAAAAGCTTGTTCGGGGAGTTCCACGCAATCACGAGTGTCGTGGGGACCACTACATAATTCACATGCAGAAGTGATTTTGTTCACTTGGCTTGAAGGTTTAGGATCCTCGTAGGATTTCATAAGAAACTTGACTTGGTCTTCAAGTTCTATGATCCTACGGTCGGAAGTGCTTGAATTGTTCGAAGGCAAAGATATTGCCTTGACCGTTTTATTCAAATCACGGGGATCACTCCAACTTTCGTTGTCATAAAGAGCAAGATCTTCCAGGAGAGCCCATGATTGTTCCGCACTTAGATCACGTAGCTTACCACCGGCCGATTGGTCAATGGTTTGCCTCGTGGAGAGATTGATATGGTCATAGAAGATTTGGACTTGGAGCCAAAGTTCTATGCCATGGTGAGGGACTTTTTGGAGTAAGTCCTTGAATCGAGTCCATGCCTCGTAGAGGGTTTCGCCTTGACGTTGTTGGAACATCAAGATATCATTCCTTAGCTTGGTAGTTCTTCCTGGTGGGAAAAACTGAGCGAGGAAACGAGTGGTGAGATCATCCCAAGAGGTGATGGATCCTGCGGGTAGGCGCTCTAGCCATTGACTAGCTTGGTCCCGTAGAGAGAATTGAAAGAGACGCAGTCGGGTCGTCTCTCGAGTGGCAACATCAAGGTCTATGGAATCAACGATTTTGAGAAAGTCCTTGAGATGTTGATTAGGATCTTCGGAACGAAGTCCATGAAATGCGCATCCGCTTTGCACCAACCGGATGGTGTCGGATCGCAAGGGAGTGACATTGGCTCCTTGAGTGAGCTCAATGGTGTTTCGATAGCCATGGTGGCTAGGACGGGAGTAGTCTCCTAAGGTACGGGCTCTAGGAGGTGGGTGTTGTTGTGGTGGTGGGTTGTTGGGATCAAGGATATTACCACCTTCCATGATGTCGGATGGTAACGGCGCCAAAAACTTGATGCGTGGTTTTGCAACCTTACAACAGGTTTTACCTCTCGAGGGATCTCAAGAGGCTTGCAACCCCACCAGGCAGTGTACCTGACCGATGTAGTATAGTGTAGTGGCAAGTACGGGGGATTGATCGTTCTCCACAGGGAATAGTGTCGTTAGGATTGAAAAACTACTCTAATAGGTCTAAGGGTGAGGGAAGATTCTTTTTGTATTTTTATATTTTTATGAAAGCAAGTAAAATCTCGGGTTTGAAGGAGTGGGCGGAATTAGTTGCTAGTCAACTAACCCAAATAACTACAAATGCAAATAAAATAAAATAACTGAAAATGAAAAGGTTGTGAAACTTATATGGAGAGAAATGTGTTTACTTAGATTTCCTTACTCCCTAACTATCTTTTACCGGTTGATTAATGTGTATTAATTGCGTGGATGACGGGTGTATTCCTTAATACCATTCGTGGGGTGGCGTACGTACTTCCCCAACTCTACAAGCTCCTACTTCACTCCTATGTCGAGCCGGCTAAGAAGCTCCTAACATGGGATCACTAGAATTCGCTCATGCATTAAATACAACCATAAAAACCTAGTACGCATTGGTTCATGTTTCTTAAGACGTTCAAGCAAGTTACCGTATAGGAGGTTAGCCAGTTTTCTTAAGCCTAACATCGATGAACAATCATCCAATACAATCAATAACACACTAATAATCAATAATCAAGAGTTAGGTTTCATTAGATCTAAGCAAACACAAGATAAATCTAGCCTAGCATGTTAATCAAAAGACAAGAACAAGATATAATCAAACAACACATAGACATATTGATTGATTAAACAATTACTTATCTTCAATTAAACATGGGAGATCCAAGGGTATGAAAACCCTTAAAAATGGCAGAAATTCGTCTTAGGGTTTCTCCTCACAAAGTTGCACACCAATGACAAAAAATTGCAAAACTATATATAGAGTTTAGGGGCTGACGGCGTCACGTTGTAGATCTTGACGCCGTCACATCGCCGTGTCTAGGGTTCCCGGATGGCCTTCTTAACGCCGTCCCTCTTTAGTGCTCCAAAATCCTCCCTGGCTTATCAAGGCTTGACGCCGTCAGAAATAAGCTTGACGCCGTCTCACTTTAACTTAAACCGTGATGGCCTTGATCACTTCAAAGGGTGACGCCGTCAGATTTTCCATTGTAAAATTCTCTGGCTTATCATGTGTATTTTTCATATCCACCTCTTTTGCCAAGCCATGACGCCGTCAAGAGCAATCCTTGACGCCGTCAAAGGTACCTTTTCAGCCGATTTTGAGACTTTGTCGTTTTCTTCACTTTTATGCTCCAAAAACGTCCAAAATGCTTCCTTTTCCAGATTTCTTCTTCAAAGTACCTAAAATGACAAAAGGAACGATTTAGGGCAATATTTGATCAAATAAATACGATTTAGGGCTTAAATGACCCCCTAAAAGCTGTACACTTTTCGCTTCATCAAATACCCTTACACATGAGATTTGCTTGTCCTCAAGCAAATGCGCTTTTATTCTAATCAAAATACAAGTTAGGGGTCATTTAACACTAATATAAAAGTAATTACAACAAATAGTCGTTCCACTTTAATCATAATAAGCACGGAGATTACAAACTAGCACCTCACAAGTAGTGTTTAGATACTCACATCTCTCAGGTGTCATCAAAATAAATCTCATAAATGAAAACCTCTAATATCTCTCACTACCTGTCATAGCAAATAGATTACCATAGGCTTGGGAAAGGATCAAAAACCTCCTCCACTAGGCGTAAGCACCTAAGATAAACTATCAAAGAGGGCTTTTACATGGGTTATAACATGAGGTGTAGGGATATGATAAACACGGATTTGTTGGATAAGGGATATTTTACTGGTGGCGAGTTAAAAATCTTGATTAATTACATGAACAATATGGCGTTGCTAAGCCAAGACTAGACTCGACTTAAGCTAAAAACAAAATAACAAAAACATAAAATAAACATAAAATGAAACGGGATGGTAGTCCGTATGTTTTTTCTATTTTTCTTTTTCTCATTTTTTTGTATTTTTCTTGATTGTTTCGATTTTTTTTTTTTTTTTTTTTTCATACACTCTTGCCCTACCATCCAAAATAAAACATCATAGGGGCGTTGCATTCCCCTTACACTTGAACTTTTACATAACTTCACAAATAACTATTCTAATGACTCGAATTAAGATAATTGAAAAACTTGGAGTACTTTTAAAATATTTAGCACATATGGGGGTAATAATGTTGTTCTTCCCCATTACTCCATTACACTAGTACTTTACCCATGAGTCCTAATCGTCCCAAAACAATATGTACAAGGATATAACTCGACTTAGCAACCATGCAATCAATTAGATAATTAAATTGGGGTTTAAACAAATGTTGTCACAATAATGCACTAAAAATGAGTGCATACAAGGTAGGCTAAGGCGATTTGGGTGTACATTTAAGTGGGGTGTAAACAAATTCTTCCTTTAAGTAAAATGCTTAAAGGTCAAAACGAAAAGATAGGCTCTGAGGGTGTACTAGGGGTATCGTGTACTAAAAAATGAGTACAACGCAAAGGGTGTGGGAGAATTACTTGACCAATGTAGCCAATGTAATTATAACAAAAAATACAGGTGTAAAGCAATGGGTTAATCCTAATGCCTCTTATCATGTAGTAAATCTAACTACACGAATGTAGTCTCACTTGTGGCCTCGGAATGGTCCTAACGCAAGTTCTAGAATCTAAGTGCTACCGGTACACACATCATAGCATAAATGCTTTTCCTACCAATTCTAGGGGCGAACCTCACATATTTGGGGGTGGAAAAAACTTTTTAGTGGTACGGTTTTGTGCTAGTAATATAACTCCTATCCGTGAGACGCTCATTAAGATCAAAGTTTCACTCCTAAATGTTGTAAAAAATTTTAAATTTGGCACTAAAATTGCCCTAACAGGTATTTCTCTCAGTTTTATTACACATCTACCATTAAACAAACAAAAATCAAGCGTAATAGCATTCTCTAAAGTATCGTACTTTACCCCCCCCCCCTTACACTTAAGATGAACATTGTCCCCAATGTTCAAATAACAAGATGTAAAAGTAAATAAGGTAAAAGAATGAAATCAAATACTCCCCTGATTCGGTCGGTGGATAAAGGGGTAACATGGTTAGATCTTCTTCCAAGGTAATGTTGAAGCTTCACGACTAATGCATCGCCAAAAGCTTGATTCCATACATCTCCTTGTCCAAAATAACCTGTTAAACCTGAGAAGACAAACACGAAAACCTGCATAACATCGGCGGGATAAATTCTATATATAAGGATATAATGCTTGTGGAATGATAATTTTGCAAATTCCTGGAGTTTATAAGTTAGAGATTTAATAAAAACTTTTTATGAAAAAAAAACTTTCAAAAATTTCTGAAAATTAAAACCTGACGCCGTCAGGTTGTAAATCCTGACGCCGTCAGAAATGATCTGACAGAATTTTCATGTTAAGTTTCCGGAAAATTTCTGGAAAAACCTTTACCTTACTTCCTGGAAATCCCGCAAAACATCATTATGACTCGATACAAGCATTTGACTCAAACAAATACTAATATGTATGTTAATTTAATATTATTATGATTCATGTTCATTTGTTCTAATAAACCGATTTGGATTTCCCTTACACTTAACTTTTGCAAAATACCTTTATATGTAGTTAAGACGAAGTTAAAAACAAAATAAAGCATTTTCACAATTTAGTTTTTGAACATGAATCAATAATAATAAAAATTAAACATACATACAGAAACAAATAAAATCAAACAAACAAATAAATAAACACACAAAGCAAATAAAGCTTGGGTTGCCTCCCAAGAAGCGCTTTTCTTTATTAACGAGTCTTGTAGCTAGACTCAAAGTCAGGCTTATCTAGTGTCGCTTATGCTCACGTACCCGAGTGTGAGCCATCTAATTGTTGCCTCATCTTTCTTGTACTCATCATTCAGCTCCAGACATCCATGATAATATCTCTTATTTTTCTCATGTGGATATTTGAGCCCCTTTCTTTTATCATTCTCACTTAGCAAGTCAATAGGCACAAGTCTATTGCAAGATTCAATGGAGAAGTTCTTAAACCTAGGATGTGATCGGGGCATTTGGTAAACAAAATCTTCTTCCCCATCCGAGAATGTAATTAACCCGTCCACAAGCTTTTCGTCAAGGTTGGTCAACCTTTTGAAGGGTTCTCCAAAAATGACTTGGGTTAATTTGTTATCAATAAATTCTCCTAAGTTCTCCATAACCATAAAATCCACCAAATACACAAAGCTTCCTACGAATACGTGTATTGGCTTAATCATAGCAACAATGTTATCTCCTTGATATTCTAGCTCATCTACCATGATTTTATTATAATTAGCGCGAGAGATAATGTTCATAGGCAAAGATGAGTTGAGATAAGCATGAAAACTATGATAACCAATCTTACACGGAAATTGCATGTTAAAGAGGCTATCCTTTTCGATCTTAGTCCTAGGGTCAACATACTTAAAGGGATCAATTTCCACTTTTCCCCATTCCTCATTAACTACTTCTCCATTACCAGCATCCTCATCGGAGTCTGAGTCGTAAAATGGACTAACATAGTTATTCTCACGGTCAGAATCCTCCATCTCAGAATTGTTACCAAAGTGGTGGTCGGGTGAAAGGTTGTTGTTTTCTATGATGGGGGCGGGAACGGATAGTTGGAAATTTGCACGGCGGAAAATACGAATAACAGGGATCAAGCGATCACTATTACTCATGAGGTAGGTGGAAGGTGTCACAAACAAAAGTACAAAGAAATAAGATAGACTAAAGAAAAACCTAGAAAAATAAAATAAAAATCTCACTAGAAAGGAATCTAGTGAGTAGACCTAATAAAAATAAAAATTTAACCTAAACAATAACTATTCCCCGGCAGCGGCGCCAAAAACTTGATGCGTGGTTTTGCGACCTTACAACAGGTTTTACCTCTCGAGGGATCTCAAGAGGCTTACAACCCCACCAGGCAGTGTACCTGACCGATGTAGTATAGTGTAGTGGTAAGTACGGGGGATTGATCGTTCTCCACAGGGAATAGTGTCGTTAGGATTGAAAAACTACTCTAATAGGTCTAAGGGTGAGAGAAGATTCTTTTTGTATTTTTATATTTTTATGAAAGCAAGTAAAATCTCGGGTTTGAAGGAGTGGGCGGAATTAGTTGCTAGTCAACTAACCCAAAAAACTATAAATGCAAATAAAATAAAATAACTGAAAATGAAAAGGTTGTGAAACTTATATGGAGAGAAATGTGTTTACTTAGATTTCCTTACTCCCTAACTATCTTTTACCGGTTGATTAATGTGTATTAATTGCGTGGATTACGGGTGTATTCCTTAATACCATTCGTGGGGTGGCGTACGTACTTCCCCAACTCTACAAGCTCCTACTTCACTCCTATGTCGAGCCGGCTAAGAAGCTCCTAACATGGGATCACTAGAATTCGCTCATGCATTAAATACAACCATAAAAACCTAGTACGCATTGGTTCATGTTTCTTTAGACGTTCAAGCATGTTACCGTATAGGAGGTTAGCCAGTTTTCTTAAGCCTAACATCGATGAACAATCATCCAATACAATCAATAACATACTAATAATCAATAATCAAGAGTTAGGTTTCATTAGATCTAAGCAAACACAATATAAATCTAGCCTAGCATGTTAATTAAAAGACAAGAACAAGATATAATCAAACAACACATAGACATATTGATTGATTAAACAATTACTTATCTTCAATTAAACATGGGAGATCCAAGGGTATGAAAACCCTTAAAAATGGCAGAAATTCGTCTTAGGGTTTCTCCTCACAAAGTTGCATACTAATGACAAAAAATTGCAAAACTATATATAGAGTTTAGGGGCTGACGGCGTCACGTTGTAGATCTTGACGCCGTCACATCGCCGTGTCTAGGGTTCCCGGATGGCCTTCTTGACGCCGTCCCTCTTTAGTGCTCCAAAATCCTCCCTGCTTATCAAGGCTTGACGCCGTTAGAAATAAGCTTGACGCCGTCTCACTTTAACTTAAACCGTGATAGCCTTGATCACTTCAAAGGGTGACGCCGTCAGATTTTCCATTGTAAAATTCTCTGGCTTATCATGTGTATTTTTCATATCCACCTCTTTTGCCAAGCCATGACGCCGTCAAGAGCAATCCTTGACGCCGTCAAAGGTACTTTTTCAGCCGATTTTGAGACTTTGTCGTTTTCTTCACTTTTATGCTCCAAAAACGTCCAAAATGCTTCCTTTTCCAGATTTCTTCTCCAAAGTACCTAAAATGACAAAAGGAACGATTTAGGGCAATATTTGATCAAATAAATACGATTTAGGGCTTAAATGACCCCCTAAAAGCGGTACACTTTTCGCTTCATCAGTAATGGTTACGAACAAAGAAATGAAGAAAAAAGATAGACTAAAGAAAACCAAGAAAAAATAAAATAAAAATCTCACTAGAAAGGAATCTAGTGAGTAGACCTAATAAAATAAAAATTCAACCTAAACAATAACTATTCCCCGGCAGCGGCGCCAAAAACTTGATGCGTGGTTTTGCGACCTTACAACAGGTTTTACCTCTCGAGGGATCTCAAGAGGCTTGCAATCCCCACCAGGCAGTGTACCTGACCGATGTAGTATAGTATAGTGGCAAGTACCGGGGGATTGATCGTTCTCTAGGGGAATAGTGTCGTTAGGATTGAAAAACTATTCTAATAGGTCTAAGGGTGAGGGAAGATTCTTTTTGTATTTTTATTTTTTTTTTGAAAGCAAGTAAAATCTTGGGTTTGAAGGAGTGGGCGGAATTAGTTGCTAGTCAACTAACCCAAATAACTACAATTGCAAATAAAATAAAATAACTGAAAATGAAAAGGTTGTGAAACTTATATGGAGAGAAATGTGTTTACTTAGATTTCCTTACTCCCTAACTATCTTTTACCGGTTGATTAGTGTGTATTAATTGCGTAGATGACGGGTGTATTCCTTAATACCAATCGTGGGGTGGCGTACGTACTTCCCCAACTCTATAAGCTCCTACTTCACTCCTATGTCAAGCCGGCTAAGAAGCTCCTAACATGGGATCACTAGAATTCGCCCATGCATTAAATACAACCATAATAACCTTAGTACGCATTGGTTCATGTTTCTTAAGACGTTCAAGCAGGTTACCGTATAGGAGGTTAGCCAGTTTTCTTAAGCCTAACATCGATAAACAATCATCCAATACAATTAATAACACACCAACAACCAATAATCAATAGTTAGGTTTCATTAGATCTAAGCAAACACAAGATAAATCTAGCCTAGCATGTTAATTAAAAGACAAGAACAAGATATAATCAAACAACACATAGACATATTGAATGATTAAATGATTACTTATCTTCAATTAAACATGGGAGATCCAAGGGTATAAAACCTTTAAAAATGGCAGAAAATTCGTCTTAGGGTTTCTCCTTACAAAGTTGCACACTATGAATAAAAATTGCAAAACTATATATAGAATTTAGGGTCTGACGGCGTCACGTTGTAGGAGGTGACGCCGTCACCTCGCCGCGGCTAGGGTTCCCGGATGGTCTTCCTGACGCCGTCCCTCTTTAATCCTCCAAAATCCGCTCTGGCCCGTCAAGGGTTGACGCCGTCAGAATTGTGCTTGACGCCGTCTCTCTTTAACTTAAACCGTGACGACCTTGATCACCTTAAAGGGTGACGCCGTCAGATTTCCATGGTAAAACTCTCTGGCGCGTCACGTGTATTTTGTCATATCCACCTCTTTTGCCAAGCCGTGACGTCGTCAGGAGCAATCCTTGACGCCGTCACGTGTACTTTTCCAGCAGCTTTGGAGACTTTGTCGTTTTCTTCACTAATATGCTCCAAAAACGTCCAAAATGCTTCCTTTTCCAGATTTCTTTTCCAAAGTACCTAAAATGACAAAAGGAACGATTTAGGGCAATATTTGATCAAATTAATACGATTTAGGGCTTAAATGACCCCCTAAAAGCGGTACACTTTTCGCTTCATCAAGTTTCTTTGAGAAACAAAAACTCACTGGACCTAACTTCATTGACTGGTATCGCCAGCTTCGCATTATCCTGTCAGCTGAAGATAAGGAAAATTACATGGAGCATCCTATTCGTGCTGCACCTGTTGCAACTCCTGGACGCCCAGTCCCTCCTGAGACTTTGGCAGCTTACACTACTTGGGTCAAGGGATCAAAGGACATTGCTGCATTCATGCTTATGACCATGGACTTAGAAATCCAACAAAATCTAACTCACCTTGGTGCATATGACATGCTACAGGAGTTGAAAAGTATGTTTGCTCAACAGGCAGAACAGGAACTTCTTCAAACCGCGAGGGAATTTCACTCGTGCAAGCAAGAAGAAGGTCAATATGTAAGCTCATATGTTTTAAAGATGAAGAGCTACATTGACAACTTGGAACGTCTCGGTCATCCCGTCACTTTGAACCTTGGAGTAAGCCTAATCTTGATTGGACTCTCTAAGGAGTATGACAGCTTTGTGCAGAACTATAATATGCACTGCATGGGGAAGACTGTGAATGAATTACATGCTATGCTTAAACAACATGAGCAGACGCTACCCAAGAAAGATGTTGCACCTGCACTTTATGCTATACGTGCAGCAAAGGTCTAGAAAAACCGAGGTAAAAAACCGTTCAAGGCTGCTAAGGGGAATCAAGGGAATGGAAAGTATAAGTTGGCTTATGCTCCTGAGCATAAACCATCTTATGCTTCCAAACCCAAGAAACCTCCACCACCCAAGAAGGATAACCCTGCAAAGGACGCAACCTGTCACCAATGTGGTGAAACAGGTCATTGGAGAAGGAACTGTCCCGTGTATCTCGCCGAGTTGCTGAAAAAGAAGAAGCTATCTCAAGGAGCTAGCACTTCAGGTATTTTCACCATAGAACTCTATTCTTTTCCTAGTACATCTTGGGTTTATGACACGGGTTGTGGTACTCACATCTGTAATACTACTCAGGGTCTCAGGGGAAGTAGGAAGCTGAAGCCAGGAGCTTTAAATCTGTACATGGGCAATGGTCAACGTGCAGGAGTTGAAACTATTGGAAGTTATCATTTATGTCTCCCTAGTAGATTAGTAGTTGTTTTGAACAATTGTAATTATGCTCCCTCTATTACTAGAGGAATTATTTCAGTTTCACGTTTGTTTGACGATGGTTTTATTAACCGCTTTGAATTGAATAATACAATTTTAGTTTCTAGGAATAATGTTGTTTATTTTAGTGCTATCCCAAGGGATGGTATTTTTGAAATTGTTATGTCTTGTTCTAAAACAAATGATAGTTCTATGTTTGCTGTTAGCAATAAAAGAGCCAATCTCACTTTGGACTCTACTCACTTGTGGCATTGTCGTCTTCGACACATTAGCAAGAAACGCATAGAGAAGTTGCAACATGATGGACTTCTCAACTCAACTGACATCAAGTCATTTGAAAAGTGTGTTTCATGCATGTCTGGTAAGATGGCAAGAAAACCCTATTCACATCAAGTGGAAAGGGCTAAGGATCTACTTGGACTAATACACACCGATGTATGTGGCCCATTTAGAACTGTGTCAAGACAAGGAGCAAGCCACTTCGTCACTTTTACTGATGACTATAGTCGGTATGGTTATGTTTACCTCCTGAAACATAAACATGAAGTGTTTGAAACATTTAAAGTGTTTCAAAAGGAAGTAGAAAACCAACTCGGGAAGACCATTAAGTCACTACGCTCTGATCGTGGAGGTGAATATATGAGTCAAGAGTTTTTAGATCATCTAAATGAGCATGGGATTATTGCCCATCGCACTCCTCCTTACACGCCACAACATAATGGTGTATCTGAGTGGAAAAATCAAACACTGCTAGACATGGTTCGCTCCATGATGAGTCAAACTACTCTTTCAAAGTCCTTTTGGGATTATGCCCTTGAGTCTGCTGCACGCATTCTCAATATGGTTCCAACTAAGAAGGTTGATAAGACACCATACGAGGAATGGCATGGGAAAACCCCTAAGTTGTCTTACTTAAAAGTCTGGGGTTGTGAGGCACTTGTTAAGCGTGATACACTTACCAAACCTGACAAACTGGAATCCAGATCTATTAAGTGTATCTTTGTAGGATACCCAAAGGAAACAATGGGATATTCTTTCTACCTTCCATCCGAGAACAAAGTAATTATTGCTCGAAATTCTAAATTCTTTGAGGAAAATCTCTTGGATCATGAAGCAAGTGAGAGTCTAGAAGATCTTGAAATTATTCAAGAAGAAGATACAAATCCTTCTGTAGACACTAGCTTAGGTCATGATGAGGATAATCAAGAAATTGATGAACCTCAAAGTGATATCAATCACATTCGTAAGTCCACTAGGACACGTCGTGCCCCAGATCGAATGTGTTTATACGTCGATGCTGAGGAGCATGAGTTGGGGGATCTTGGTGAACCCAATAACTATAAAGCTGCATTGTTGGATCCTGAATCCAAGAAATGGCTTGATGCGATGAATGTGGAAATGCAATCCATGAAAGATAACGAAGTCTGGGACTTAGTTGATCTTCCTCCTAACGGTAAAACCGTTGGTAGCAAATGGCTCTTCAAAAAGAAGACTGACATGGATGGTGCAGTACACACCTTTAAATCTCTTCTCGTAGCAAAGGGCTTCACTCAAACCTACGAGTTGATTATGAAGAGACCTTTTCTCCTGTTGCAGACATTAGAGCTATAAGGATTCTCATAGCCATAGCTGCATTCTATGACTATGAGATTTGGCAAATGGATGTCAAAACCGCCTTCCTCAATGGACATCTTTCCGAAGAAGTCTATATGGTGCAACCTGAAGGTTTTGTTAATCCAAAATATCCTAACCGAGTATGCAAGCTCAAGCGTTCCATTTATGGACTTAAGCAAGCATCTAGGCAATGGAATAAACGTTTTGATGATGAGATTAAGAAATTCGGTTTCACTCAGAATCAAGATGAGCCATGTGTATATCAGAAAGCTAGTAGGAGTTATGCTACTTTCCTAATTCTATATGTTGATGACATATTACTCATGGGAAACAACATTCCAATGTTGCAAGATGTAAAATCCTATCTTGGAAAATGTTTTGCCATGAAAGATCTAGGAGAAGCTGCATATATTCTTGGAATCAAGATCTATAGAGATAGATCACGACGTTTAATTGGTTTGTGTCAAAGTGCTTACATTGAGAAAATATTGAAAAGATATTTAATGGAGAATTCCAAATGAGGAAATATCCCAATGTAAGATGAGCCTAAATTGAGTAAATCACAAGGTGATGAGACACCTGCATAAAAAGAGCGCATGCAAAGAGTTCCCTACGCCTCGGCTATAGGATCAATTATGTATGCCGTGAGATGTACTAGTCTTGATGTTGCGTTCGCTCAGAACATGACAAGCCATTTCCAACAGAATCCAGGTGAACTTCACTGGACTGCTGTTAAGAATATTCTTAAGTATTTACGCAATACTAAGGATATGTTTCTGGTTTACGGAGGTGACATGAAACGAGAGCTCAGGGTTTCTTGCTACACTGATGCTGGATAACTAACAGATGCTGATGACCTGAAATCTCAGACTGGATATGTATTCGTTTTAAATGGAGGTGCTGTTGACTGGAAAAGCACAAAGCATCGTATTTCTACAACTTCATCAACAAAAGCTGAGTATATAGCTGCTTATGATGCATCTAAAGAGGCTGTATGGATTCGGATATTCATTTTTAGGCTTGGCATTGTTCCCACAATTGAAGAACCCATAAATATGTATTGTGATAATACTGGAGCCATTACTATAACTAATTAAAGTGGAATCACCAAGGGTGCTAGACATTACCGCGCAAAAGTTCATTATCTTCGAGAAACCATTGAGATTGGTGACGTGAAGATATTAAAAGTTCACACAGATGACAATCTAGCTGATCCCTTTACGAAGGCTTTAGCATATCCTAAGCTTTCTAAATTGACTAGGAATATTGGTTTGATACCAACTAGTAGTCTCATGTAAATCTGTATGTTAATTAGTATTTGAATAATTTGGAATTGTAAGACAGTTTTATTTTCTGATAAATAAAAATACGAGGTATTTGTTATTTTGTTCATATAACCTGTTATTCCATATTTGCATGTTTAATCCATGAAATGATTTATCATTCTAAATATGTCCATTGTCGGTTAACAATATGGGAATATTGTTATGCAAGGCAAATGTGAGTGTTGGTTATATTCTATGAGAATGTGGATTATTCCAGCCAAACTCATATGTATTCACAAGGGATGCATATTGGATACCCCAACTTTCAAACATTTACTTTTGGATCCTTGTCATGTGTAAAATGTTAAAATGGTTTGTTAAGTCATCCTTAGACTTGAGATACAAGCAAGTTCTGTTATGTGTAAATATCACTTTTGTAATTATATGCCAAACGCTGTCCTGAATAAGGTAGTTATAAAAGCTATGTTTCGGAGTGATGTGAAGCAGCATCCACAACACTTGTTGTAACACCCCGACCCCACAAGGGTAGAGATATCACAAATACATGGTTTCATATCAGATAAACATAGTATCCATGAATAAAATAGCGGAAGTCAAAAACATAATCCAACAATAAGTCAACATGACTTATATCCAAAATGAAAGAAAATAAAAGAAATACATAAGTTCAATGCCTAAACAATGGCAACATAATGTCTGAGGGAAATCAAATGGTAGAAAAGCTATAAAGAACAAGCTCCACTCAGGTACACTCAACCCCAAAGCCATGCCCAGCTCCTAGCTTAAATTACCTGCCGCGGGAAAAGAAACGCGGCTGAGCTACTAGAGCTCAGTGAACAGATATAACGTAACAAGCAGTAGCATAATGAATAATACATGAGTTAATGAGAATGGAAGCATGAATACATGGTAAGAATACAAGGTAAGAATACATGGTAAGAATACATGGTATCATAAGGGAAAGGACAAAGGTGCATGGTAAGGGAAGGTCAGTAATCCACTACGAGCCCATAACATGAAATCATAACCATAATCATAATCATAAACATGTAGAGGGGAGACCTCTTAGTATCCTGTAAATATGAGGGGTGTCCTCATCATGGGTATCCTGTAAATATGAGGGGTGTCCTCATCATGGGTTGGAGTAGCTAGCTCCCAGAGTGTGAAAGACGTGTATCGCACACACCATCAGTCACCATGAATAACATAACATAACATGAACATGAACAAATCTAGGATGCATCCATACGCCCCAGGTGGCCATAATCTGCCTCTACGTAAACATAACATGCAGGGACGGGACAGGTCATCACTCTCCTGCCCTAGAGTCATGCCATCGGTGCATCGACTGACATGGACATGAAACCCTCATGCCTAGTGAGTGGCTCGTAGTATCAAACTGAGGGTAAAGGTCAAGTATCATGAATCATGTTTTAAGTTTACTTGCATAGGTCAATATCATGTTTCATAAGTTCATAATCATGGTTAATAATCATGGTTCATAAGCAAAGGTTCATAAGCAAAGGTTCATAAGCAAAGGTTCATAAGCAAATGTTCATGAATGAAAGGTTCATAATCATAAAAGGTTCAATATCATGATGGTTCAATAATCGAAGTTCATGAATGAAGGGAAACATAGCAATGGTATAGGGAAACCCTAACATGAGTCATAATCAGAGAACGAAGGCCTCTTAATAAAGAAGCAGAATATCTGTACCTTATTGCTTGACAAGAATCACACTGAAAAAGATGATAAAGAGCACAGAACTACTCCCTCTTCACACCTAGAGGAGTAAAGACATGATTACTAAAGATCCCATTTTCATATTAAGTAACTTTCTATTTTTAGCAGGTTTCCATTTTTAGAAAGTTTCCTTATTTAGTAAGTTTCCAAAATTAGCAGATTTCTATAATGAGTAAGATTTAAGTATTATGATTTAGTTAAGTCATTAATTTAGTCTCATTATGGGATTAGGGTTGATTTTAGCAAGTTATAAAAGTTTAGGGTTAAATATGACAAGTTTACATAGTTTAGGGTTTTAATTGTAAATATATCAAATTAAAGGTCTAGAATGAAAATATCATGATTTACTTATTTAAATACCCCATTTATTCATAATTACATCTTTAGCCCCTTAAGTTCCATAATTTACATTTTAAACCCTTTATTTATAAAAGTTACAAAATAAACCCTAAAGTTACATAATTTACAATTTAATCCATATAATATCTTTAATTACACCATTAACCCTTAGATTTAATTATATACAGAATCTACCTTCTAATTTCATGCATGGTACGATTTAGCCCTTTAGTTTCCCATAATTACACATTTAGTCCCTATAATTATAAAACATATATATTAATTTGTAAATTCCAAATAACTACATATTAGCCCCCATAATTATCCAAACTTACACCAAACCATCATAACATTATAATTTACTCAAAATGACCTCAAGTTTCCAGTATTTACATTTTTAGTCCCTTGATTTAATTAAATTGCAATTCGAAATAACAATTATATATAATTACCCATTTAACCTTTTAAATACAAAATTTACACATAGACCCCTCATTTAACATTTTATACGAATTATACCATGTTCAAATAACTTACTAAAATTATCCCTTGAGTTTTTAGAATTACAAAACACACCCTTGGATTTAATTATTCAAATCGATATACATAAAATTAACAACATCAAAACCCTAATTTCACTAATCATTACATCATCATTACCACATCATTTAAACCATTCAATATTCCAGATTTAATCATAAAAATACCTAGGTCAATTTGATTTTAGGGTTTTCCATAATTTCACTTTTATTTCTATTTAGCCGATTTGCAAACAATTTCCACAATAATAGTTTTAGGCCTCCACAATTCAAAGTAACATTTTTCTAGTGTTATATGATGATCATAGATGCCATGAAAAATAATAACATGATCCAGAAAATTCGCATGCATGCCTCTTGATTTTATATTCGATTCTAGGGTTTATAACATATTATTTTCCATACGATTTATACATGATGCATGGGTTGTTTTTACCATTTTTCCCAGGTTTCATTTGACATAAAGATCATAAGAAAAATGGCCAACGAATTTTAGAGGTGTCGTAGAATTAATTTAGGAATTACCTTGTTTACTAGCGCACGAAAGAAAAATAATTCTCCAAAAATAGAGATCGACCAAACAAAGCTTCACCACTATTTTTCCTAGGTTGTACACGTTAGTAAGAGTGTTAGAAAAATGAGAAACAAGATTTGTGGTGATCGAGTGAATTAAAACGAATTATACCTCTTTTGTTTGTTGCGATGGGAGAAAATTCACCACAATGGAATCGTGCAAAGAACACCTTCAAAACTATTTTTCCAGGACTCCTTAGAAGTAGATTGATCACAGAAAAATACTTAGAGGACTTGTGAAAATCGTATGGAGGCGCAAAGGATTTTTGGTGTGTTATCTTCTTAATCGGCAATTAGGGTTTGGAATCAAAATGTGTTGAATGGATTTTAAAAAATAAGGACCGGTCAAAGGGAGGTTACATGGCCATAATTTCGGAATTTTTGGTTAAGGAAAAATTAATGCATTGATTTACCATGTTTAATTCTCTTTAATTACCTTTAAATTACTTTTATTTAAATCATTATTTGAATTTAAATTACATTAGGCGCCCAAGGGCATTTTGGTAATTTTCATGGCTTGTATAAATGTTAAATGGAGGTTGTTAAAAATATTTGGGATCATAACTTGTTCATTGTTAGAAGTTTGGAATTTATTTTGTGCTTTACATATGTTTTATTTAGTTTTTAAATTCCCAGGGGTAATTTGGTCATTTTACATGTTATAGAATTTCAGGTATCCACTACACTTGTAGTCAACAAAGGATTTGTTACTCCACTTGATATGTGCAGAAAGATACCATGGGCCCTCTTCAGAATTAATCAGATAATTGTTTGGCCGAACCCAAAGGGTAATACAAGATGATTCTTGATTACATTTGGTATATCTAATTAAATTCTATAACGAGAATGAAAATGGTTAAACTATATGGAATGAGTTAGGATCCATACCGTGGTTTATCGGTATCTATAACAAAGGATGATGAAAACAAGACATAAATGACCATGCTACTGAGAATGATTTATGAAACTATATCTCAGACACATTTAGTTTAAATAGCGAGTGAGAGCGTTGCTAGACGTTTTCGTCGTTGGTATTTGTGCTATCTGCTACTCCAACTCCCAAGTGGGAGCTGTTGGAATGTGAGAGTAGGATTAACCTAATACGACTAAAGGTGTGTGTGCCTATCAGGGCACACACGTATACACGAAGAACACGTTTATTATATATTTAATATGTATATGTTATGTATATTTATTAAATGTATAATATGTTTCACGAAATAATTTAACTAATTTAAATATATGTTAAATATAAAAGAGATGGACTTAGATGTCGAAAAACGAAACTCCCGGACCTTCCTCCAAAGTGGCTAATCATGGAAGGATCTAGGGGGGGGGTGCTATGTGTTTGTTTTGGCTAACTAAAGGAGGTGAATAACAATAACTTGTTGGACAAGTTGGGGTGCTATATAAACACCCCTTGCCCTCATTGTTTGATCCGATCAAAAACAAAAACACACGACACAAATAAACCTAATACACTTTACGTACTTATTTGTTTTCTTTTTTTTTACCCTTAGTCAAAAGTTGCGGCTGACAAAAACAAACCATATAGGTTTTGTTTTATTTTGGTTCGTACAGAGGGATATAACAACAAGAATTTAATTCTTGTTTTTCATCTTTGTCTGTCCTCTTTTAATATAACCATTCGAACGTATACTTATTTTAGTATTCGAATTGGTTTACGAGGAACAAGGACTAGCATTTTAACGTGTTTCGTTTGACGCGTAGTGTGTGCATTCGTTAGAGGTGATTATTTTAATCACTAAGTTTCATTTGCTGTTACTTCGAGGGTTAGTTTTCTTGTTTCCCTTTTACCTTAATTTGTTTATTAAATGTGTTAATCGTAATTGCTAAACTAGATCCATTATCCGCAGCGTACTCATAGTGTTAATGGTTAACATGTTAATTAAATCACATATGGTACAAATTGGCATTATGAAAGTGAAATCCTAAGTTCACCTCCGCTGTTACTTTTGAGAACATGGTCAATCTTGCTTTTCATTGAGTGGACTTTTGGGCTCATTCTGGAATTCAGTTCGGACCTGATCATATATATCAAATATCAATGACTAATATTGGGCTTATTTTAGTACGTTTAGGTTAAATTGGGCTTACGGCCAGGCTTTTATTTGTTGGGTCTAGAATTTGGTTGGACTTATATTGGGCATGTTTAGTCGGTTTTTATTTCTACATGAGTTACTATGTTTTATAGAATATAATCAAGTTATTTTGGTAAATTTGAATTTTAGGTATTCAACTTTATTTTTCTTAATTTAAAGTATTCAAGTTATTTTTGTGTAATGTAATGTTTTTTCGACTTTTCGAATTATGCTATCGATTATTTTTCAGTTGAAATGGTTAACTAATGTGATGCATCATTATAATTAAGCATTTAAAAGTCATTTTGGCTAAAATTATGACCAATAATCATTTTTGAAAAGCCAATAAAACCTTGCATTTCATAAAAGATAACTTTTATACCTTACAGTTGAGAAAAAAAAATGAGTAGCTAAAATTCAAATTGACTTGTAAACTATAATGTGATACTTCTTTATATGATTTCACCATAAAATTAAAGTTTCAAAAGCTTTCTAAATATTTAACACTGAACCTACTTATCAGTTATTAATGTCACATTTAACGCTGAACCTATTGATCAGTTGACAAAAGTTCAATGCAGAACCTTTTGTTTCTAAAGATCAAACCGGTTGATCTCAACCACCCATTTTATTTCAATCCAATGGTTCAGATTAATTGTCATTTTAATTAAATTATTTACTGAGGGGCAATTTGGTAATTATACTCTCACTAACTAAAATGACAGGGTCTTTCATTTCTCATTCAATCTTTTCACCCGTAACACACACACTACTTTCATACACTAACCACCACCAAACCACTGTATCAAACCCTAACCGCCATTCATGCCAAATTGATCAAAATCAACGATATTCAATGGACATACAAGACGTAATATCACTATCTAAAGGTGTATGTTGCCCCAATCATCTTCATTGCCGGTTTTCGATCAAAATAAGCTTTGAAATGTGGATTCTGGTATACATTTGATTTTTTCTTCATATTATTTTGGTATATAATCAGTAGATGTTGCTTATTTTGTTGCTTATTTAGGTTTTAGGGTTTTTTGTTTTGAATCAGTATGTGCAACACTTCAGTTATTAAAACATGCTATCAAACATTAGACACAATGGCAAGTTGATACAGGTAGGTTTAGACCAGTTAGTAACAAATACCAGAATTCAATAATGAATTGCATCCCCGCAACTCATTTATATATGAGTGAGTTTATTTGGGTAGTGTTTAAGAGAGGAATGGGTCAAATTGGCCAAATGGGTTGAACGTCGCTTAAGATCTACTTCACAACCTGCTAAATCGTTCTATTCGAAGATTCAATTTATTGTTATAGAACTATTGTTTTAAAGTCATAATGATATGTTAACCTACCCGCTCTACTTCTTGTACTTAACTGATTGATATTATTCTGTATAAATATACAGTTCTAATGACTTTGCCTCATACTCGTTTGAGATTTCATTTATAGAAATATTCTTTTAAAGCCAAGCCTCTTTTAATGAATTAGATTGCAGGACCTCATCCATTAAATGCGTTTAAATATTTACTTATTGTTATGATGAGTTTTTGTAAGTTTGTGCTCTGTGCTTGATTGGATTGTTATGTGTGTACAGGTTTCCTTCCAGAAGAATGGGATGCCTTTTTTGTAAAGTAATCTTTATCCTTCTTTTACCCAGACTATGTTCTTAGTTGTTGTCGGAACAGTTTTCTACGGTGTAGTGAAGTACCTGGAAAACGAGAAACCCAATAGCTCAAATTGATATCTATAGGCAATATTGTCCTTGAATTTCTGTTTGTAGTCTGTAGTGCTTTTTATTATAGAAAGATGTATTATCACAATCGCAATACCAAATATACTAATAATGCATAGCAAGTCCTTAATGAATATGAAGTCCTATTTGGACCATAAGCATTATATCTCGGGCATCCAAGTTAAAAATCAAGGTGGCGAAATGGATTGGTCATCAAATGGATTAAAGTTGGTGGGTGACACTGTTTAAACATGTCAGTGTTTAAACCACCAACCTTTATTTCTTTTTTGTTTTTCCTATGAATTTTCATGTGCAATATGAATAGGCACTATCATCAAGATAAAACTCTAATGTCATTAAGTTTTGGATGCACAAATACTCTTCCTTCAACTAACGGTTCGATACTTTTTAACCAGATATGTAACTACATCTATTCTAACCACAGTCAAATTATTACTGTTGTATAATTTATTGTTCGACACTCAGTAGCTACTAGCTACATACTGCAACATGATCTTTTAAGGTGAGGCTTATAGTCTTATAACTGATGTTAGCAGTGGATTTCATGTTAGCTCTGATGTTTATGGTAGTCATCGTTATGTTCGTTTTTTGCCAAATGTCATATCTTCAACTCAGGTGTCTCTCTTTTCTATGTAAGATAGAAGATTTATTATGTTTTTACTAATTAGCTCAGGATATGTAAACGTAAGGTTGGTTCATAATTGTAGGAAGCTGTCGACACCACACCGTTAGATGAAGTCATTGGTGATGTCATGAAAGGAAAATGGGATCACGAAAGGACTAAATTCATATTCAAAAAAAAAAATTATTTGTGCCAATTACATTGATCTGACGTTATTGAATATTTAAGTAGTGGATGGAGCAATTCAGTGAAGCAACTCTTGTAGAAATTGTTAAAGCATTATTGGCAGCTAAAGATGCAATGCTTAAGATCCAGTTCCACATAAAGCAGATGGGCGATGCTGCAGGCATCTCGGTCAGCTCCTTAAACCTATTTTGCTCATGTAAAAAAAATATCCTTGAATTTTATCAATCTTAGTTGTCCTTACTTTAGTTCTAATTTCTAAAATCTATTTACTCATTTTTTTGTCGCGGTAACAGTTGATTAAGTGGCTCAAGTACTGATTATATGCATTTGTAGATCGAACTTGAATCACAAACTCGACTCCTGGACGTGATCATGGACATATAAGGTGTCTTGTTAAGTGAAGTTCCTTGTGCAGGTGGATTTGATGCCGTTTTCGCAATTACTTTAAGTGACTCGAGTACAAATTTGACCAAAATAGTCTGGGATTAGACATATAGACTATAGATACATTCAAGACAGATGGCATGTGACTAACTACAAGATTATATGTGACTGACTACAGTCAGATCACATGTGATTTGTTGTGAATCACATGTGATTTGTCCCATATTAAACATGTCACATATAAACATGTGATTTGTTGTGAATCACATGTGATTTGTTGTGAATCACGTGTGATTTGTTTCGAATCACATGTTATTTGTTCCGAATCACATGTGATTTTGAAGTATAAATCAGAATTCATATTACATGTGACTAACTACAAGATTATATGTGACTAAATACAGGTATTTCTTAAAAAAGTTGAAAAAAAGCCTAAGCCAAAGGCTGAGACTAAACCTATTTAGAGAAAAAGGAAGTTATTAGATTCGAAAGTGATGAACGTATGAAGGTGTCAAAGAAATTCGATGGGAAGATAATTAAAGGGTCTTCTAAAAGTGAATATTTTTCTGATGAAGGTGAAAAGAAAGCGAGGCGTAAGAAGCAGTCAAAGAAATTGAAGAGGAAGACGAAAAAAGAGTCTTCCGATTCAATGTTTTTTTGTTAGAATTATACTTGTGTTTTACATTTCTTCATTTTATTAAGTTTTCCTTTTCTTAAAACAAACATTTTTATTAAGTTTCCCTTTTCTTTTAATAAACTGCGTGTATTCCACTTAACAAACTGTTTTATCCGAATCACATGTGTTTCATGTGTAAATCACATGTGATTCATCTCTAAATCATGCGTGATTCATCTCTAAACCTAGGTGTTGTATGCTGAAATAAGCCACTTACTTTATTTTTCAAAAAATAAATTTGTAAAGTAATATACATTGGAACTTGATGATGTACCCTCCGAACGGGTCGAAGGACTCCCCTTCGAGCCTGTGTGAAGCCCTCTCTTCAGAGGCCCAGGTTAATCTCCTAAAAAATTTCATTGGCATAAAACCATTCATCTATGAAATGGTTACCATGTGGGAATCCGCCAATTGAAGCCCTAAGCCCTTCGGGGTATCTCCTTCGAAGGAATTAGAATGGAGAACCACCTTGACCTGGTCATACCCACGTTCCCTCTTCCCTTAGGCTTTCCCGCTGATTGAACAAATAATTGCACAACCAAGCCTTCGATGGTGATCAAAGGAATAATGGGGTGTTGAGAATGCGCCAAGCTTGTTCTTAACTTGAAAATAAGAAATACCGAAACACTACGTTAAGTGATTGTGCAGGGGTTGGACCCAGCGAACCACCTCCGGCGTGCGAGTAAGTATGTGTAATCGTTTGAGTAGGTTGTAAATGACAAGAGTGAAGTTATCTTACATTGTTCATGCCCGACTACGTTATTTATAGGGGAGAAATAGGACATAGTGGGCGGTTGCACATTGTTCAGAGATCATGGGGGTGTCCCATGATTTTGTAGTAACCGCTAGGGCTTTGTAGCCCATGTTCTCTGTTTTGGCGGGAAAGCCAAGGGGAAGAGGAGACGTGGGTTTGACCAGGTCAGAATGGTCCTTCGTGCTAGTCCCTTCGATAGGAATACCCCGAAGGGCTTAGGGCTTCGATTGGCGGGTTCCCACATGGTAACTGATTGAACAAATAATTGCCAACCAAGCCTTTGATGGTGATCAAAGGAATAATGGGGTGTTGAGATTGCGCCAAGCTTGTTCTTAACCTGAAAATAAGAAATACGAAGACACTACATTAAGTGATTGCTCAAAGGGTTGGACCCTGCGAACCACCTCCGGCGTGCGAGTAAGTATGTGTAATGGTAATATAGGTCGTAAATTGAGAGAGTGAAGTTAACTTACTTTGTTTTGGCCCGACTATGCTATTTATAGGGGAGAAATAGGACATAGTGGGCGGTTGCACATTGTTCGGAGATCATGGGGGCGTCCCATGGAAAGTGGTAACCGCTAGGGCTTTGTAGCCCACGATCTCTGTTTTGGCGGGAAAGCCAAGGGGAAGAGGAGACGTGGGTTTGAACAGGTCAGGATGGTCCTTCGTGCTAGTCCCTTCGTTAGGAATACCCCGAAGGGCTTAGGGCTTCGATTGGCGGATTCGCACATGGTAACCAGTTCGCAGGCGAATGGTTTTACGCCAATGAAACGTGTTAGAAGATTAACCTGGGCCTCCGAAGGGAGGGCTTTCTACAGGATCGAAGGGGAGTCCTTCGACCCGTTCGGAGGGTACATCATCTAGCCCCCCAGTCGAAAGTGATATATACGCACAAGTATAAATTGCATTCGACTCAAAAAACATGCCACACTCTATCTTTTCCGTCACAAATTTGAATGGAATAAAGATAAGTGTTTAACCAAAATATGCATTAAATGCGGATATTAAATAACTAACTACCACGCTATTAAATACAGCAGCCAAGATATCTGTATCTCCAAACTTCTTTTCAAAATTGAAAAAGCAGCTTTGAGTCCGTATATTACACGTGGACGGTCAGGGTAAACTTTCAATAGGGATACATAAACTCTTCTCATCCCTACCTGATCATACTTTTATTTTGCGCCCAAAATACACATACATAGTACTGTGCTTTGTGCTTCTTCCGAGATTTAAGGTAATTACCCTCCCTCGTTCTTATTGTTACAAATACAAGATGAGTATGGCGGCAAAAAGAACCATTAGGCAACAAAAGTGTACCTTATCAGAACAGGCTTTGGCGGATTTTTTTTGAAAAATATCCCATACTTAAAAAGTATAAAGTGATACTCCCAACCGAAAACCAAAGTATTTTTGACGCCCCCGCTGGGTATGTTGGGTTATATGTTCATGCTTTTACAGAATCCAACTTTAGGATTCCTATTCATCCACTAATCTTAGAATTTTTACAGTATTATCAAGTACATATTTCCAGGTTGAACCCATTTGGCTTAGCCAAACTAACCACCTACATTGTCGTATGCAAAGCTTATGGTTATGAGCCCACGCTTAACGTGCTTAGAGGCTTTATCAACCTTTGCCCTGGTGGTGATTGGTTAACCTTAGGTAAAAGAAGTGAACCTGATGTTCCCTGTTTAATAACAAAACCTTTTGCCAACATAAGAAAATGGAAAGGTCTGTTTTTCTATGTGCAAGATACTATCATACCTCCCAAATATCCAGTGTTGCTAGACAAACACTTTCGTTTTGACGAGAAACGTTTTGATGATCCTTTGCCACACTTCGTAAGAAGCTATCCCCTCTACCAACGTCTTGAACGTCACCCATTTGATGTGCAAACGTTTCCTGAGCCGATACTGTTTATGGCGGGGATTATAGATCATTGGGAAGGCTCTCCATTGGAACCTGCGATAATCTGCAATGGGAAAAGTATGTGCATACCTATTAAAATAAAGTAAATGACTTATCTGATGATATTTATATTTTTTTTTGTTTTTCTGTAGGGATGGCATTCAGGAACTTCGTCGTGGCTCGTGGTATTAGAGAAGTTAGTTTTGTCCCTAAAGAGCCAGAAAATATAAGCTACGGAATAGGTTCGCCATCCATGTCAATTGAGAATGACAAGACTCCGCAGTTTGTGGAAACTGTTGTAGATTCCGATGATCCCCTTATCAAGGAATTTCAAACGAGGCTCGCAAGATCCTCCGGTCTTTCAGATAAGAGAAGTAAGAAAGCAAAGGCTGCCATGTCTGTAAGGAACCCTCCGAAGAGGAAATTAGCCCTTCCTACCCCTCCAGCGAGAGTTGTGAAGCCCAAAGGATCACACTCTAAAACCTTTATACCCACTCCTCTAACGATTCCTGATGACCCTACTCCAAGTAAGCTAGCATCTTTCATCGTATCAAATGTCATGCATCATATAACTTGTTTTCCTTTCTTTTTTAGGCCTTCCCGATGTTGTGGAACTTCCTAATGCACATGCCTGTCGACAATTGGTTGACAAATGACACCTACCAGTTGGAAAGGAGTCTTGGATAACATGTCTATTGAAGAGCTTTGCGACTTTCACTCCAAAAGTTACGCTAGGCAGGCTGTTTTGGATAATCATCTTAATTCGAGAACAAGGAAATTGATGCAAACGGTGTTGGATGTGAGGGTAAAAATGGATGATATCTTAGCTAAAGAAAAAGCTAGGGATCAGGAACATGATGAGTTGGAGGCTAAGTGTAAAGAAGTGATGGAGGACTTTGAGAAGAATCCCTTCGTACAAGATATGCGAGTCAAAATTGACAGACTCGAAGGTCAATTGAAAGAATCCCAAGCGAGGTGCAATAAATTCAAGGTTGAGGAGTCCAAAGTTTCCATTTATAGAGCCCAAATTGCCGCGCTCGAGTCTAAATGTACAAGCCTGGAGGTCGAAAGGTCTAGGCTGGCTGAGCAGGAGATTAACCTTTGTGATAAGATCAATGATCTTAGATCCCAACTTCAAATCTTGGAGAGAGACCGAGCTGAGGTAGTTTCGAGAGTTGTTCCTCATGTGGCGGTGGAATTGTACCGTAGCGATGAGGTGGGGGAAGTTATTGGGAGACTTGTGAACGCAACCATCTTCTACGGAACCTGCACCGCATTGGAAGAAATTGCCAAGACAAAGAAACCCGTTGTTTTGTCGGAGGTGTCTTACTATCGCCCAGGTTCTGAGCAAGAGTTTAATGAGGCTGGTGATGCGTTTACTTCAAAAAAGTACCCTTATCTTGCCGAGGTAACCAAAGATCCATTGGCTCCAATAGAGGAGCTTTTAGGAAAGAAGCCTATGAAGATCCAACCTTCATCCTCAACAAGGAAATCCAACTCTACTCAACCTTGAAATGATTCCCCAACATATTATTTGTTTGAGATAATTTATCTTTGTTCCTGTTTGAACAATTTATCTTTCGTGTTTCTGGGCTTGACCCATAACTTTAGACAATTGTCCTTTTTGTGATTATGATAGCTAAGACTGTACGTAGTCTTTGTTTATGCTAATTTAGTGGGATATGTCCCACTTTTATTGTCATGTTTATCTTCTCTTACGCTCATTTCAAGAGCGTACACATACAACCTAAGGTTATAACCTTATTGTGTGTATTTTTGGACCAAGATTTTAAGCAATCGTATAATTTGACTGCGACAGAGGGTCGCGACCCACTCCGTCTTTATCCTTAAGTAGCAGAGGGCTTTTAATACCCTAAGACTTCATAGGAAAGTTAATGTGAATTATACTGGATGTTCTTTATATACAAGGCGTGTGCCTTGCTACATCCTTCGACATTGAAACTTTTATACTACTTGGCTGGGCAAATCTTTGTTGTAAAGAACGAAACAAGAGATTTGAGGGAAATGCGTTATATCATTAATTGGGTAGGGAGGATTACATCATTTTAAGAAATGAATACTAAGACACCTACCATTAATGCTTCTTTCCCCAGATGAGGAGAATGCGTTACATGAAATTGTAAAAATGAACTGAGTGTTTTTTTTTTGTAGTAAGTTTTAGATGTAAAACTTACGAAGGTTAGTACCGTTCCAAGTTCTATCCATGACTTCTCCTTCAAGCGTTGCGAGCTTGTACGCGACCGTTGCCGTAGGCTTCCGATATAACGTAGGGTCCTTCCCATGTTGGCCCTAGTTTTCCTTCGTATTCGCCCTTCCTTGCACTATTCAAACGAAGGACATATTCACCTGGCTTGAGCGTGGAGGGTCGAACTTGGTTGTTATAGTACTTTTCAATCTTCTGTTTGTGGATAGCCTCCCTGATCGAAGCTATTTCTCTTCTTTCTTCCAGAAGATCAAGATTTTCTTGAATCCTTTCGTCATTTGCCTTTTCTTCAAGTTCACAATGCGTTCCGTTTCGATGCTTATTTCGGAGGGTATAACAACTTCCGTTCCATAAGTAAGGCTAAAAGGAGTCTCCCCGTGGCTTGACTTGGGATGCGTCCTATGTGCCCACAGAACTTGGGGTAGTTCGTCTACCCACCCATGATGGCTTCGTCCCAATCTCTTTTCAATTCCTTCTATGATATCCTGGTTTGTGACTTCTACTTGTCCATTACCTTGGGGATGATAAACGGAAGTGAATGACTGTTTGATCTTCACGCCTTCGCAAAAGGTTGGGAACACCCCTTCGGCGAATTGTTTTCCATTGTCGGAGATGATAATGTGAGGGACACCGAAACGACAGATTATGTGTTCCCACACGAATTTCTCCATATGCCTTCCTGTTACTGATGCCAAGGGCTTCGCTTCAACCCATTTGGTAAAGTAGTCTATGGCTACGACCAAGAACTTTACTCCCCCTGGAGCAACTGGTAGGGGTCTGACTATGTCAATTCCCCATTGGCAGAAAGGCCATGCTGACGTAACAGAGGTCATGTCTTGTTTAGGCATTCTCGGGACTTTGGAGTGGATCTGACATGCTTCGCACTTTTGTATTATTTCTATTGAATCCCTGTGCATGGATGGCCAATAATACCCAAGCTTCATTACTTTTGAGACAACGGAGCGAGGGCCTGCATGCAATCCGCAAGATCCTTCGTGAACCTCATATATGATATTCAAAGCCTGTTTTGGTCCCACACAACGAAGCCATGGGGATAAGAAGGATCTCCTGTATAGATTATCCCCAATAAGTCTATATTGGGGAGCTTTGATCCGGACCTTTCGAGCCAGTTTAGGGTCTTCTGGCAGGATACCGCTGATCAAATACTCCCTAATCGGAGTCATCCAGTTGGTGCCTTCCTCGGGTATGATGTCAGAAACTTCACCCCGTTCAATTGACCTATCATCCAATACTTCTACCAAAACCTCCTTCGTTAAATGAGCAAATGCCATTGAGGCCAACTTGCTTAGGGCATCTGCTTTCTTGTTTTGATTTCTGCGGAAATGTACTATATCATAGGTTTCAAAGACTTGAAGAAGTTCCTTAGCCTTTTCCAAATATTGCTTGATGGTGGGCTGTCTTGCTTCATAGAGCCCTTGACTTGATTAGCAACTAGCTGGGAGTCTACGAAAATGGACAGATTCTGAACTTCCATTTCTTTTGCTAGTCGAAGGCCGGCTAACAGAGCTTCGTACTCAGCTTCGTTGTTGGTGGCTTCGAATTCGAAGCGCAATGCATAAGTATACTCCTTTCCTTTCGGACTAACCAACATTAAACCTGCTCCAGAACCATCAGAACTTGAGGCTCCATCTGTGTACAGCTTCCATCCCTCAATCGTCTTCGAAGGTTGTTGCTTAGGAACCTCTTTATCTTGGCTAGGTCCGGAAGGCATTTCAGCTAGAAAATCCGCAAGTACCTGACCTTTGACGGAAATTTCGACCCTTGTATTCTATCTCATGTTCTCCCAATTCGATAGCCCATTTAGCTGCCCTTCCTGATTTCTCAGGCTTCGACAATATCTGTCTAATAGGCTTGTCAGTCAATACTGTGATGGGATGAGCCTGAAAGTATCTTCGAAGGCGTCTTGCAGCATAAACCAAAGCAAGAATTAGCTTTTCCAACTCCGGATAGTTTAGTTCAGCTCCTTGCAGAACCCTGCTAACAAAGTATATTGGGACTTGTTTCTTTTCCCTTTCGGCTAAAAGCACCGCGCTGATGCTTTCGAAGGAAGCCGCAATGTACATGAACAACACTTCGCCTTTGATTGGGGCTGTAAGTGTTGGCAAGATTTCTATGAATTCCTTTAGCTTTTCGAAGGCTGCTTCCGCCTCACAACTCCATTGGAAAGTCTTTTTATCTGTGCACCCTTTGAGTGTTTTGAAGAATGGTAAAGACCGATCTGCCCCTTTCGACAGGAACCTGCTAAGTGCTGCAAGCTTCCCGTTGAGGCTTTGGACTTCCTTTAATGACTTTGGAGCTTGAAGATCAGTGATGGCTTTAACCTTCGAAGGGTTAGCTTTAATCCCTTGTTTCGTTATCAAATGCCCCGAAGAATTTCCCTTCCTCCATGCCAAAGGAACACTTCTTGGGGTTAAGCTTCATGTTGATTACCCGTAATTGATCGAAGGTCTCTTGAATGTCAGAGAGGAGGTCCTCTTTGGTTCTACTTTTTATTACCATGTCATCGACGTAGGCTTCCAAGTTCCTTCCAATTTGCTTATGGAAGGCCTTGTAGCTACTAAACGCTGATAAGTAGCCCCCGCGTTCTTTAGGCCGAAGGGCATCTTCTTGTAGCAATAGACACCCTTTCCTGTGTAAAAGGCTGTTTTCTCCTCGTCTTCCTTCGCCATTTGTATTTGGTGATAACCCTTGTAGGCATCCAGAAAGCATTTCAAACGGAACCCCGAAAGGGATTCGACCTTCCAATCAATTTCTGGTAGAGGGTAGCAGTCCTTCGGCCAGGCTTTGTTGATGTCGGTGAAGTCAACACACATACGCCACCCTCCATCACTTTTCTTTACCATGACTGGATTAGCAACCCAAGTTTGGTATTTCACTTCTCTGAGAATTCCTTCTTGTACAAGCTCATCCACCTCTTTACAAGCGGCTGCATTTCTTTCTGGTGCCAGGCTTCGTCGCTTTTGCTTAATTGGTTCAACGTGCTTGAACTCGTTAAGCTTATGCTCTGTACCGAAGGGCTTGCCATCGATCATAAGAGTCCTGGGAACCCCGGTCATATCTGAATACGTCCATGCGAATACGTCTTTGTTGGCTCTGAGTAGCTTCTCCAAGTCTGCTTTGAAGTTAGCAGGGAGTTGTTTTCCGATTACCACCGTTTGCTCTGGATAGAGCTCATTCACCACGATACGTTCTTCGGCATATGTACAACTTAGGATGACCTTCGGAGGCTCCTCTGGACTTTCTATAATCTTTTTACCGTTGTCTCCCATATGTCCTTGATTGTAAGTGGAGAATACGGTGCCTATCCCATCAGGTGTATGGAATTTTACCGCTGCGTGTATGGTGGAGACTACGATACCCATTTTTTGCATGGCGGTCCTTCCTATCAACAAGTTGTAAGGAGAGCTGGACCTTATGATAGCAAACATGAGGGTTTCTGTCCTTGCGAGCTTGCCTTCTCCAATCGTTATCTCCAACGGAACTTCTCCCAGAGGCCACCAATGTTCACCAGAAAATCCTACCAAGGGTATCTTCGAATCAATTCGCTGTGACCTGATCGAAGGATTAAGCTTGAGGAAACAGTGCTCGTAGATGATTTCGCAGGAGCTTCCACAGTCCATATAGGCTTTATTCACTTCTCGGTTGGAAATGAGGACTTTGATGACTACCGGATCGCTTAAAGGGACTTGGCCTGCAAGAGGAGGAAAAGTCACCTCCCCTACTTCGTTACCCTCCGTCACCTTTCTCTTTAAGCTGGCTTCGCCCCAACGGACCATGAGTATTGGAGTTTCGAGAGGAGTAGCATCTTTAGCCAACTGAGTGTCGGTCATTTCTTCTTTGCCTTTCTTGATTCCTTTTACCAGGTGTGCCAACTGCCCAGACCTTACGGCCTCTTCGATTTGTTTCTTTAATTCTCTACAACTGTTAGTATCGTGGCCATAATTTTCATGGAAGTGACAGTACTTGCTGGTATCCCTGTTTTTGCCCTTACTTGTCATACGAGGAGGTGCTTCGAAGGCTTTGGCAGCCCTCTCCGTAGCAAGTATTTCCTTTGGAGACTTCGTTAGACTGCTTAACAAACCATGGTTGGGGCCTTTGTTGTACGGAGAAAACCTATCTCTGTTCTTGTTCTTGTTCTTGGACCCCTCCCACGAAGAATGCTTCGAAAACTTGTTGTTTCTATCTTTATCTATCGGAGCCCCATTAGTGGACACCTCTTTTGCTTCGATCCAAGTATATGTCTTTTCGGTTAACCCTTTGTAAGTTGTCAGAAGGTCAGTGGACAAGAATTCCACCAAACCCCGATTTCGAAGACCATGTACGAAACCCGAAATACGCTGATCTTCATGAAGACCCAAAATCTGCAAAGTCTCATCGGTGTACCTAGTAACGAAGGCCCTTGTGCTTTCGTTTTCTTTTTGTTTAATGTTGTGCACCATTGAATGAGTTCTCGTGAACTTCTTTTGCTGACTGAAGTGTGACCGGAACTTAGCTTTGAGATTATCAAGGTTGGTGATGCTACCGGGCTTTTGCCCATTCCAACAAATACGAGCAGAATCCCGTAGGGTGTATGTAAACATATGACAGGCCACCGGCATAACCCATTTTTGCATTTTGATAGCCCCTTCGAACAAGTGTAAGAAATTGTCCGGATCCCCCTTCCCATCATAAGTCCCGACATGTGAAGGCATTTTCAACCCATCAGGCAATGGGTAATCATCTATCCACCTAACGAAAGGTGTAGCTGAACCCATAGGGTCTGAATATAGACAATTATAAGGTGGTGCGTATATGGGGACGGTATTATATGGATTGCTGTTTGGGGGCATTCCCATAGGAGTTTGGCTTGGGTAGGACTGATAAGGTGTATTCATGGTAAACGGGTAACCGCTTCCCATGGCGTACGGAGGGTATGCCATAGGATGGCCGAAGGGCATGCTCCTATAATTTTGGGGGAAGCTTGGGTTATTAGGCTGTCCATTTACGGGAGGATATAAATTTTGAGGATAAGACTGAGTTTGGAACGAGGGGTACATACCATTGGGAGGAAGATTTCCTCCGATATTAATTGTAGATGGATTGCCTTCTACGCCTGATGCGTGAGAAGGCTGCAACGGAACCCCAGCTTCAGTCCTTCCAAGATGAGCTGCTAGCAATGGAGGCAAAGTCACCCCCATTTCTTCCCTTCGCTGGCTCCTACCGTTAGAGCCTTCGGTAACCGCCCCTTCTCTTCTTGTCGGAGCCCTCTCGGGGACTCCTTCGAAACCAACTGACCTTTTGCTTAGCCTTCGACCGATTGGAGACCCAATTCTTAAGGCCGATAGGGTTGGTCCTTGGGTCGGAGGCCTAGGTTCCATCTCCATTTCTTCATCATACTCATCACTCGAGTATTCCAACTCCCTTCGCACCTCAGCATTCCTGACTTGCCTGTTACGAGCCCTTAGAAGGGTTTCCAACACCTCATGGTTGGCTTCGACAAAGGCTGGGCTAATGACAGGTTCTGGGTTGGCTGATGTCGAAGCATGATTGTTGGTTGTCATTTCTGGGTGAGAACGTGTTGTGAAAGTGGAAGCGGTTATTGGGGGAAGGTTGTTAGAGTCGTCGATTGGTATTGGTGCCAAGGTAGAGAAACCCGGTGGGGGAGTATCTTCTCTCCCTTGATCCATGCCGGAATAATAGTGAAATTAGTTGGTAGGTTATAAGCTCGGAATTAACGAGACCAATTGTAGCGGTCCCACGGATGGCGCCACTGATTGAACAAATAATTTCCAACCAAGCCTTCGATGGTGATCAAAGGAATAATGGGGTGTTGAGATTGCGCCAAGCTTGTTCTTAACCTGAAAATAAGAAATACGAAGACACTACGTTAAGTGATTGCGCAGGGGTTGGACCCTGCGAACCACCTCCGGCGTGCGAGTAAGTATGTGTAATGGTAATATAGGTCGTAAATTGAGAGAGTGAAGTTAACTCACTTTGTTTTGGCCCGACTATGCTATTTATAGGGGAGAAATAGGACATAGTGGGCGGTTGCACATTGTTCGGAGATCATGGGGGCGTCCCATGGAAAGTGGTAACCGCTAGGGCTTTGTAGCCCACGATCTCTGTTTTGGCGGGAAAGCCAAGGGGAAGAGGAGACGTGGGTTTGACCAGGTCAGGATGGTCCTTCGTGCTAGTCCCTTCGTCAGGAATACCCCGAAGGGCTTAGGGCTTCGATTGGCGGATTCCCACATGGTAACCAGTTCGCAGGCGAATGGTTTTACGCCAATGAAACATGTAAGAAGATTAACCTGGGCCTCCGAAGGGAGGGCTTTCTACAGGCTCGAAGGGGAGTCCTTCGACCCGTTCGGAGGGTACATCATCAGTAACCATTTCGTAGACGAATGGTTTTACGCCAATGAAACGTGTTAAGGAGATTAACCTGGGCCTCTGAAGAGAGGGCTTTCTATAGGCTCGAAGGGGAGTCCTTCGACCCTTTAGGAGGGTACATCATCAAGCCCCCCAGTCGAAAGTGATATATACGTACGAGTATAAATTGCATTCAACTCAAAAAACTAACTACATGCCTTGTATTTCTTGTATAACACTAACCATGCAAAAAAGAAAATAAATGTTCAACTAACCACGCATTTAATGCAGGTTAATTATGATAACTCCACTTGGACTGCCACTGCTACTATCTCGGTATAAGTAAGCGTCCTTTCATAATTTAAAATCAATTTCAAATCCGCATAGATATCAAACTAGACACGTGTGCGGTTATGATCAAAGATTTGATGGGTATTTATTCGTTGATACGGTAAAACCCTAGAATACTTTTACCTCCGCCCAAAATATACACATTGCTCTGCAATCTTGTGCTTCCGTTGGAACGAAAAGGTAAAATTCCCACAAACCTTCCTTGATCTTTTATTCTTTTAATATGAGCATGGCCGCTAAGCGAATTATTAGGCAACAGACCTGTACCTTGTCGAAACAAGCCTTATCTGAGTTCCTGCTTGATTACCCTATACCCTCGGAGTACCAAATTATGCTCCCTAGTAAGAAACAAAATATTTTCGATGCTCCCGAAGGGTTTGTTGGTTTGTATGTGCATGCATTCACTCAATCGAATCTTAGGATACCTATTCATCCCTTGATTTTAGAGTTTCTACAATACTATCAAGTTCATGTGTCTAGGTTAAACCCTTTTGGTCTTGCTAAGTTGACCACTTACATCGTAATGTGTAAAGCATACGGCTATGAACCCACATTGAAGGTGCTTAGGGGTTTTGTGAATCTCTACCCTGGTGGAGATTGGGTAACCATTGCCAAAAGGGGTGAACATGACGTACCTGCTCTTGTGACGAAACCTTTTTCAAATATTAGAAACTGGAAAGGACAGTTTTTCTATGTTGAGAGTACCATCATACCTCCTGAGTATCCAGCATTGTTGGATAAAGCAAATATGTATGATGAGAAGAAGTACAATGACCCTCTTCCCTATGAGATAAGGAGTGACCCCTTGTACCAGCGTCTCGCACGCCACCCTGCTGACGTCCAAACGTTTCCAGAGCCTATATTGTACATGGCTGGTTTAAGTGACAGCTGGGACGGGTCTCCGTCATCACCTGAAATAATTTGTGAAGGAAAAAGTATGTATATATCTTATTTAAATAATTTAAATAACTCATCTGCTGATATTCATCTCCTTTTCGTTTGTTTGTGCAGAAATGGCATTCAGAAAATTTGTTGTGGCTGGAGGTGCCAAAGAGGTTAGCTTTATGCCGAAGGATCCTCAGGATACAAGTTACGGAGTGGGATCTCCTTCTATATCTGTCAATAATAACGATGTTGATGTCTCTCCACCCAAACCTCTTGCTGTGCTTCCCCCAATCAAACCCCTTGGTACTGAGGAAGCCCCCCAGCTTGTGGAGGATGTTGGTGATTCTGATGATACCCCTTCCGGAAGTGATCAGCTCAGGATCATAGGGTCCTCCGGTATTGCTGATAGAGTGAGAACAAGGAAAGGTACCAGTGCAAAAGCTGCAAAAACTGCTCCAAAAAGGAAACCCAATGTTCCTACTCCCTCCTCGAGGAATGTCAAACAAAAAACAGAAAAAGCTCATGGGAAAGCCATTATGTATGCGCCAGAGAGGATGATTGATGAAGAAGATGATATCCCAGGTAAGTAAAAGTTCTTCGAGTCCTCCTCCTTTTCCATTGTACTGCGTATTAGGCTTATATTGTTTTTCCATCTCTCCCCCTTCTTTTTTTTTTTTTTTTTTTTTTAGGTTTGCCAGATGCGAAGGAACTGCCCAACGCCCTCTCCTGCCGCTTGCTCGTTGAGAATATCACTCCTGCCTCTTGGAGGAGTAAAATGAATGAAATGTCCCTTGAGAAGCTTTGCGATCTTAATGACAAAAGTTATATCAGGCAAGCAATGCTGGACAACCATCTTAGCTTTCGTACAAGGGGATTGCTTGACAAGGTCAAGGAGGCGAAGGAGGAGGTTGTTGTTGTTGTGGCCAGAGAGAAGGAAAGGGAGAAGAGTTATGCTAAGCTGGAGAAAAGGTGTGACGAAGCCATGGCGGATTTTGAAAAACACCCAAGGTACGAGGCTCTGCGAGCCAAAATTGATGGTCTTGAGGAGCAGCTTAAGGAATCGCAAGCTGAGTGTGGTAGGCTAAAGTTGGAGGAAGCTAAGGTTGTTGGTTATGAGAACCAGGTGAGTGCCCTAGAGTCTAAATGTTCTGGTTTGGAGTCTGAGAGGGTTAGGTTAGTAGAGAAGGATGCCAAGCACTGTCAAGAGATTGATAAGTTGAAGCTCGAATGCTAAAGTCTGAGAAAAGATAGGGCTGAGGTTGTATCGAAAGTTGTTCCCTACATTGCTATGGAGTTGTATCATAGCGATGAGGTGGGGGAAGTTGTGGGCAAACTAGTGAATGCGGCCATATTCCATGGCAAATGCACAACTTTGGAGGAGATTGCTGAAACCAAGAAACCAGTTGTGCTTTCGGAGGTACCATACTATCGTCCGAATTCCATGCGGAATATGATGAAGCTGGTAACGCATTCACCTCGGCAGTGTATCCCTTCCTTGCCGAAGCAACCAAAGATCCTTCAGCCTCCATCGAAGATCTCCTCTCTAAAAAGCCAAAGAGCATACAGCCTCCGTCTCCAACCAGAAAGACCTTGTCCGAGAAACCTAAGTCTGCAACCTACCAGGAGCGTCCCCACTCTTCCAAGAACAATTGAAGGCTGCCGTGTTGGCAGTAATTTGGTCCATAAGGGTGACATGTACCCTTTTTAAAATAATTTATCATGTTTAAAGGCTGGTGCCTTTGTATTTGACAATTTATGATCTGTGTGCCTGTTAGAACAATTTATCTTTCATGTTAGTGGGCTTCAACCCATAACTTTAGACAATTATCCTTTTTGCAATTATAATAGCTAAGACTGTTCGTAGCCTTCATTAATGCTAATTTAGTGGGATATGTCCCATTTTTATTGTCATGTTTATCTTCTCTTACGCTCATTTCAAGAACGTAAACATACAACCTAAGGTTATAACCTTATTGTGTGTATTTTGGACCAAGATTTTAAGCAATCGTATAATTTGACTGCGTCAGAGGGTCGCGACCCACTCCGCCTTTATCCTTAAGTTGCAGAGGGCTTTTAATACCCTAAGACTTCATAGGAAAGTTAATGTGAATTGTAATGGATGTTTCCCTCAAAAGTGTTTCCCTTCATAAGAGGTGATGACTTGTGGGATTCCGAATCTGAAAATTATGTGTTCCCACATAAACTCTTCCACATCCTTTCCTTTTGTTGATGCCAACGGCTTGGCCTCGACCCATTTGGTGAAATGGTCGATGGCTATGACCAAGAATTGTACCCCTCCGGGAGCTGCTGGTAGGGGTCTGATTATGCTGACGCCCCATTGACCGAAAGGCCTTACTGTCATGGTAGAAGACGCCTCATACTCTAATGGTTTCCGAGCTTTGGGGTGTGTCTGGCATACCTTGCATGTTTTGATTACTTCCCTTGCGTCTTCTATCACGGATGGCCAGTAATAACCCCACCTTGTTACTTTTGAGGCTATGACTCTAGGGCTTGTGTGTCTTCCACAAAATTCTTTGTGAGCATTGTAGAGAATGCTCGAAGCCTGCTTTAATTCTATGCAACGAAGCCAAGGAGATGAAAGACGCCTTTTGTAGAGATTATTGCCTATGAGCCTGTACTGGGGAATTTTGACTTTGATTCTTCGTGCTGACTTTGGATTATCAGGCAGAATGCCGCTTATCAAGTACGTTTTTATTGGTGTTGTCCAGTTGGAGCCTTCATCAGATGTTTCACTTCGTGCAATTGACCTAGTGGCCAATACCTCCACTAAAACCTCGCTGGGTAGATGAGCTAAAGCAGTTGACGCTAATCTGATTAGGGCTTCCGCGTTTTTGTTATGGCTTCTGCGGACATTTGTTACTTTATATCGTTCGAAACCCTGAAGGAGCCTTTTAACTTCATCCAAATATTCTTTAATTACTGGCTGCCTTGCTTTGTAAGAACCCTTGATTTGGCTAGTGACTGAAAGCGAGCCTACAAAGACGGAGAGGTGTTGAACCTCCATGCCTTTTGCAAGTCGAAGGCCAGCCAGCAAGGCTTCATACTCTGCTTCATTCTTTGTGGTCTTGAATTCAAAGCGTAGTGCATAACTGTACTCCTTTCCCTCCGGATTGGTCAGGATTAATCCTGTTCCGAAATCATCAGAGCTTGAGGCTCCGTCGGTGTATAGTTTCCACCCCTCCGTTGCTGTCGGGGGTGTTTCTCCCTTTTGGTTGTGCCCGAAAGGTGTTTCGTTGAGAACTTCTGCAGGTTCCTGGCCTCTGAAGAAGCTTGGACTATCACGCCTTGTTAATGACCTCGGAGTTGGTAGATCAACACTTGCTCTGAACTTCGAAAGGTTGGCCTTGATTCCTTGCTTACTTGGTTCTATGGGTTTGAACCCCTTAAGTTGATATTCCTTGCCGTGGAGCTTGTCATCAATCACTGGTGCCTGAGGGGCTCTGGTATTGCTAGAATAAGTCCCTTCGAAGACCTTCCCCTCAGCTTTGTGTGGCTTCTTCAAGTTTGCCGTGGAACTTGCTGGAGGTTGCTTTTCGCCTACCATCCTTCGTCCCGTGTGATATGTATTTGTTACGATATCTTTTTCAACATCCGCACCACTGAGAGTATCCTCTGGAAATCCTTTAGGACCCTCTCTGCTTTTCTTGCTAACCTTCGGGTTGTGCTCAGAAAGTATAGTCCCTATTCCGTGGGGCGTGTGAAATTTCACCGCTCCATGTATAGTGGAAACTACAATACCCATCTTTTGCTTGGTGGTCCTTCCTATCAACAAGTTGTAAGGAGAGTTGGACCTTACGATAGTGAATATGAGGGTTTCTGTCCTTGCGAGCTTACCTTCTCCTATTGTTATTTCCAACGGAACTTCTCCTATAGGCCACGAACGTTCACCAGAAAACCCTACTAAAGGCGCCTTTGAGTCAACCTTTTGAGACCTGACCGAAGGATTGAGTTTTCGAAAGCAATGTTCATATATGACTTCACAAGGGCTTCCGCAGTCCATGTAAGCTCCGCTTACTTCTTGGCGAAATGTGAGGACTTTGATAACTACTGGATCATTCGAAGGGATCCTGTTTGTGATAGGAGAAAACGCTATTTCCCTTATCTCGTTCGCTTCCGGCTCCGGTACTTTCTTTTTCGAAGTGGTTTCGCCCCTATGTATCATTAGTATGGGGGCTTCGTTAGGGTTACTATCTTTGGCCATTTGAGTGTCAGTCATCTTTTCTTTGCCTTTCTTTATACCCTTCACCCAATGTGCCAATTTCCCGGACTTCACAGCTTCCTCTATCTGTTTATTCAGCTCTCTACAACTGTTCGTGTCATGGCCATTGTCTTCGTGGAAGTGACAGTACTTGTTGGTATCCCTGTTTTTGCCCTTGCTTGTCATGCGAGGGGGTGCTTCGAAGGCCTTGGCAGCCCTCTCCGTAGCAAGTATTTCCTTAGGAGACTTCGTTAGACTGCTTAACAAACCATGGTTGGGGCCTTTGTTGTACGGAGAAAACCTATCTCTGTTCTTGTTCTTGTTCTTGGACCCTTCCCATGAAGAATGCTTCGAAAACTTGTTGCTACTATCTTTGTCTACCGGAGCCCCATTAGTGGACACCTCTTTTGCTTCGATCCAAGTATATGTCTTTTCCGTTAACCCTTTGTAAGTTGTCGGAAGGTCAGTGGACAAGAATTCCACCAAACTCCGATTTCGAAGGCCATGTACGAAACCCGAAATACGCTGATCTTCATGGAGACCCAAAATCTGCAAAGTCTCATCGGTGTACCTAGTAACGAAGGCCCTTGTGCTTTCGTTATCTTTTTGTTTGATGTTGTGCACCGTTAAATGAGTCCTCGTGAACTTCTTTTGCTGACTGAAGTGTGACCGGAACTTGGCCTTAAGATCATCAAGATTGACGATGCTGCCGGGCTTTTGCCCATTCCACCAGATACGAGCAGAATCCCGTAGGGTGTACGTAAACATATGACAGGCCACTGGCATAACCCATTTTTTCATTTTGATAGCCCCTTCGAACAAATGTAAGAAATTGTCCGGATCCCCCTTCCCATCATAAGTCCCAACGTGCGAAGGCATTTTCAACCCATCAGGCAATGGGTAATCTTCGATCCACCTAACGAAGGGTGTAGCTGAACCCATAGGGTCTGAGTATAGACAATTATAAGGTGGTGCATACATGGGAACAGCATTATATGGATTGTTGTTCGGGGGTATTCCCATAGGAGTTTGGCTTGGGTAGGACTGATAAGGTGTATTCATGGCAAACGGGTAACTGTTTCCCATGGCATACCGATGGTACGCCATAGGATGCCCGAAGGGCATGCTCCCATAAGTTTGGGGAAAGCTTGGGTTATTAGGCTGTCCATTTACTGGAGGATATAAATTTTGAGGATAAGACTGAGTTTGGAACGAGGGGTACATACCATTGGGAGGAAGATTTCCTCCCATATTAATTGTAGGCGGATTGCCTTCTACGCCTGATGCGTGAGAAGGCTGCAACGGAACCCCAGCTTCAGTCCATCCAAGATGATCTGCTAGCAATGGAGGCAAAGTCACCCCCACTTCTTCCCTTCGCTGGCTTCTACCGTCAGAGCCTTCGGTAACCGCCCCTTCCCTCCTTGTCGGAGCCCTTTCGGGGACTCCTTCGAAACCAACGGATCTCTTGCTTAGCCTTCGACCAACTGGAGACCCATTTCTTAAAGCCGATAGGGTTGGTCCTTGGGTCGGAGGCCTAGGTTCCATCTCCATTTCTTCATCATACTCATCACTTGAGTATTCCAACTCCCTTCGCACCTCAGCATTCCTGACTTGCCTGTTGCGAGCCCTTAAGAGGGATTCCAACACTTCGTGATTGGCTTCGACAAAGGCTGGGCTAATGACAGGTTCGGGATTGGCTGATGTCGAAGCATGATTGTTGGTATTGATTTCTGGGTGAGAACGTGTTGTGAAAGTGGAAGCGGTTATTGGGGGAAGGTTGTTAGTGTCGTCGATCGGTATTGGTGTCAAAGTCGAGAAACCCGGTGGGGGAGTATCTTCTCTCCCTTGATTCAAACTGGAATAATAGTGAAAATGGTTGGTTGGTTATAAGCTCGGAATTAACGAGACCAATTGTAGCGGTCCCACGGATGGCGCCACTGATTGAACAAATAATTGCACAACCAAGCCTTCGATGGTGATCAAAGGAATAATGGGGTGTTGAGAATGCGCCAAGCTTGTTCTTAACCTGAAAATAAGAAATACCGAAACACTACGTTAAGTGATTGCGCAGGGGTTGGACCCTGCGAACCACCTCCGGCGTGCGAGTAAGTATGTGTAATCGTTTGAGTTGGTTGTAAATGACAAGAGTGAAGTTAACTTACATTGTTCATGCCCGACTACGCTATTTATAGGGGAGAAATAGGACATAGTGGGCGGTTGCACATTGTTCGGAGATCATGGGGGCGTCCCATGATTTTGTGGTAACCGCTAGGGCTTTGTAGCCCACGTTCTCTGTTTTGGCGGGAAAGCCAAGGGGAAGAGGAGACGTGGGTTTGACCAGGTCAGAATGGTCCTTCGTGCTAGTCCCTTCGATAGGAATACCCCGAAGGGCTTAGGGCTTCGATTGGCGGGTTCCCACATGGTAACCATTTCGTAGACGAATGGTTTTACGCCAATGAAACGTGTTAAGGAGATTAACCTGGGCCTCCGAAGAGAGGGCTTTCTATAGGCTCGAAGAGGATTCCTTCAACCTATTAGGAGGGTACATCATCACCCGCCAAGGAGGAGATCGCGGGCCACAAAGCCCTAGCGGTTACCACAAATCATGGGACGCCCCCATGATCTCCGAATCAAGTGCAACCGCCCTCTAAGGCCTATTTCTCCCATATAAATAGCTTAGACGGGAAAGAACCATGGTAATGCTAACTGAACTCTCTCGATTTACTACAAACTTACCATATCACATACTTACTCGCACGCCGGAGGTGGTTCCCAGGGACCAACCCCTGCGCAATCACTTAACGTAGTGTCTTTGTATTTCTTATTTTAGGTTAAAGACAAGCTTGGCGCAACTTCAACACCCCATATATCCTTTGATCATCATCGAAGGCCTGGTCGTGTAATTTATTGTACAATCAGTGGCGCCATTCGTGGGACCACTACAATTGGTCTCGTTATTTCCAAGCTTATAACCAACCAACTACTTTCACTATATATCCGGCATGGATCAAGGGAGAGAAGATACTCCCCCATCGGGTTTCTCGACCTTGGCGCCAATACCAATCAACGAATCCAACAACGTTCCCCCAATAACCGCCTCCACGTTCACAACACGTTCTCACCCAAAAGTAACACCCAACCATCATGCTTCGACATCAGCCAATCCGGAGCCTATCATTAGCCCAGTCTTTATCGAAGCCAACTACGAAGCATTGGAATCTTTCTTAAGGGCTCGCAAAAGGCAAGTTAGGAATGCTGAGATGCGAAGGGAATTGGAATACTCAAGTGACGAGTATGATGAAGAGATGGAAATGGAGCCTAGGCCTCCGGCCCAAGGAGCAACACTCTCGGCCCTAAGGATTGGGTCACCAGTGGCTCGAAATCTAAGCAGAAGGTCCGTTGGGTTTGAAGGAGTCCCAGAGAGGGCTCTGACTAGGAGAGAAGGAACGGTTGTCGAAGGTTCCAATGGGAGGAGCCCACGAAGGGAAGAAACGGGGGTGAATTTGCCTCAATTGTTAGCAGCTCATCTTGGAAAGACTGAAGCAGGGGTTCCGTTGCAGGCTTCTCACGCATCAGGCGTAGAAGGCAATCCGCCTACAATTAATATGGGAGGAAATCTTCCTCCCAATGGTATGTACCCCTCGTTCCAAACTCAGTCTTATCCTCAAGGTTTATATCCTCCAGTAAAAGGGCAGCCTAATAACCCAAGTCTCCCTCAATCTTATGGGAGCATACCCTTCGGGCATCCTATGGCGTACCCTCCGTATGCCATGGGAAACGGTTATCCGTTTGCCATGAACACATCTTATCAGTCCTACCCAAGCCAAACTCCTATGGAATACCCCCGAACAATAATCCGTATAATACTGTTCCTATGTATGCACCACCCTATAATTGTCTATACTCGGACCCTATGGGTTCGGCTACACCCTTCGTTCGGTAGATAGAAGACTACCCATTGCCTGATGGGTTGAAAATGCCATCACGTATTAGGACTTATGATGGGAAGGGGGATCCGGACAATTTCCTACATTTGTTCGAAGGGGCTATTAAGATGCAAAAGTGGGTTATGCCTGTGGCCTGTCACATGTTTACATATACCCTACGGGATTCTGCCCGTATTTGGTGGAATGGGCAAAAGCCTGGCAGCATCGTCAATCTTGATGATCTCAAGGCTAAGTTCCGATCACACTTCAATCAGCAAAAGAAGTTTACAAGGACCCATCTGGCGGTGCACAACATTAAACAAAAGGAAAACGAAAGCACAAGGGCCTTCGTCACTAGGTACACCAATGAAACTTTATAGATCTTGGGTCTACATGAAGATCAGCGCATTTCGGGTTTCATACATGGTCTTCGAAATCGGAGCTTGGTGGAGTTCTTATCCACTGACCTTCCGACAACTTACAAAGGGTTAATGGAAAAGACATATACTTGGATTGAAGCAAAGGAAGTATCTACTAATGGTGCTCCGATCGATAGAGATAGCAACAGCAAATTCTCAAAGCATTCTGTGTGGGAAAGGTCAAAGAACAAGAACAAAAGCATAGACAGGTTTTCTCCGTACAAAGGTCTTAACCACGGTTTGCTAGGAAGCTTAACTAAGTCTCCAAAGGAAATACTTGCAACAGAGAGGGCTGCTAAGGCTTTCGAAGCACCCCCTCGTATGACAAGCAAGGGTAAAAACAGGGATACGAGCAAGTATTGTCATTTTCATGAAGACTATGGCCATGATACAAACAGTTGCAGGGAGCTAAAGAAACAGATTGAAGAAGCTGTAAAGTCCGGGCAATTGGCACATTTGGTGAAGGGTATAAAGAAGGGCAAGGAAAAAATGTCCGACACACAATTGGCTAAAGATACTACTCCTCTCGAAGCCCCAATACTTATGGTTCGTTGGGGCGAAGCCAGCTTAAAAAGAAAGGTAACGGAGCAGGAGGTAAACGAAGTAGGGGAGGTAACATTTCCTCCTATTACAGGTCAAGTCCATTCGAATGATCCAGTGGTCATCAAAGTTCTAATCTTCAACCGATAAGTAAACAGAGCCTACGTGGACTTCGGAAGCTCCTGTGAAATCATATACGAACATTGTTTTCTTAAGCTCAAGCCTTCGATCAGGTCACAACGGGTTAATTCGAAGATACCTTTGGTAGGATTCTCCGGTGAGCATTCGTGGCCTCTGGGAGAAGTACCATTGGATATAACAATTGGAGAGGGCAAGCTCGCAAGGACAGAAACTCTCACATTTGCTATCATAAGGTCCGAATCTCCCTACAATCTGTTGATAGGAAGGACCGCCATGCAAAAGATGGGTATTGTAGTCTCCACCATACATGCAGCGGTAAAATTCCATACACCTTATGGGATAGGAACCGTATTTTCTAGTTACAATCAGGGGAAGACTGGAGATATTCGCAAAAAGATCAAAGAAAGTCCCGAAGAGCCTTTGAAGGCCATTCTAAGTTGTACAGATGCCGAAGAACGTATTGTGGTAAATGAGCTCTATCCAGAGCAAACGGTGGTAATCGGAAAGCAACTCCCTGCCAACTTCAAGGCAAACTTGGAGAAGCTACTCAAAGCCAACAAGGATGTCTTCGCATGGACATACTCAAACATGACAGGGGTTCCTCGGACTCTTATGATTGATGGCAAGCCCTTCGGCACAAAGCATAAGCTTAATGAGTTCAAGCACATGGAACCAATTAAGCGGAAGCGACAAAGCCTGGTACCAGAAAGTGTCACACCTCGCCAATGGTGGAAACGAGAGTGTAACATCATGGATATCATCACAACACTTGGCGTCTAAATAGAGAAATACTACATGCAACTTAATAGAGCAAAGTACAAACACAAAGTGTCGTAACGATACCCCAAAATATAACAACCAAAAACAAACTCCAAGGTGTTTCCATTAAAACATAAAGTAATAATGAAAAACATTCGAGCATCACAAACAAAGTTCACTTAATCAAACTAAATTCAAAGATAAGCCATCCTCAATGCAAACTAGGTCTCTTCTAATCGCGCCCTTCTATCTTAGCCTTAGAATGCTCACCTGAAAATGATGCTTAAAAACGTCAACATAATTGATTGAACAAATAATTGCCAACCAAGCCTTCGATGGTGATCAAAGGAATAATGGGGTGTTGAGATTGCACCAAGCTTGTTCTTAACCTGAAAATAAGAAATACGAAGACACTACGTTAAGTGATTGCGCAGGGGTTGGACCCTGCGAACCACCTCCGGCGTGCGAGTAAGTATGTATAATGGTAATATAGGTCGTAAATTGAGAGAGTGAAGTTAACTTCAGATTACATTTAGTTAACATACCTTGGTTATGGCCCGTCTAAGCTATTTATAGGGGAGAAATAGGCCTTAGAGGGCGGTTGCACTTAATTCAGAGATCATGGGGGCGTCCCATGATATGTGGTAACCGCTAGGGCTTTGTGTCCCACGATCTCTACCTTGGCGGGAAAGCCTAAAGGAAGAGGAGACGTGGGTATGACCAGGTCAAGATAGTTCTTCGTTCTTGCTCCTTCGCAGGAGATACCCCGAAAGGCTTAAGGCTCGGAACGTTGACGGAGGCCAGGCTCCGAACGTTGACGGAGGCCCCGCGAACCGCCTCTGGTGTGAGAATCAGTCATGGTGATTATGTCATGAAAGTATTGAGGTGGAGAAGATGATATCTCCTGGGTTAAGTTAGGTTACATACCTCTATAATGACTTCCTTATTTATAGGCATACTAATCTGACAGAGCAGTTACAGAGGGTATGTGGAGGCAGTTACGGAGGTCATGGCAGTTACAGAGATCATGGCTGAAATCATGGCTATTGACCAGATCTTCTTTGACCAGTTCTGTTTGACCAGTGACCTTTAGGATTCAACCTTGTCGAAGGTGAGGCTCCGAACAGTGACCGAGGCCAGGCTCCGAACCGTGACGGAGGCCAGGCTCCGAACATTGATGGAGGCCAGGCTTCGAACGTTGACGGAGGCCAGGCTCCGAACGTTGACGGAGGCCAGGCTCTGAACGTTGACAGAGACCAGGCTCCGAACAGTAACGGAGGCCAGGCTCCGAACCGTGACGGAGGCTAGGTTCTGAACCTCGACAAAGGTTAGACACTATGAGTGCTTTGGGTGAAGATTGACCTGGGCCTTCGAAGAGAAGGCTTCGTACAGGTTCGAAGGGGAGTCCTTCGACCCGTTCGGAGGGTACATCATCAAGCCCCCCAGTCGAAAGTGATATATACGTACGAGTATATATTGCTTTCGACTCAAAAAGCATGCTACACGCTATCCCTTTCGTTACAAATTCGTCACTTGAGTATTCCAACTCCCTTCGCATCTCCGCATTCCTAACTTGCCTTTTGCGAGCCCTTAAGAGGGATTTCAACGCTTTGTGATTGGTTTCGACAAAGGCTGGGCTAATGATAGGCTCCGGATTGGCTGATGTCGAAGCATGATGGTTGAGTGTTACTTCTGGGTGAGAACGTGTTGTGAAAGTGGAAGCGGTTATTGGGGGAAGGTTGTTAGAGTCGTCGATTGGTATTGGTGCCAAGGTAGAGAAACCCGGTGGGGGAGTATCTTCTCTTCCTTGATCCATGCCAGATAATAGTGAAATTAGTTGGTAGGTTATAAGCTCGGAATTAACGAGACCAATTGTAGCGGTCCCACGGATGGCGCCACTGATTGAACAAATAATTGCCAACCAAGCCTTCGATGGTGATCAAAGGAATAATGGGGTGTTGAGTTTGCGCCAAGCTTGTTCTTAACCTGAAAATAAGAAATACGAAGACACTACGTTAAGTGATTGCGCAGGGGTTGGACCTTGCGAACCACCTCCGGCGTGCGAGTAAGTATGTATAATGGTAATATAGGTCGTAAATTGAGAGAGTGAAGTTAACTTCAGATTACATTTAGTTAACATACCTTGGTTATGGCCCGTCTAAGCTATTTATAGGGGAGAAATAGGCCTTAGAGGGCGGTTGCACTTAATTCGGAGATCATGGGGGCGTCCCATGATATGTGGTAACCGCTAGGGCTTTGTGGCCCACGATCTCTACCTTGGCGGGAAAGCCTAAGGGAAGAGGAGACGTGGGTATGACCAGGTCAAGATAGTTCTTCGTTCTTGCTCCTTCGTAGGAGATACCCCGATAGGCTTAAGGCTCGGAACGCTGACGGAGGCCCCGCGAACCGCCTCTGGTGTGAGAATCAGTCATGGTGATTATGTCATGAAAGTATTGAGGTGGAGAAGATGATATCTCCTGGGTTAAGTTAGGTTACATACCTCTATGATGACTTCCTTATTTATAGGCATACTAATCTGACAGAGCAGTTACAGAGGGTGTGTGGAGGCAGTTACGGAGGTCATGGCAGTTACAGAGATCATGGCTGAAATCATGGCTATTGACCAGATCTTCTTTGACCAGTTCTGTTTGATCAGTGACCTTTAGGATTCAACCTTGTCGAAGGTGAGGCTCCGAACAGTGACCGAGGCCAGGCTCCGAACAGTGACTGAGGCCAGGCTCCGAACCGTGAAGGAGGCCAGGCTCCGAACATTGATGGAGGCCAGGCTCCGAACGTTGACAGAGACCAGGCTCCGAACAGTAACGGAGGCCAGGCTCCGAACCGTGACGGAGGCCAGGTTCTGAACCTCGACAAAGGTTAGACACTATGAGTGCTTTGGGTGAAGATTGACCTGGGCCTTCGAAGAGAAGGCTTCGTACAGGTTCGAAGGGGAGTCCTTCGACCCGTTCGGAGGGTACATCATCAATAATGTTGGTGAGATCCATATGTTTAAAACACACAAAACACATCTCCGATAAAAGTTCACTGTGATCATAAAATATAGCAGGACAGTAAAAATATAGTTATCATACAACTAACATGCAATCATAGCTTACGGGATGGAACGTGCCCACCGATCCAAGTATAAATTGGGACGGAACGTGCCCACCGATCCAAACACCACATCAATTGGGACGGAACGTGCCCACCGATCCAAGATAATTATAATGAGTAGAGCCACTAGGACTTTCCCACTCAAATAATCACCACAATTAAACACCACAATAACATCCAGTATACATACAATAACCATTACAAGTCCATCCATTTTAACAACACATAATCACAGTAACTCTAAAACAATTTTAAACAAGCATCAATCTCCATCCCAAGTTTAAAACTGATGACGTATAGTCCGTATTCGGGTCACGAACCCGACCCATACTCATACCCATCACGAATGGGTTATTATGATAACGGTTTGGGCTCACGATAGCCCAAGCCCGAAGTTATTTATGACTTTGATATAAGATATCTCTTATTTATGGGATGTATATCAAGTGGCCGACTTAGGCGGGATACGCGAGGGGTAAGGAACACGAAACCAACTAGGGTTTCGGGTATATATATAGAGTCCTTCGACTCTCATTAGAGGTACGACACATTAACCTTAACTCTTCAACTAAACCCTAAAACCGATTACTTACTCTCACGCCGGAGGATAATCGTGGGAGACAATCCCACGATAAGCCTAACGGTGTTTTTCTGTTTTCTTAGTGCGCAGGTCTCAAGCATTAAGATCGAATTGGTACGGAATCAAGGAACGCCCAACTTTTGTATCAACAAGTGGCGCCATCCGTGGGACCCTACACTAAGAGCTTTGCTAAGAACTAGAATGACGAAGCACGAAAAGGAGCGGACTTCGCATGCGAAGAAAACGCATGACGATTTACTAGGGAAGAAACAGCAAACTGATGCGGCCTCCAAGCAGACCTCTGGAACAACCAGTGCACCTAAAAGCTTAGGGTCGTACTCAGATCTGCTCTTTACTCCATTAGAACCGCTCACTATGACTACCAATGCTACTACAACAAGTACTAGCGCGGTAGACATACAGCGCACTCCTCTCACCATGCCAGAAGTAAACTTCACTGAGCCACCGAATGCGCCAATCCGAAACAAGGATCTTGTTTTGGAAACAGACTCCATCGCGCTAGAAGGAGTCATGCCTGAACTTGCGCCAAGTGACTTCGTATCTCAAAACTACGAAGCCTTGGCTACACTCATGCGAGAGGAGGCAAAGAAGAGGTCGAGCCAAAGTCTGCACGCCAGGCTCAACTTCGACCCTGAGTATGAAGCATCCCCACCGCGCTACCGAAAGGAAAGAAGCGAGAAGGATAGCCGAAAACAACCAGTGTTTACCAGGATTGGAAGGAAGGTTGTGGATGATGAAGCAGCCGACTTTCAGCATCTAGAGGAGCATGAAGATGGGGAACGGCGCGCCAATGTCCACGCTAGGCTTGGCAGTCGCAGAGTTCAGGATAGGCTTGGGCGACGATGCTCCCCAAGTGAAAGCCCTTCAAGCTCTGATTCCGAGGATAGTCGGCGCAAGCGCCGCAGAGGAGCAAGCTCAGATTCCGATGATAGTCGACGCAAGTGTCACAAAAGAGTACGCTCATCCTCAAGTGATTCCTCGGACAACGAGGACAAAGAAACTGGACATTGGAAATCAAGAGGAAAATACCGCGACCAGGAAGACGAAGACATGTCTCTTCCCTGGCGTCGCCAAAAAGTTGATGCGTTTACTAGACGCATCAGCGATTTTTCGGAAAATAAGAAAAGGCGCATGCCTGCTAACGTCAAAACATATGATGGGACAGGTGATCCTGATGATCACCTAAAAATTTTCGAATCAGCAGCCACTATCGAAAATTGGCCACAACCTGTGTGGTGCCATATGTTCAACTCTACATTAGTAGGGAATGCGCGCAACTGGTTTAGTAAGCTTCCACGCAGAAGCATAGGTGGGTTTGAAGAGTTGCGAAAGGCGTTTCGTTTAAACTTTACTCAAAGGAAGAAGTGCGCCAAAAACCCTGTCGAACTCGCTAGGGTTAAACAGCGACAAGGGGAATCCACAAGCGCTTTCATGGATCGCTTTAAGGACGAATGCATGCAAGTCAAGGCGTGCCCAGAGATACTAAAAATATCGGGTTTTATGAATGCAATCAATAACCCAGATTTGATTAAAAAGTTAAACGATAGGGTTCCCCTAACCTTTGACGAACTCATGAAGCGCACGAGGTCCTTCGTCCAAGGAGAAGCAGCCGCTGCGGATAGCAAGAGAGGCTACTCGAACCATAGGTCACAAGAAGAGTCAAGGAGACAATCCAATGACCAGAGTGGCAATCGTAACAAAAGTTATCGCACCCAAGGGGGCGGAAGGGGAAACGACAAGTACACCCCATTAACAAAAACTCCAAAGGAGATATTCGCGACGGAAGGTGCGAACTTTCCAAGACCCCCACCTATGCGCACCCCTGAGGATCGGCGCGTAGGGAACGGATACTGCGAATATCACGCACAGAAGGGCCATACCACTAATGAGTGTGTCCAGTTACGCCAACTAATCGAGAAATTAGTGAAAGAAGGCAGATTGGACCACCTCGTTAAAAATATTAAGGAGGGGAAAGACAAGCAGAAAACCGGAGGCAAGAAGGAAGCGCCTAAGGAAAAAGCTGATACTATCTACATGATACAATCATGGCAGCGAAAGACTAGGCAAAAGGTGAGCCAGAAATTCTCTCATGGAAGCGAAATCTCCTTCCCCACCTTGACTGCGGACAACGCAGTGGCAGAACCACTTACCATTGAAATAAATGCGGGGGGTCACGACATCCACCGCATGTATGTCGATGGGGGCGCATCAGCGGATATAATGTATGAACATTGCTTCAAAAGATTGCGTCCTGAGATACAAAGACAGCTAAGTCCAGCCACGACTGCGCTTGCTGGCTTTACAGGAGAAAAGATATGGCCTATGAGGCAACTGCGCCTACTAGTCGCTGTTGGCAATAAGGAACACTCCACGACAGCCTGGATGAACTTTATGGTGATCAAATCTCCTTCGCCATACAATGGCATCATTGGAAGGTCAGGAATCTCGGCGTTGCGCGCAGTACCATCCACAGCGCATGGGATGCTCAAATTCCCAGTAGAAGGCGGCATTGTCACCATTTACAACAACGCTGCGCCACCAGAAGAATGTAACACGATTACAGGTGAGACAATGCACGTCCCAGAACAGAGCGCAGCTAAAGTTCCAAATTTGAAGGTCGCAATTCACCCTGATTACCCAGAACAAGAAGTATCAATCGGAGGATCGCTGTCTGACAAAGGCAGAGCAGCCGTGTGCGCACTCTTACAGAGGAATCTGGATATCTTTGCCTGGGAACCAAAGCACATGACTGGTGTGCCACGCTCGATCGCAGAACACAAGCTAAAAATCCGACAAGGATATTCCCCAGTGCGGCAGAAAAAACCCGGCCAAGCTCCAGAGCGCGCAAAAGCCATTCTGGAGGAAGTACACAAACTTGTGGACGCAGGCATCATGCGTGAAGTCTATTACCATGACTGGCTCTCTAATCCAGTCATGGTCAAGAAGGGTGATGGCAGTTGGCGGATGTGTGTGGATTTCACTGATCTCAACAAAGCATGTCCACAGGACTGCTATCCGCTACCAGAGATAGACTGGAAAGTAGAATCTCTGTGTGGATATCCCTTTAAATGTTTCTTAGACGCATACAAAGGGTACCACCAAATCCAAATGGCCAAGGAAGACGAGGAAAAAACAGCTTTCCACACAAGCCAATGTGTCTATTGTTACACAAAGATACCTTTTGGCCTTAAGAATGCGGGCGCCACCTACCAGCGATTGGTAGATAATGCATTTGGAAAACAAGTGGGGCGCAACTTAGAAGTTTATGTGGATGATCTTGTCATAAAAAGCCATACTGAAGACGAAGTGGTGCGCGATATAGAAGAAACATTTAGAACGTTACGGGCGATCAACATGAAGCTAAATCCCAAGAAATGCACTTTCGGTGCTACAGAAGGCATGTTCTTGGGATATCTGATAGAACCAGATGGCATTAAGCCATGTCCAGAAAAAACAGAGGCTGTCATCCAACTTCCTTCACCACGCACGCTGAAAGAAGTTCAGTCTCTAAATGGAAAGCTAGCCGGTTTGAACAGATTCCTGTCCAAATCAGCGGATAAGTCACTTCCTTTATTTAAAACACTCAAGAAGTGTACTAAAAAGGGAGACTTTCGTTGGACTGCGGAAGCGGAAGAAGCTTTCACTCAGCTTAAGCAACATATAGCAGCGCTTCCTAAGCTAGTCGCACCCCGACAAGGGGAGGAGTTAATCATCTACTTATCCGCGACCCATGGAGCGATCAGCGCAGTACTACTGACGGATAGGAATTCTGTACAAACACCAGTGTATTTTGTAAGCAAAGCACTCAAAAAGACAGAGATTAATTACAGCTCAATGGAGAAGTTGGTTTTGGCATTAGTATTTGCTGCCAAAAGACTGCGCAGATACTTTCAAGCGCACCCAATAGCAGTGATTACCGACCAACCTATCAAACAAGTTATCTCTAAACCTGACGTATCGGGGCGATTAAAAAAATGGAGTGTGCTGCTAGGCGAATATAACATTTCCTATAGGCCACGCACTGCGGTCAAGGGGCAAATACTAGCAGACTTCATCATCGAAAAGCCAGACACCGATGTCGCACCTCCACCAAGCAAGGTAGAACTACAAGAGCCATGGATCTTATTCACGGATGGATCTTCATGCGTGGATGGGTCAGGCACTGGCCTTATACTCACTAATCCAGAAGGAATGGAGTTCACTTACGCACTGCGTTTTGAATTCACAGCCACGAACAACGAGGCAGAATATGAGGCCCTAATCGCTGGATTGCGCATCGCAACTCGAATGGGTGTACGTAACCTAGAAGCAAACGTGGATTCTCGATTAGTAGCCAACCATGTGTTGGGCGAATATGTGGCTAAAGAGGACAACATGGTTCAATACCTTGAAAAGACAAAGTCACTAATTCAAATTTTTGATAGGTTTACCATCAAACAAGTTCCTAGAGGGGAAAACAAAAAAGCAGATGCACTGAGCAAGATCGCATCTACAAGCTTTGCGCACCTGTCGAAACAAGTATTGGTGGAGATTCTAAAGAACAAGTCCATCTCGGAGATGGAGATATCTACGGTGATAGAAGAAAAGGATCCTACATGGATGACCCCTATCATCGATTTTATAAACAAGGGCAAATTGCCCGAGGAGCAAAAAGACGCTCGACGGATACGGCGCACGGCGCAGAGGTTCGAACTTAGGGATGGTATCCTATATCGGCGCTCATTCCTACAACCATGGCTTCGTTGCGTTGGACCTCTTCAGGCAGATTACGTACTTCGAGAGATCCACGCTGGCTCATGCAGTATGCATTCAGGACCACGGTCCGTCGTAGCATGCGCATTGCGCTCAGGATACTACTGGCCTACTATGCACCGTGATGCGTGGTATGTGCTTAAACACATACCATTTCTAGACCAAAACCGGACCCAAATAGACCAAAAACCCGACCAAAATGCCAAATATATTGTGTTTTTATGTTTTTACATATGCAGGCACGGATATCGAAGAAAAGGACAAAATCAAGCAAAAGACCGGGAAACCGAGCACGAGATATGGAAGTGTTATTTATAGCCAATGCCGGGAAGAAAATATGGTCAAAAAGTCAACTGAGATCCTCCAAGTGTCAAAGTCGTCAACATTAGCCCTTGGATCATCTTTTAAAATATGGCAGTAATGGTCCCTCGAGAATCCAGAAAATACACATTTAGTCCCTATGTTTAAATTCCTTAACCCTTTAAAAAGAGTTAACACCGGATCACACATTTTAATAAACCCAACCTTTATCCAACCCAAATCCAAAATCCAAGAAACTAAGCCCAATCCCCTTAATTCCTTACCCAGCCCAACCTCTCTTTTACCCGTTCGACCCGATCCAAACCCATCTAAAACAACCGGTCAAAGTTTTTTTAACTAAAAACTTCGGTCAAAAACAAAATAAACAAACACACTCACCTTTCTCTCTCACAAATAAACCCGCCTCCCAAATTCACCCCCAATCCCCTTAGTTACTATTCACTCGAACCCTAAAATAACCTCACCAAAAATTACCGCAATTAAGGGTAATACGGACAATCATTGGATATTCTAGAAGACTCTGACAAGGAGAATGACGCGTGGCAGCTACTGATTGGACCGAACACCTCACACTTTTGATCATACGGCTGTGATTGAAGGAATGATGCAAAGGAATGATCTAAGGGTAGATATGGAGCTGAGGAAGGCACGGATCGCCAGCGTGGACTCTCCAGAAGAATCGGCCGAGTGCTATAAATAGCGGGGATCACTCCTCAGAACGAGGCTTGTAATTTTTATTTTTTTTAATGTTTTAGTTTAATTGTTTTATTGTAATTTTAGTTTTAAATCAATTTTAAGTTCATCCGAAATTTTCTTTGTAATTTCATTTGGATTAATGAAAATTTTCATTTACAGTTTAATGTAAGTTTCATATTCTTGAATTTAAATTTCATTTAGTATTATTCTTATTTGAGTGTTATTTCAGAAAAAAAAAATAAAAAAAAATAAATTTCCAAGCTTATTATTAAGCTGTTTGTCTGATTTTATAAGCTTATGTTAAGCTTTTGTTGAATTTCATATTGTTTGTTTCTCAAAAGAGAAAAAGTCAAAGAGAAGTTAAAAAAATCACTTGAAATAGCTGTGGGATGAGATTGTGGATTGAGCTGGATATTGGGTTAGTTATTGGCTTAAGCCTGGGTAGGTTTGATTTTGATGATCTGAGATCACTACATGTGCAGCAGGACCACCTTGTGAGTAGTGTTCTATTTTTCTTTTTGATTTGCTTCTTAATTATTAGCTGCTCTTGTTCAATTTTTATTACTTTTAATTAGTTTTAAGTAAATATAGTTATAGAGGTTTAAGATTAATATCAGTTTAGAGTAGATTGCACTAGATTTCAAGCTAATTTAGTGGTAGGGCTGTTTTTTTTTAGCTAAGCTTATTAAGATTTCATCGCGGCAATTTTTGAGGTTCATCTAAGTAGTTAAAAGAGGTCTGAAAGGATTGCTTTAGTTTTAGAGTTGAATTACAACCTTTGCGCCACTTTTCTGCTGTCAAAAATAGTGCAATGTTTAGTGGAATTTGGACTGCTGTCATAGGCTTAATTCTGGCTTAACTAGATAAGCTTAGAATTTGGTTTTTGGTATTCACATAGTTCAAATAGGTGTCTAGTAGTTTAGCATCTGAGATCTTAAGTTTCAGCTTATTGAATAGCTTTTTCTAGGGCTGCAAGATCAGCACATTTGCTGATCTAATTTGGCCTGCAAAATTGCAGCAACAATTGTGGTTTCTAGTATCTGATCTGTGGCTTAATTAGGTAGCATACGAGCTTAATTTTTGAGGCTTTTGTGTTTTCTAGGTAGTCAGTGGTACAAGGAAGAATTTGCCCCCTTAAGTTTCAGATTTACAGCTTATTTAGACTGCTTAATTGATGCTGCAAATAGGGTAGAAAACTTGGTTGAATTTGTTTTGGCTATAATCTGTGCAGCTTATTTCTGGCTTTTTGCTTGAGCTTATTCTTCCATTTTCAGTTTCTTTATGCTTCCAGTAGTATAATATTTTAGTTTTGAGCTTTTGATAAATTTTGGCTTATTTGTGCTTATTTCCTAGTGCTTATTTCACTGTTTTAGCTTATTTAGACATAATCAGTTTCTGAAATCATTTTTCTTAAATTTCTTATTTAAAATTAAAATTCCTCAAAAATTTTCAGATTTTTCCAATTAGTTTTAATATTTTTAAAGCATTTAATTAGTTTAAATTAGTTTTTAATTCATAAAAAATAATTAAAAAGTCAAAAAAATATTTTTCTTTTTCCAAAAATTTTCTTTTATCATTTTTAATCTAGGAAAATTATTTTTATATTTTTAGGTTTTAAATTTCACAAAATCATTTTTATTTACGTTTTATAATTCGTCGCGTAACGTTTTTAAATTCAAATTTTCGTTTTAAGGTTTACATGCTTAGTTTAATTGTTTAATTAGCTTAATTAGTTGTTTTTATTTCATATTTAATTGTTCGTAGTATAAAATCACAAATTCTCACTTTTATTCACATTCACTACACGAATCACGTTCCGGGAACACAAACTCCATTCGATCTTCGTCGGGACAAACGACTCGGGTTAACACATATTTCTTTGTGTGTTTTCCTTGAACTATAACTGACGCGTATCAGTTTTTGGCGCCGCTGCCGGGGAAGGTTGAAGTGAGTGCGTGATTCCGTTTATCGATTCGTGTTTTGAAGACCCTTCCTCGTGGAGTTATCGTTTTCATTTGTAAATATTTTTTATAAAAACCCAAAAAGATTTTCTCTTCAAAATTTATTTTCCTTTTTCTTTTATGATTTTCCATGTTTCTAAAAATTAAAAATCTAAAAATATTCTTCTTAATCCTCTTATCCGTTTGATTCTTATCCCTTTACCCTCTCATAATGTTTAATTCTTATCTTCTTAATCCTCTATATTTTTAATTCTGATGGACTCATTTATCCCGTGCGTCGGTTGTGGAGAACCGCTTTTTGGATTACCTTGTCGGTGGTGTACGTGCGAACGGTGCGGAAATGATATTCGAAACGGAAGTTGTTTGTTTTGTGGTTCGAGGAATTCAGTTGATTATAATCCAAATATGAATTCATTCAATGACTCTTCAAATTTCTACAACTACCCACCACAGCCCGATATATCTTCGTTCGATCAACGTTATTGCGATGGGTGTGGAGATTCGATTGATCCGACATCGCCTTATTGTCAACGGTGTACTTGCGAGAGGTGTGGTAGTAATTTGATCAATGGATTTTGTTCGTTTTGTGCTTCGGAAGCTGAAAATTCATACACTTATGATTTTAATCCGAACATTTCCGATTATCCTCAAAACAATTTCAATCACCCTCCTCAAAACTTTTATGAGCAAGAACCGTATTTCAATGATACACCGAACTTTTCTTGTACAAATTGTGGGGGTCCTCATAATGATTATCAATGTCACCCGTGGGGTCAAAATTACTATGAACCTAATCCTTGCTATAATACTTCCGGTTTCAACAATTACCAACCCCCACAAAATCCCGTCAATTATCCAAATCAAGATGGAATGCGCGAAATTGAAAAACTTTTGGTTCAATATCGAGAGATAGCGGCTAGTCTTAATACTCCCGGGAAGTCCATGGAAGAATTACTTGCCGAGGAAAGAATAGCTAAATTTCAAGAGAGCTTAATTTACTATGACGATGATTCCGATGATGACGAGGAGAGATTTGTTCCGATAACCTTCCCTCAAATAGCACCCGTCTTTCCTACCAAAGTACTCGAGGACTCTCTAAAAATGGGGGACGAGCATCTCGACACTATTCCGGCAACGGAATCAGACAATGTTGAGAACCTTGTCCCAATCCCAAGTGAGTCCGAGGAAATATCCGACGGTGAAAGTGATTTGCAATCTTGTGGAGATTCTCTTGATATTTCCAAAGTTACCTCCGGGATTTTCTCTAACCCTCTTTTTGAATTCAATGATGAGTATACTTCTTGCAAAGTTAATCCTCTTTTCGATGAAGGGTTAGAGAACGTCGAGGACGAGGACTCTACATTTGATGAGCTGATTTTACCAATACCTCGCCCTGACGATTCCCATGACTCGGAAGGGGAAAATCTTTTTCTTGAAAGATTGCTTAATGATGATCCCCTTTCACTTCATAAAACTGAGTCATTACACGTTGAGCCATCACCCACTCGTCCGCCTGCTAAACCACCCGATAATATCAAGCCCGATACGGGTGTTGTGACTTCTAAAGTGGTGGATGAGATTTCTGAAAAGTATGATAATTTGCCCACCCAACCCACCCTTTTTATCTCTTCCGGGTGTGAGGATGACAATTTCTTTACAATTGTTATCATGATCTTTCTCCCTTTCTTCACCTACTCGGTGATTTCTTCTATCCTTCACTCCTTCGGGAGTGAAGACACCATCTTTGACCCCGGCATTTTCTTTTCTATCTAGAGCCGTGGGTATCTCATCGGAGTGGAGCTTTCGTGTGCTTCAATGTTTATCTAAACATCTTGAACGAAAGTCCGATTGAGATTATTTCTTCCACTTGCTCCCCCAAGGACAAATAAATTCGGGGTCGAGTCAAGCTCATGTGACTCGGTTACCAAAAACAAGCGCTTCGTGGGAGGCACCCCATGCTTATCCATCTATCCTCTTATCTTATTTTCTAATAAAGTGACGTGAGGAGGGCTCCATTTTCCATTTCTTGTGTTTCGTGTTTTCTGTGATGTGTCCAGGATTCGCCCGATGATTGAAGACTCTCGTGCTCGTGGTTTGCTTCTCTCCACTCGAGTTTCATCATTCATTGCTTATCCGATATCCTAAAATCTTATCGTTTTACATCTATCTTTTGGCATAATTAATAAACGGCCTTAGATTTATGTAGGAGAACCCTTACCTTTAAGACATTGAGGACAATGTCTCGTTTTAGTCTGGGGGGGTAATCTTTCGATTTGATTTTTGCCTTGCATTTTTGCCGTTTTCTCATGCAACCCCGTTTTTCCTCCTAAAATTCAAAAAAATCCAAAAAAATGAGAAAATTTTAAAAAAATTTTTGCAAAAATATAATAAATTTTGACATTTTTGTTGATTTTCCGCTGGTGAGAGTAGGAATAAAATTCTGACTTGATCGAGCGTGTTGAGCCCTAGCTTGTTCCCTTAACCGTTTATAATCTATAAGCTCGTGCTAGTCTCTTACACAAGGAGCTAGAAAATGCGAATTCTTTTTAAGAATTTGCAAGTTCCCGTATTTGACTTTATATATGCATGGCTTGATTATTTGGCTAAGCATTCGCGGATCTTATTATTTAAGATTTTAAATTTGCGAAGAACGAGAAATGATAGAGTTGTTTATAAGTTAGATTGCTAAACGTGGAGTAGTTGGATCTCTTTAGAGCTCATCGAAGTTACTTGTGGCTTTTTGTTCCCATAAGCTTGTTTCACCTTAAAAATAGAAATCTAGGAATAATTAAAGCTATTTTAGTTTTGGCGATAATTAGTTTCTATTTCTTCCTTAGAGAATTCTTGCTTATGAAAGTTGGGTACACATCAAGGTACTGTCAGTGTTACGGTGTAATAGACTATTCCATCTTGCCGGCTCACAACCGATGTTGGGATTGTTATAAAAGCCGTAGGACTCGGAATTTGGCAAAAATATAAAGAAGAATAATAATAATAATCCAAAGCCATAAAAAGTTTTCTGCATCTTGCCGGTTCGCAGCCGATGTTGTAGACTTCTAATAAAGGCAGAGGAAAAATTCCAAGGTCATAATAGACTATCACATCTTGCCGGTTCGCAGCCGATGTTGTGATTGTTATAAAGGGCCAAGGATTTAATACGTATATGTGCTTAAAAATGTTAAAAATGCCAAATTTCGACTCCGAGGTATCCTAATAAAGGCTTCTGTCTCTGGACTCGTAGATGAGTTGTTTCGGTCGCAAATAAAAAGGATATCCTCAAAATCGTGTTAAATCAGAGACCTTGATGTGGACCTCATTTTTGTATGCAACGGTTTTCGAGGGAAGGTTTGGAAACTACTTAGCGTCTAAACTAGGTATCTTTATCGGACTAAAAATTATCGAAATGAGAATTTTAAGAAATTCATTTCTCACCAAAAATAAAATAAATAGAGGAAAAATAGGAAATTGGGAGCAAGAAGTCCACAATTAGCTTTTATGAGTAGTGTTGGCAATCTAACTTGTAAATAACAATGATTTCGTTTTTAAGCTTAGTTTGGGGACTCGTGAAAAATCGGGGACGACGAATTTTATCCGTATGGTCACTTCCTCTTGTGTCGTGTTTCCTACTCGAAGACCCTAAAAGTTATCGTGAGATAATGATTGTCAACAAAAGCCGTCGTATGAATAATTAGAAAATTACAAAAATAGAATAAAAGGAAAAATGGGGAGTTTTTAGAATTTAAGATTTCTTGATCTCTTTTGAAAATTTTGCTACTTCTCAAAGTTAGTAAAAAGAGATTGGAAATTTTCAGTTTCAAAAATGTGTTTTTATAACATTGCATGAGGACATTGCAATAGCTTAGTCTGGGGGAATTTTGGTATGTGCTTAAACACATACCATTTCTAGACCAAAACCGGACCCAAATAGACCAAAAACCCGACCAAAATGCCAAATATATTGTGTTTTTGTGTTTTTACATATGCAGGCACGGATATCGAAGAAAAGGACAAAATCAAGCAAAAGACCGGGAAACCGAGCACGAGATATGGAAGTGTTATTTATAGCCAATGCCGGGAAGAAAATATGGTCAAAAAGTCAACTGAGATCCTCCAAGTGTCAAAGTCGTCAACATTAGCCCTTGGATCATCTTTTAAAATATGGCAGTAATGGTCCCTCGAGAATCCAGAAAATACACATTTAGTCCCTATGTTTAAATTCCTTAACCCTTTAAAAAGAGTTAACACCGGATCACACATTTTAATAAACCCAACCTTTATCCAACCCAAATCCAAAATCCAAGAAACTAAGCCCAATCCCCTTAATTCCTTACCCAGCCCAACCTCTCTTTTACCCGTTCGACCCGATCCAAACCCATCTAAAACAACCGGTCAAAGTTTTTTTAACTAAAAACTTCGGTCAAAAACAAAATAAACAAACACACTCACCTTTCTCTCTCACAAATAAACCCGCCTCCCAAATTCACCCCCAATCCCCTTAGTTACTATTCACTCGAACCCTAAAATAACCTCACCAAAAATTACCGCAATTAAGGGTAATACGGACAATCATTGGATATTCTAGAAGACTCTGACAAGGAGAATGACGCGTGGCAGCTACTGATTGGACCGAACACCTCACACTTTTGATCATACGGCTGTGATTGAAGGAATGATGCAAAGGAATGATCTAAGGGTAGATATGGAGCTGAGGAAGGCACGGATCGCCAGCGTGGACTCTCCAGAAGAATCGGCCGAGTGCTATAAATAGCGGGGATCACTCCTCAGAACGGGGCTTGTAATTTTTATTTTTTTTAATGTTTTAGTTTAATTGTTTTATTGTAATTTTAGTTTTAAATCAATTTTAAGTTCATCCGAAATTTTCTTTGTAACTTCATTTGGATTAATGAAAATTTTCATTTACAGTTTAATGTAAGTTTCATATTCTTGAATTTAAATTTCATTTAGTATTATTCTTATTTGAGTGTTATTTCAGAAAAAAAAAAAAAAAAAAAAAAAAAAAAAAAAAAAATTTCCAAGCTTATTATTAAGCTGTTTGTCTGATTTTATAAGTTTATGTTAAGCTTTTGTTGAAATTCATATTGTTTGTTTCTCAAAAGAGAAAAAGTCAAAGAGAAGTTAAAAAAATCACTTGAAATAGCTGTGGGATGAGATTGTGGATTGAGCTGGATATTGGGTTAGTTAGTGGCTTAAGCCTGGGTAGGTTTGATTTTGATGATCTGAGATCACTACATGTGCAGCAGGACCACCTTGTGAGTAGTGTTCTATTTTTCTTTTTGATTTGCTTCTTAATTATTAGCTGCTCTTGTTCAATTTTTATTACTTTTAATTAGTTTTAAGTAAATATAGTTATAGAGGTTTAAGATTAATATCAGTTTAGAGTAGATTGCACTAGATTTCAAGCTGATTTAGTGGTAGGGCTGTTTTTTTTAGCTAAGCTTATTAAGATTTCATCGCGGCAATTTTTGAGGTTCATCTAAGTAGTTAAAAGAGGTCTGAAAGGATTGCTTTAGTTTTAGAGTTGAATTACAACCTTTGCGCCACTTTTCTGCTGTCAAAAATAGTGCAATGTTTAGTGGAATTTGGACTGCTGTCATAGGCTTAATTCTGGCTTAACTAGATAAGCTTAGAATTTGGTTTTTGGTATTCACATAGTTCAAATAGGTGTCTAGTAGTTTAGCATCTGAGATCTTAAGTTTCAGCTTATTGAATAGCTTTTTCTAGGGCTGCAAGATCAGCACATTTGCTGATCTAATTTGGCCTGCAAAATTGCAGCAACAATTGTGGTTTCTAGTATCTGATCTGTGGCTTAATTAGGTAGCATACGAGCTTAATTTTTGAGGCTTTTGTGTTTTCTAGGTAGTCAGTGGTACAAGGAAGAATTTGCTCCCTTAAGTTTCAGATTTACAGCTTATTTAGACTGCTTAATTGATGCTGCAAATAGGGTAGAAAACTTGGTTGAATTTGTTTTGGCTATAATCTGTGCAGCTTATTTCTGGCTTTTTGCTTGAGCTTATTCTTCCATTTTCAGTTTCTTTATGCTTCCAGTAGTATAATATTTTAGTTTTGAGCTTTTGATAAATTTTGGCTTATTTGTGCTTATTTCCTAGTGCTTATTTCACTGTTTTAGCTTATTTAGACATAATCAGTTTCTGAAATCATTTTTCTTAAATTTCTTATTTAAAATTAAAATTCCTCAAAAATTTTCAGATTTTTCCAATTAGTTTTAATATTTTTAAAGCATTTAATTAGTTTAAATTAGTTTTTAATTCATAAAAAATAATTAAAAAGTCAAAAAAATATTTTTCTTTTTCCAAAAATTTTCTTTTATCATTTTTAATATAGGAAAATTATTTTTATATTTTTAGGTTTTAAATTTCACAAAATCATTTTTATTTACGTTTTATAATTCGTCGCGTAACGTTTTTAAATTCAAATTTTCGTTTTAAGGTTTACATGCTTAGTTTAATTGTTTAATTAGCTTAATTAGTTGTTTTTATTTCATATTTAATTGTTCGTAGTATAAAATCACAAATTCTCACTTTTATTCACATTCACTACACGAATCACGTTCCGGGAACACAAACTCCATTCGATCTTCGTCGGGACAAACGACTCGGGTTAACACATATTTCTTTGTGTGTTTTCCTTGAACTATAACTGACGCGTATCAGTTTTTGGCGCCGCTGCCGGGGAAGGTTGAAGTGAGTGCGTGATTCCGTTTATCGATTCGTGTTTTGAAGACCCTTCCTCGTGGAGTTATCGTTTTCATTTGTAAATATTTTTTATAAAAACCCAAAAAGATTTTCTCTTCAAAATTTATTTTCCTTTTTCTTTTATGATTTTCCATGTTTCTAAAAATTAAAAATCCAAAAATATTCTTCTTAATCCTCTTATCCGTTTGATTCTTATCTCTTTACCCTCTCATAATGTTTAATTCTTATCTTCTTAATCCTCTATATTTTTAATTCTGATGGACTCATTTATCCCGTGCGTCGGTTGTGGAGAACCGCTTTTTGGATTACCTTGTCGGTGGTGTACGTGCGAACGGTGCGGAAATGATATTCGAAACGGAAGTTGTTTGTTTTGTGGTTCGAGGAATTCAGTTGATTATAATCCAAATACGAATTCATTCAACGACTCTTCAAATTTCTACAACTACCCACCACAGCCCGATATATCTTCGTTCGATCAACGTTATTGCGATGGGTGTGGAGATTCGATTGATCCGACATCGCCTTATTGTCAACGGTGTACTTGCGAGAGGTGTGGTAGTAATTTGATCAATGGATTTTGTTCGTTTTGTGCTTCGGAAGCTGAAAATTCATACACTTATGATTTTAATCCGAACATTTCCGATTATCCTCAAAACAATTTCAATCACCCTCCTCAAAACTTTTATGAGCAAGAACCGTATTTCAATGATACACCGAACTTTTCTTGTACAAATTGTGGGGGTCCTCATAATGATTATCAATGTCAACCGTGGGGTCAAAATTACTATGAACCTAATCCTTGCTATAATACTTCCGGTTTCAACAATTACCAACCCCCACAAAATCCCGTCAATTATCCAAATCAAGATGGAATGCGCGAAATTGAAAAACTTTTGGTTCAATATCGAGAGATAGCGGCTAGTCTTAATACTCCCGGGAAGTCCATGGAAGAATTACTTGCCGAGGAAAGAATAGCTAAATTTCGAGAGAGCTTAATTTACTATGACGATGATTCCGATGATGACGAGGAGAGATTTGTTCCGGTAACCTTCCCTCAAATAGCACCCGTCTTTCCTACCAAAGTACTCGAGGACTCTCTAAAAATGGGGGACGAGCATCTCGACACTATTCCGGCAACGGAATCAGACAATGTTGAGAACCTTGTCCCAATCCCAAGTGAGTCCGAGGAAATATCCGACGGTGAAAGTGATTTGCAATCTTGTGGAGATTCTCTTGATATTTCCAAAGTTACCTCCGGGATTTTCTCTAACCCTCTTTTTGAATTCAATGATGAGTATACTTCTTGCAAAGTTAATCCTCTTTTCGATGAAGGGTTAGAGAACGTCGAGGACGAGGACTCTACATTTGATGAGCTGATTTTACCAATACCTCGCCCTGACGATTCCCATGACTCGGAAGGGGAAAATCTTTTTCTTGAAAGATTGCTTAATGATGATCCCCTTTCACTTCATAAAACTGAGTCATTACACGTTGAGCCATCACCCACTCGTCCGCCTGCTAAACCACCCGATAATATCAAGCCCGATACGGGTGTTGTGACTTCTAAAGTGGTGGATGAGATTTCTGAAAAGTATGATAATTTGCCCACCCAACCCACCCTTTTTATCTCTTCCGGGTGTGTGAGGATGACAATTTCTTTACAATTGTTATCATGATCTTTCTCCCTTTCTTCACCTACTCGGTGATTTCTTCTATCCTTCACTCCTTCGGGAGTGAAGACACCATCTTTGACCCCGGCATTTTCTTTTCTATCTAGAGCCGTGGGTATCTCATCGGAGTGGAGCTTTCGTGTGCTTCAATGTTTATCTAAACATCTTGAACGAATGTCCGATTGAGATTATTTCTTCCACTTGCTCCCCCAAGGACAAATAAATTCGGGGTCGAGTCAAGCTCATGTGACTCGGTTACCAAAAACAAGCGCTTCGTGGGAGGCACCCCATGCTTATCCATCTATCCTCTTATCTTATTTTCTAATAAAGTGACGTGAGGAGGGCTCCATTTTCCATTTCTTGTGTTTCGTGTTTTCTGTGATGTGTCCAGGATTCGCCCGATGATTGAAGACTCTCGTGCTCGTGGTTTGCTTCTCTCCACTCGAGTTTCATCATTCATTGCTTATCCGATATCCTAAAATCTTATCGTTTTACATCTATCTTTTGGCATAATTAATAAACGGCCTTAGATTTATGTAGGAGAACCCTTACCTTTAAGACATTGAGGACAATGTCTCGTTTTAGTCTGGGGGGGTAATCTTTCGATTTGATTTTTGCCTTGCATTTTTGCCGTTTTCTCATGCAACCCCGTTTTTCCTCCTAAAATTCAAAAAAATCCAAAAAAATGAGAAAATTTTAAAAAAATTTTTGCAAAAATATAATAAATTTTGACATTTTTGTTGATTTTCCGCTGGTGAGAGTAGGAATAAAATTCTGACTTGATCGAGCGTGTTGAGCCCTAGCTTGTTCCCTTAACCGTTTATAATCTATAAGCTCGTGCTAGTCTCTTACACAAGGAGCTAGAAAATGCGAATTCTTTTTAAGAATTTGCAAGTTCCCGTATTTGACTTTATATATGCATGGCTTGATTATTTGGCTAAGCATTCGCGGATCTTATTATTTAAGATTTTAAATTTGCGAAGAACGAGAAATGATAGAGTTGTTTATAAGTTAGATTGCTAAACGTGGAGTAGTTGGATCTCTTTAGAGCTCATCGAAGTTACTTGTGGCTTTTTGTTCCCATAAGCTTGTTTCACCTTAAAAATAGAAATCTAGGAATAATTAAAGCTATTTTAGTTTTGGCGATAATTAGTTTCTATTTCTTCCTTAGAGAATTCTTGCTTATGAAAGTTGGGTACACATCAAGGTACTGTCAGTGTTACGGTGTAATAGACTATTCCATCTTGCCGGCTCACAACCGATGTTGGGATTGTTATAAAAGCCGTAGGACTCGGAATTTGGCAAAAATATAAAGAAGAATAATAATAATAATCCAAAGCCATAAAAAGTTTTCTGCATCTTGCCGGTTCGCAGCCGATGTTGTAGACTTCTAATAAAGGCAGAGGAAAAATTCCAAGGTCATAATAGACTATCACATCTTGCCGGTTCGCAGCCGATGTTGTGATTGTTATAAAGGGCCAAGGATTTAATACGTATATGTGCTTAATAATGTTAAAAATGCCAAATTTCGACTCCGAGGTATCCTAATAAAGGCTTCTGTCTCTGGACTCGTAGATGAGTTGTTTCGGTCACAAATAAAAGGGATATCCTCAAAATCGTGTTAAATCAGAGACCTTGATGTGGACCTCATTTTTGTATGCAACGGTTTTCGAGGGAAGGTTTGGAAACTACTTAGCGTCTAAACTAGGTATCTTTATCGGACTAAAAATTATCGAAATGAGAATTTTAAGAAATTCATTTCTCACCAAAAATAAAATAAATAGAGGAAAAATAGGAAATTGGGAGCAAGAAGTCCACAATTAGCTTTTATGAGTAGTGTTGGCAATCTAACTTGTAAATAACAATGATTTCGTTTTTAAGCTTAGTTTGGGGACTCGTGAAAAATCGGGGACGACGAATTTTATCCGTATGGTCACTTCCTCTTGTGTCGTGTTTCCTACTCGAAGACCCTAAAAGTTATCGTGAGATAATGATTGTCAACAAAAGCCGTCGTATGAATAATTAGAAAATTACAAAAATAGAATAAAAGGAAAAATGGGGAGTTTTTAGAATTTAAGATTTCTTGATCTCTTTTGAAAATTTTGCTACTTCTCAAAGTTAGTAAAAAGAGATTGGAAATTTTCAGTTTCAAAAATGTGTTTTTATAACATTGCATGAGGACATTGCAATAGCTTAGTCTGGGGGAATTTTGGTATGTGCTTAAACACATACCATTTCTAGACCAAAACCGGACCCAAATAGACCAAAAACCCGACCAAAATGCCAAATATATTGTGTTTTTGTGTTTTTACATATGCAGGCACGGATATCGAAGAAAAAGACAAAATCAAGCAAAAGACCGGGAAACCGAGCACGATATATGGAAGTGTTATTTATAGCCAATGCCGGGAAGAAAATATGGTCAAAAAGTCAACTGAGATCCTCCAAGTGTCAAAGTCGTCAACATTAGCCCTTGGATCATCTTTTAAAATATGGCAGTAATGGTCCCTCGAGAATCCAGAAAATACACATTTAGTCCCTATGTTTAAATTCCTTAACCCTTTAAAAAGAGTTAACACCGGATCACACATTTTAATAAACCCAACCTTTATCCAACCCAAATCCAAAATCCAAGAAACTAAGCCCAATCCCCTTAATTCCTTACCCAGCCCAACCTCTCTTTTACCCGTTCGACCCGATCCAAACCCATCTAAAACAACCGGTCAAAGTTTTTTTAACTAAAAACTTCGGTCAAAAACAAAATAAACAAACACACTCACCTTTCTCTCTCACAAATAAACCCGCCTCCCAAATTCACCCCCAATCCCCTTAGTTACTATTCACTCGAACCCTAAAATAACCTCACCAAAAATTACCGCAATTAAGGGTAATACGGACAATCATTGGATATTCTAGAAGACTCTGACAAGGAGAATGACGCGTGGCAGCTACTGATTGGACCGAACACCTCACACTTTTGATCATACGGCTGTGATTGAAGGAATGATGCAAAGGAATGATCTAAGGGTAGATATGGAGCTGAGGAAGGCACGGATCGCCAGCGTGGACTCTCCAGAAGAATCGGCCGAGTGCTATAAATAGCGGGGATCACTCCTCAGAACGAGGCTTGTAATTTTTATTTTTTTTAATGTTTTAGTTTAATTGTTTTATTGTAATTTTAGTTTTAAATCAATTTTAAGTTCATCCGAAATTTTCTTTGTAATTTCATTTGGATTAATGAAAAATTTCATTTACAGTTTAATGTAAGTTTCATATTCTTGAATTTAAATTTCATTTAGTATTATTCTTATTTGAGTGTTATTTCAGAAAAAAAAAAAAAAAAAAAAAAAAAAAAAATTCCAAGCTTATTATTAAGCTGTTTGTCTGATTTTATAAGCTTATGTTAAGCTTTTGTTGAATTTCATATTGTTTGTTTCTCAAAAGAGAAAAAGTCAAAGAGAAGTTAAAAAAATCACTTGAAATAGCTGTGGGATGAGATTGTGGATTGAGCTGGATAATGGGTTAGTTAGTGGCTTAAGCCTGGGTAGGTTTGATTTTGATGATCTGAGATCACTACATGTGCAGCAGGACCACCTTGTGAGTAGTGTTCTATTTTTCTTTTTGATTTGCTTCTTAATTATTAGCTGCTCTTGTTCAATTTTTATTACTTTTAATTAGTTTTAAGTAAATATAGTTATAGAGGTTTAAGATTAATATCAGTTTAGAGTAGATTGCACTAGATTTCAAGCTGATTTAGTGGTAGGGCTGTTTTTTTTAGCTAAGCTTATTAAGATTTCATCGCGGCAATTTTTGAGGTTCATCTAAGTAGTTAAAAGAGGTCTGAAAGGATTGCTTTAGTTTTAGAGTTGAATTACAACCTTTGCGCCACTTTTCTGCTGTCAAAAATAGTGCAATGTTTAGTGGAATTTGGACTGCTGTCATAGGCTTAATTCTGGCTTAACTAGATAAGCTTAGAATTTGGTTTTTGGTATTCACATAGTTCAAATAGGTGTCTAGTAGTTTAGCATCTGAGATCTTAAGTTTCAGCTTATTGAATAGCTTTTTCTAGGGCTGCAAGATCAGCACATTTGCTGATCTAATTTGGCCTGCAAAATTGCAGCAACAATTGTGGTTTCTAGTATCTGATCTGTGGCTTAATTAGGTAGCATACGAGCTTAATTTTTGAGGCTTTTGTGTTTTCTAGGTAGTCAGTGGTACAAGGAAGAATTTGCCCCCTTAAGTTTCAGATTTACAGCTTATTTAGACTGCTTAATTGATGCTGCAAATAGGGTAGAAAACTTGGTTGAATTTGTTTTGGCTATAATCTGTGCAGCTTATTTCTGGCTTTTTGCTTGTGCTTATTCTTCCATTTTCAGTTTCTTTATGCTTCCAGTAGTATAATATTTTAGTTTTGAGCTTTTGATAAATTTTGGCTTATTTGTGCTTATTTCCTAGTGCTTATTTCACTGTTTTAGCTTATTTAGACATAATCAGTTTCTGAAATCATTTTTCTTAAATTTCTTATTTAAAATTAAAATTCCTCAAAAATTTTCAGATTTTTCCAATTAGTTTTAATATTTTTAAAGCATTTAATTAGTTTAAATTAGTTTTTAATTCATAAAAAATAATTAAAAAGTCAAAAAAATATTTTTCTTTTTCCAAAAATTTTCTTTTATCATTTTTAATCTAGGAAATTATTTTTATATTTTTAGGTTTTAAATTTCACAAAATCATTTTTATTTACGTTTTATAATTCGTCGCGTAACGTTTTTAAATTCAAATTTTCGTTTTAAGGTTTACATGCTTAGTTTAATTGTTTAATTAGCTTAATTAGTTGTTTTTATTTCATATTTAATTGTTCGTAGTATAAAATCACAAATCAATCACTCTTTTTCACTCATTCACCACACGTATTCGACACGTTAACGACAACTCGATATTCGACCTTCGTTGGGAAACGACCCGGGGAAAACGCATACGTTGCCTTTTCCTTTGGAAACTAAAATAACGAATCACCGTGATGCGCGCGATGTGATAAGGAAATGCAACGACTGCCAAGTTCATAGACCCATCCCGCGCAGACCACAACAAGAGCTAACGCCTATTACTTCTCCATGGCCATTCTATAAATGGGGCATTGACATTGCGGGTCCCTTCCCTATCGCAGCAGGAGGACTGAAATTCCTTATTGTGGCAATAGATTACTTCACTAAGTGGATTGAGGCAAAAGCAGTTGCGACAATCACAGGTAACCAAGTAAAACGATTTGTTTGGGAAAATATTGTATGCCGCTTTGGATTACCTGGGGAAATCGTTTCAAACAACGAAAAACAGTTCCGTGATAACCCGTTCAAAGACTGGTGCGCGGAGCTAAATATCACACAACATTTTGCATCAGTTAAACACCCACAAACCAATGGTTTAGTTGAGCGCGCAAATCGCAGTCTAGGCGAAGGAATTAAAGCGCGCCTGGACAAACACAAAGGAAGATGGGTGGACGAATTGTCGCATGTCTTATGGGCGCACCGCACGACAATCAAGGTTAGCAATGGAGACACTCCTTTTTCCCTTGTCTACGGGACAGAAGCTGTTATACCAGCTGAAATTGGGATGCCAACTATCCGCACCGCGGAAGTTAATGTCGCGACCAATGACGACGAACGACGGATAGATTTGGACTTGCTGGAGGAAAGGCGCGAGCGCGCAGCCATACGAGAGGCAAAAATCAAGTCAAAGATGAAGGGATACTACGATGCTAAAGTTCGAAGCACCTCATTCAGACCTGGCGACTTTGTATACCGCGCAAATGATGCAAGCCACGCAGAAGACACAGGTAAACTTGGACCAAAGTGGGAAGGACCCTACGAGGTCATTGAAGCACTAGGACAAGGCGCGTACAAGCTGCGTGACATGGAAGGCCGTGAGCTACAACGCACCTGGAATATCTGCAATCTCAAGAGATGCTATCTTTAGGAAAGGTTACGACCCAATGCATGGACACCTACGCACTTTAGTAAGTGCCAAATAAATATCCGTGTATTTACATTTTTTGTTTCATTTAGACAAATGTTTTTTATCTTTTTACAAAAACTTGCAAGTATTAATAAAATGTTGCGGTTTCTAGCTAACTCCGTGACACACTTTACTTTATTGCTTACATATAATTTATGTCTCAATATTGTTTGTTATATTATCATTTGCCTACATGGCGTGCATGCACCAAATAAAAACCCACGATGGTAAAAGGATGAGTAAACCTAATAAATGACTCGTTGAGTAAGAGGGTTGCAAACCCATCAACATCGGATCACGAATACTTGTTAAACACCTTACTCTCAAGACGTTGGAGTAAGTTCGATGCGCATCACACGACGGGTGCGCAACTATGCATACAGTGCGCGTTTAACAAATTAGGAGTTAAGACAATTATCCCCTTAACATGGTATTTGCAGTACGCTGCAATCCATACACTTGTGCATCCCACGATGGATACACAACAACTTGTGCATTTCATATACAATTATGTTATACACGATTATGCCATACACGACTATGTCATAAATTTCATACACGCTTATGTTATACACCATTAAGTCATGAACCTCATACACGATTATGATATAGGTAATTATAGATTCTTGTAAATTTTTTCGAATGTGTTTATACAAACGGTTTTGATTCTTAGACGTCTCCTACGCAAAGACAAAAATAACTAAGTACAAACATTATAACCACAATACAATATGCGTACAATCGCATTTTCAAACCAACACTTTATTATGAATCACGAATTCATACAAAAGAGGATAGACTTAACATGCATCAAAAATGTTAATCTATTACAAAAAGCTACCAAGACAAAAAATCTAAAGGCTACGAGTACGCTTGAGCCTAGAACTGCTAACACCACCTTGGGGCGACACTGTCGGTACGCTGACAGGGACCCCATCAGACCTGGGGAGATGCGCAGCACCAACACCGCAGAGGATAGCCTTCCCCTTCACGCCCTGTTTCTTCGCCAACCTGGTGGCATGAGCCTCTAAGGATTGCTTCAAGGGGATTTCCGTCTCAAGGGCAAATGGATCCTGGACGTTGCGAGGGTGGACAAAAATAGGTACCTGCAGCTGTGACACGTCCGGCTTGAGGAAATAGTCAGCCTCTTCCTCTGCGCCCTCTGCTGAATGCTTGGCCAAGGTCAACCCCTCCATGATCACACTTATGGGGTAATCCTGGTCGCGCTCAAGTTGAGCGATATGAGGAAGATCCAGCAGCTTCATCTTCTCCATAGCCGCAACAAGCTCATCAAAAGCATTAGCATTGTAATTAGGCACTTGTGCGGCAGGCACCTTCAGCAGTCCGCTCTTAGAGAGCTCCTCTACAGCTTGCGCCTTGCCACGTGCAAGCGCGCACTCCACAACCTCTCCAAAGGCCTCTCGCACCTCTTGGGACTCCAAAGTACCCATGGCAGCAAGGCGTAACCCATGGCTAATGAGCCACCTGCGCTCAGCAATGGTGGACACCAAATGAGGGTACAGCTCCTCATCATATTCGATGCTGAGCTTATGCAGCTTCCGCTCCTGATTCTCCAGCAAACTCTCCACAGTCTTGCGGAAACCATCCATGTTTGAGATGAGTTTGCCCTTGTTCAGCTCCATATATCTCAAGGCCCAAAGGCAGGAGGCCTTGTATTCTCTTGCTCCATTGCGCTCTTGAGCCAGTTCAGCCATGAGCAACATCTTCTCATCAGCAACTTTCTGGGCGTACACACCAGAAGCCCTTACTTCAGCCTGCGCATCAGCCAACTGCGCCTTCAGAGTATCAATCTCCTTGTCCTTCTGCGCAACCAGGCTACCCTCACCACTATATTGAGTCTGTAGCCGCGCAACCAATCCAGCCAACTCCTCTATAAGGCGACCTGTTGGCGCACCTTCAGCAGACTTTTCCTCACCCACTGGACTCTTGGACACAAACTCACCAGAACCAGCCTTGGGGGGCGAATTCTCAACTTGCGCACCCTCATCAATAACAGCCTCCAAACTGCGCGCAAGTAACAAAAAGTCAACAAATGACAACAATATCAACACGGAATAAAAGTCTAAAGATAGAAGTTTCATTGCTTACTTGAAGGGAGGAGTTCCAGAAGCATCCCTCTGCAATGCACTCTCCTCAGATGATTGCCTGACAGAAATAGCAGGGCGCTTACTTGATGTACTTGCGCCATCATCACCAGATGATCTCTTACGCTTTAACTTGTGGCCCTCCTCCTCCTCTTCCTCAGACTCATCCATGGCACTCCCCGACGAGTCTACATGTAATACCTCCACAGGGATCTGCGACCCAGAAGCGGGAAAGCTACGCAGAGGGGTAGCCATAGTGACACCTGGGGGGATCTCCCCTGTTTCATCTGTCTTTTCTGGCTCTTCCTGCGCAATCAACATTGTGCGCCCTGCAGTAGCCTGAAGAATTGGCTCTTCGCCATCCCTCAAAGGGCGCACCCCTACAATCACTTGTTTTGGCTTCTCCAAGCGAACAACGCTGAATAGGTCCATTTCTGCGCAACGAACGACAAACAGAAACAAAAACAAGTCAGATAAGATACAAAGGGAAAAGCACTTACAACTAACAAGTGAAGACGAAGGAAGGACAAGCACCCACCCCGGCTATGTTCGTCCAAAAAAGTTGGCACTTCTTCCGGACTACCGAAGTAGTTGCGGCTGATGCCCATATGCACCAACAACTCTTCTGGATAAGCTTGAATCGGTATGCGATTGGTGTTTATAGTGTCCGCATCAGCCACATTATACAATCCGGGGTCTGGGCGCTCATCCCTCGGCAATGATTCTTTAGTATAGAATTCAAATGTCCATGGAAAAAAGGCACTATCGACCCAAAAGAACTTTTCCCTCCAAACCCTCAGTGAGTCTAACTTCTCAGTATAACACTGGAGCGACCCTGTGCGCTTGGAAAAGGTAACCCACCCATTTGACCACGAGGTATGATAAAATGCGCGGAATAGATGAATTGTGGGTTCAATCGCCAACAGGCGACAATTTATTTCGAAATTGGTTATTTTTGCTGCACCTATACAGTGCAGCTGGGAAATATGAAGACGATAATGGTTAAGAATATCGCACAAAAATAAGGAAATGGGCGCACGTTGGTTCGCAAATTCGAAAAAACGTGTGTAAACCCCTACTTTCCCTTGAGGGAAGTTCGCTATTGACGCATTAGCAACCGGAACAACCGGGTGCAAAAAGCCAGGGATGTAATAATCAGAGGCGAATTGACGCAGATCGTCCCCAGATAAATCGGAGTGAAAATCGGATAGTTGCTGAACCATGGTTAGAATAAGAAGGAATCTGAAGCGCAAGCGTTTTTACCTTAGGTTTCGTTGAGTTCTTGATTGCTATTCGAAGTTTTATCAATGGTGGCAAATGATGATTTTTACAGTGGCAGTCACAGTGAAAGGATGGCTTGATTTTATATAGGGTTACACATATCCATAGATGGATGCCAAGTGTACCCCACTTGCTCCAATCGTGTGGCTGGGATCTAAAAAGGCGAAGCACTTTTTTACCCACCACTCACGATTTCCGATGAAGATACGGATGTATCTCGACCGGATTAATTTTATTATTTAGGCGGGAAATATTTGCAACTTCCCCGCTACGCATCGAGGAATGTTTTTCGCTAAAGTTGTTAGTCTAGTATCCGCAATCACGCATTGCGCACACTAGACTGGGGAGACATGATGACGTATAGTCCGTATTCGGGTCACGAACCCGACCCATACTCATACCCATCACGAATGGGTTATTATGATAACGGTTTGGGCTCACGATAGCCCAAGCCCGAAGTTATTTATGACTTTGATATAAGATATCTCTTATTTATGGGATGTATATCAAGTGGCCGACTTAGGCGGGATACGCGAGGGGTAAGGAACACGAAACCAACTAGGGTTTCGGGTATATATATAGAGTCCTTCGACTCTCATTAGAGGTACGACACATTAACCTTAACTCTTCAACTAAACCCTAAAACCGATTACTGACTCTTACGCCGGAGGATAATCGTGGGAGACAATCCCACGATAAGCCTAACGGTGTTTTTCTGTTTTCTTAGTGCGCATGTCTCAAGCATTAAGATCGAATTGGTACGGAATCAAGGAACGCCCAACTTTTGTATCAACAAAAACAAAGTAAAAATATGGGACTATAAACTCACCTCAACTCCGCAGCTTCCAAACAAGCAACTCACAAATCTATACAACACAATAATATCACATTACACGCGACCAAGCCAAAAGCTATAGTCCATGTAACACATATATATGATGGATGTCTAAGGTTCATATAACCCACTATGGATTACCTATACTCCATACTAATCATCACCCAATACTTTACACTCACTAAATCGCTTTATTAAAACTTTCAGAAAACGCAGATTTGTAGGGTACTTTCACCCACATAAAATCACACCGAATAAAGCTTCACAACTCACACCAAAAATTCACCATGATCCTTCATAATCATACAAGCTTTTCCCAGAAGGCCATGCACTAAAAACACATACAAGTAATCAATGAAAAATCAAACATGTCATCTATCCAGATTCGGATCGGATGGGACATCAAAAAGTTTTGACCTTTTAGACATACTCACACAACTTATTATCGTCTAATTTTCGTGTGGAAGTCAAATATAATATAGAAATCAATTCCCACAGAAGGCCTAACCCCAATTACACTTTGAAAGCCACCGTTGACCTCAATACTTTTACCCTAATTCTGTCCCGGTTTAACAGTTTTGACACCTTAACTTACAAAAATCGTTTGACTGACTTCCCGAACTCAAAATTGATCGTGGTTGGACTTTTTGGAAAGCTCTTTCTCTGAACTATAATTTAGACATAAAATTCATGATCCAACTCATCTTCATCTATTAGACCTCATCGTATATTTACAGACTTACAAATCTATCAAAACCCTAACTCATTAATTAACATGTTTTAAACTCTAATCTTTTCACCAATCACCATAATATTATTAATTAATGATCCCAACATGTTTAATATCATTAATTTACAGAAACCTATAAACCCTAGATCCATCACTATTTGTATTACATGAATTATAAAAATTAATTAAACATAAGTGTTATAAATTTACCTTGATTAATGAAAGATGAAAACCCTAAAAAAAAAATTCTTCTTCTCCTTTTTCCTTGAGGTTGGTCGAAATTTTCAATAGGAGAGAATGAGGGTTTTGGTTTTGTATTTATAGGCCTCTATAGAAAATTCTAGATATCTTTTCCTCCAAGTTTTGCAATTAAAATACAATTTGGTTTCCTTTTTTTCTTCTTTATCCCTATTCGGCCGAAATTATTAATATATATATATATATATATATATATATATATATATATATATATATATATATATATATATATATATATATATATATATATATATATATATATATTTTTTATTTTTTTTATTAAACTTAATTATTACACTTAAAACCTTGTATTCTTTGTATTTTATAAAAACCCTATACTTAAATTAACACTTTACGCGATAAACCTTCGTTTTTACGACAATCCGGAAAAAATATCATTTTCAAAATAAAGTTTCCAAAAATAGAATTTCACACTTAACATTAATATAACCCATAAAAATAATCTCCACGTAACTTACTAACGCTCAAATATTTGAACGAAGACTTGTTACGCAAAACCACCAAAATACCAAAACTACACAAGTCATTTCTACACCACTAAGGCGATAAAAATGAACTTCTCCCAAAACTCACACTACTCAACATGATAAAAATCTCACACCAAGGGATTTATTGCTAACACACGTACTTATTACCCATATACCGCACATAATACACACCATATAAAAGTTAAATAGGTTGAGACTTATTAGACAAACTAACCTGCTAAAATCACGGTTCTTACATTATCCCCCACTTAGGGAAATCGCATCCCGAGATTTATTAGCTTATCTCATCACCCTCCTCAGCAAACAACTTCGAGTACTTAGACCTCATCAGATCCACATATTCCCAAGTAAACTCAGGACCACGTTTCATACTCTTGACCTCTCGATCCATAATCTCGACAGGTTCCTCAACAAAGTGAAGAGTCTTATCTACCTGTTGGGAATTTTGGAAGTTCCTGCTGATAGAGATCTACTGACAGGTTCCTGCTGAAGCTATAGATGGTTTCTGCTGACATAGTGTTCCTGCTGAAGACTTGTTTCTACGGATATAGTGAATCCGTATCTTTATTATTAGTTTGTTAGGATATGCATGAACTATTTTAGGTAGTGATATGCATTGATATTATTATTTATTATTGTATTAGGGTTCCTTGTGTATAAAAAGGAACTGTAGGCTTTAGTTTTAAACACGCTTCTTGAGAGAAAAACACAACTCCAGGAAAAACATTTTTAGAGAAAAATAATAGAGGATCATTGTTCTTGTTATTAGAAAAACCTTGTTAAGAAACTTTGATTGTGTTCTTGTTCTTATTCCGCTGTGCAACAATCATTGTCTCTATAATCCTAGAAGAGTTAGATCTTGATCATTACACAACCTTAATCTTATCTAATGGCACATGCAAACTAACATCCGCCAAACATTTCTTCAGATTAGATACGTGAAACGTATCATGCACACTACTTAATTCCTCAGGTAATCTCAACCGATATGCCACAAGTCCAATCCTTTCCGTAATTTCAAACGGTTCTACATATCTTGTTGCTAATTTGCCTTTTTTCCGAAACGCACAACACCTTTCCAAGGAGACACTTTTAGCATCACAAAATCACCAACACTAAACTCCAAAGGTTTACGGCGATTATCCGCATAACTCTTTTCGCAATCTCTTGCTGCCTTAAGTCTTTCCTTAATCCGAAACACCTTATCCGTAGTCTCTTGCACTATTTCAGGACCAATTAGTTGGCTTGTTCCAACCTCTGCCCATAGAATAGGTGATATACACTTCCTCTCATATAAAATCTCAAATGGTGCACATCTAATACTGGAATGATAGCTGCTATTATAGGAAAACTCAGCCAAAGGCAAATGAGTATCCCAGCTTCCTTCAAAATCAATAGCACACGCTCTAAGTAAATCTTCCAAAGTCTGAATCGTTCGCTCACTTTGCCCATCAGTTTGTGGATGATAAGCAGTGCTCATATCCAATCGTGTATCCAATGCCTTTTACAACGATTGCCAAAACTGCGAGGTAAACCAACTATCGCGATCAGAGATAATCGACACAGGCACACCATGTCTCGCCAAAATCTCATTAATATAAATTCTCGCCAACTTCTCCATCTTATAATCCTCACGAATGGCCAGAAAATGTGCAGACTTCGTCAGTCTGTCCACTATGACCCATATCGTATCATGTCCATTACTAGTTCTAGGCAACTTAGTATTAAAATCCATTGTTATTCTCTCCCATTTCCACTCAGGAATCGGCGGCTGCTGTAACAATCCAGAGGGTTTCTGATGTTCAGCCTTAACTTTCAGACAAGTCAAACATTGGCTAACATATTCAGCTATTTCCCTCTTCATCCCGACCACCAGTAAGCATCTCTAAGATCATAATACATCTTATCCGATCCTGGAGGAATCGAATATCTCGATTTATGAGCCTCATCCATGATCAACTTCCTTACACCTCCTACCGATGGAACCCATATTCTATCTAAGAAATACAGTCCACCATCCTCCTTTTCCTCCATTTGCTGATCCAATCCACGCAGCATCTCAGCGGTCGTATTCTCATCCTTAAGAGCTTCCTCTTGTGCTGCCAATATCTTACCCTTAATTCCCGACTGTAGTTTCATACACATCGCTCGCACACGCTTAGGCTTAATCCACTCCTTTCTACTTAAAGCATCAGCCACCACATTCGCCTTTCCAAGATGATAGCGAATCTCACAATCATAATCACTAAATAACTCAATCCACCTTCTTTGTCGCATATTCAGCTCCTTCTGACTGAAAATATGTTGAAGACTCTTATGATCTGTATAAACAACACTCTTAGTGCCATACAGATAATGTCTCCAATTCTTGAGAGCAAATACTACCGCAACAAGCTCCACATCATGAGTGGTATAATTCTTCTCATGAATCTTGAGTTGTCGGGATGCATAAGTTATCACCTAACCCCTTTGCATTAATACACACCCAAATCCTTGATTCGACGCATCACAATACACAACGAAATCATCTGGCCCATCAGGTAACGTCATAATAGGTGCATTACACAAACTATCCTTTAGTGACTGAAAAGCCACCTCCTGCTCTTCTCCCCAAACATACTTCTTGTTCTTCTGAGTCAACAAAGTAAGGGGTTTAGCAATCTTCAAAAAAAATCGCTATAAATCTTCGGTAATAACCCGCCAATCCTAAGAACGAGCGTATCTCGGACGGCGTCGTAGGAGCCTTCCAGTTCTTGACCGCTTCTATCTTACTAGGATCTACATGAATTCCTTCACTATTCACCACATGTCCAAGAAAATGTACCTCCTCTAGCCAAAACTCACATTTTGAGAACTTGGCATACAATTTCTCCTTCTCCAGCAATCCAAGGATCAACTTCAAATGTTCTCCATGCTCCTCCTTCGACTTAGAGTAAATTAGAATGTCATCTATGAACACAATCACGAATCAATCCAAGTAGGTCTTGCAAACGCGATTCATCACATCCATGAATACCGCGGTGCATCTGTCAACCCAAATGGCATAACCGTGAACTCAAAATGTCCATAACGAGTCCTAAAAGCAGTCTTCGGAATATCCTCCTCATACACTCTTAACTGATGATAACCATAACGTAGATCTATCTTCGAAAAGAATCGAGAACCTTGCAGCTGGTCAAGGGAATCATCGATCCTAGGAAGAGAATACCGATTCTTAACAGTTAACTTGTTCAACTCTCGATAGTCAATACACATCCGGAACGAACCATTCTTCCTCTTAACAAATAACACAGGTGCTCCCCACGGAAAGTGACTAGGTCGGATAAACCCCTCATCCTGAAGTTCTTGCAACTACGCAGACACTCCTGCATCTCAGAGGGTGCTAAACGATATGGGGACTTCGCCACAGGTGCCGCTCCAGGAACCAACTCGATACGGAATTCAACTTGACGGATTGGAGGCAATCCGGACAAGTCCTCAGGAAAAATGCCAGGAAACTCACATACCACAGAAATTTCTTCTATCCTACGTTCTTTAGCCTTCGCAGTCTTAAGGGTTTTCAAGTCCTTCCCTAAGCACTCTCCTTGTATCCGAAGGACACCGCCACTCTCCAAAGGTATACGAACTACCTTTTCGTGGCATATGACCTCGGCCCTATGCTTAGATAACCAGCTCATCCCTATCACCACATCAAAACTCCCATGCCCAAAAGGTATCAAATCAATTGTGAACGGGATACTCTCTAGCACTATAGTACACCCACGAATAACATTGTCAACCTCTACCTCCTTACCACTAGCTATTTCAATCACAATACTAGGTTTAAGTTTACTAGGCTCATCATTCAATAGTCTAGCAAATGAACCAACTTAAATATCACAACATTAGTACCAACGGACAATCGAGGTATCAGTATATGATAGGTAGAATGGAATCCTACCACCCACACACTCCCACATACAACGATTTCCCAAACGGTTAAGAGAATACATCTCTAACCATTCAACCATCATCAACATGATATCACATAACACCTACCACAACATATAACAACAAACATCAATCAATGTAATCATGGTCACAAGTCCACGTGTGTGATACCCTTATAATTATGTTCGCGACCATAGTTATAAGGCCTATTCCACACGCATACTTTCTTCCAAATCCACACATCTCAATGATAACGCACATATACCACATAGCACCTAATATACAACACAATCCATGCTATCATACTTGCAAGTCCACTTGTGTTGTGAAGCATGTATAATTATGTTGGCCACCATAATTATCTATGCTCCCTTTCACAAGTGTACTTCCTCCTATGACCACACTTCATGCAAACAATCATCTCACATGGAACAATTCCAACGATCATGGAACAATTCCAATGACCACTTAACTCTATAGTCAAAATCACATAGATAAAACTGGTCCAATATTCAGGAGTAATCGTGCTCCAACATGGCTCCCGACGGCAAAAGACAATATAAGAATTCCAAAACATGACACAAAATAAAAGACGTCGTACAATGGCTCAAACTCCACTCTCGCACTTGCATCCCCCCTCAGATCGGTTAAACTTACTACCTGCTGTGAACTCCAGATCCGATACCACGTCATTCCATCCTAACTCCCCTTCATTTTTGCTCAACCACCACTTCCTGTCTCTCTTCCAACTCCGCATGATCCACAAGTACATACAACTCATGAGGTTTAGATAGAACCACCTTTCCTTCATATGAGAAGTGAGGACACTTCCTAGAGTACTTGGTATCGGCTCCATCTCCAACTGTCACCGTGGTTGCAAACCTCTCCACTTCTTCTCCATCAATGTTTTCCATATACATCCCATCCTTGCCCGAACATTGATTTATGCTAGCGGGAACTCGGATTCTGCGGTTAGTCCGCTTCATGCTAGCACTTCCCTTACAACCAGTAGCAAAATGATAGCCCAACGAAACTTCTTACACGAGGGAGGTCGACGTATACAATACTAAGTATGAGGGTTCAATCGGCGTCCAAAACTCGATGAAACTTCTCATAAACTCAAGAAAAATAGACATATAAAATACCATACTTACACATAAGTCCTAAATGCAACTATATGAGGGACTCCTAGGTTATAGTCTATGTTCAACCACCTACTTCTCTATAAGCAAGTCTCTGATACCAATTTGTCACACCTCGCCAATGGCAGAAACGCGAGTGTAACATCATGGATATCATCACAACACTTGGCGTCTAAATAGAGAAATACTACATACAACTTAATAGAGCAAAGTACAAACACAAAGTGTCGTAACGATACCCCAAAATAAAACAACCAAAAACAAACTCCAAGGTGTCTCCATTAAAACATAAAGTAATAATGAAAAACATTCGAGCATCACAAACAAAGTTCAATTAATCAAACTAAATTCAAAGATAAGCCATCCTCAATGCAAACTAGGTCTCTTCTAATCGCGCCCTTCTATCTTAGCCTTAGAATGCTCACCTGAAAATGATGCTTAAAAACGTCAACATAATGTTGGTGAGATCCATAGGTTTAAGACACACAAAACACATCTCCGATAAAAGTTCACTGTGATCATAAAATATAGCAGGACAGTAAAAATATAGTTATCATACAACTAACATGCAATCATAGCTTACGGGACGAAACGTGCCCACCGATCCAAACACCACATCAATTGGGACAGAACGTGCCCACCGATCCAAGATAATTATAATGAGTAGAGCCACTAGGACTTTCCCACTCAAATAATCACCACAATTAAACACCACAATAACATGCAGTATACATACAATAACCATTACAAGTCCATGCATTTTAACAACACATAATCACAGTAACTCAAAAACAATTTTAACAAGCATCATCTCCATCCCAAGTTTAAAACAAAGTAAAAATATGGGACTATGAACTCACCTCAACTCCGCAGCTTCCAAACAAGCAACTCACAAATCTATACAACACAATAATATCACATTACACGCGACCAAGCCAAAAGCTATAGTCCATGTAACACATATATATGATGGATGTCTAAGGTTCATATAACCCACTATGGATTACCTAGACTCCATACTAATCATCACCCAATACTTTACACTCACTAAATCGCTTTATTAAAACTTTCAAAAAACGCAGATTTGTAGGGTACTTTCACCCACATAAAATCACAGCGAATAAAGCTTCACAACTCACACCAAAAATTCACCATGATCCTTCATAAGCATACAAGCTTTTCCCATAAGGCCATGCACTAAAAACACATACAAGTACTCAATGAAAAATCAAACATGTCATCTATCCAGATTCAGATCGGATCGGACATCAAAAAGTTTTGACCTTTTAGACATACTCACACAACTTATTATCGTCTAATTTTCGCGTGGAAGTCAAATATAATATAGAACTCAATTCCCACAGAAGGCCTAACCCTAATTACACTTTGAAAGCCACCGTTGACCTCAATACTTTTACCCTAATTCTGTCCCGGTTTAACAGTTTTGACACCTTAACTTACAAAAATCGTTTGACTGACTTCCCGAACTCAAAATTGATCGTGGTTGGACTTTTTGGAAAGCTCTTTCTCTGAACTATAATTTAGACATAAAATTCATGATCCAACTCATCTTCATCTATTAGACCTCATCGTATATTTACAGACTTAGAAATCTGTCAAAACCCTAACTCATTAATTAACATGTTTTAAACCCTAATCTTTTCACCAATCACCATAATATTATTAATTAATGATCCCAACATGTTTAATATCATTAATTTACAGAAACCTATAAACCCTAGATCCATCACTATTTGTATTACATGAATTATAAAAATTAATTAAACGTAAGTGTTATAAATTTACCTTGATTAATGAAAGATGAAAACCCTAAAAAAAATTCTTCTTCTCCTTTTTCCTTGAGGTTGGTCGAAATTTTCAATAGGAGAGAATGAGGGTTTTGGTTTTGTATTTATAGGCCTCTATAGAAAATTCTAGATATCTTTTCCTCCAAGTTTTGCAATTAAAATACAATTTTGTTTCCTTTTTTTCTTCTTTATCCCTATTCGGCCGAAATTATTAATATATATATATATATATATATATATATATATATATATATATATATATATATATATATATATATATATATATATATATATATATTTTTATTTTTTTTATTAAATTTAATTATTAAACTTAAAACCTTGTATTCTTTGTATTTTATAAAAACCCTATACTTAAATTAACACTTTATGCGATAAACCTTCGTTTTTATGACAATCCGGAAAAAATATCATTTTCAAAATAAAGTTTTCAAAAATAGAATTTCACACTTAACATTAATATAACCCATAAAAATAATCTCCACGTAACTTACTAACGCTCAAATATTTGAACGAAGACTTGTTATGCAAAACCACCAAAATACCAAAACTACACAAGTCATTTCTACACCACTAAGGCGATCAAAATGAACTTCTCCCAAAACTCACACTACTCAACATGATAAAAATCTCACACCAAGGGATTTAGTGCTAACACACGTACTTATTACCCATATACCGCACATAATACACAACACATAAAAGTTAAATAGGTTGAGACTTATTAGACAAACTAACCTGCTAAAATCACGGTTGTTACAGAAAGGAACGCAGCCGCTTGCAAAGAGGTGGATGAACTTGTACGAGCAGGAATTCTAAGAGAAGCAAAATACCAAACCTTGGTAGCTAATCCAGTTATGGTAAAGAAGAGTGATTGAGGTTGGCGAATGTGTGTTGACTTCACCGACATCAACAAGGCTTGCCCGAAAGACTGCTACCCTCTGCCAGAAATTGATTGGAAGGTCGAATCCCTCTCGGGGTTCCGTTTGAAATGTTTCTTGGATGCCTACAAAGGGTATCACCTAATACAAATGGCAGAGGAAGATGAGGAGAAGATAGCCTTCTACACAGGAAATGGTGTCTATTGCTACAAGAAAATACCCTTCGGTCTAAAGAACGCAGGGGCAACTTATCAACAGTTGGTAGACAAAGCCTTCCACAAGCAAATAGGAAGGAACCTGGAAGCCTACGTTGATGACATAGTAATAAAAAGTAGGACTGAGGAAGACCTACTCTCCGACATTCAAGAAACCTTCGATCAATTGAGGGCAATCAACATGAAGCTTAACCCAAAGAAGTGTTCCTTTGGCATGGAAGAAGGACAATTCTTGGGGAATCTGATTACGAAGCAAGGTATTAAAGCTAACCCTTCGAAAGTCAAAGCCATCACTGATTTACAAGCTCCAAAGTCATTAAAAGAAGTACAAAGCCTAAATGGGAAGCTCACGACACTTAGCAGGTTCCTGTCGAAAGGGGCGGATTATTCTTTACCATTTTTCAAAACACTCAAGGAGTGTACAGATAAAAAGACTTTCCAATGGAGTTGTGATGCAGAAGCCGCTTTCCAAAAGCTGAAAGAGTTCATGGAAATCTTACCAACACTTACGGCCCCAATCAAAGGCGAGGTGTTGTTCATGTACATTGTCGCATCCTTCGAAAGCATCAGTGCTGTTCTTCTGGCAGAAAAAGATAAGAAGCAAGTCCCGATCTACTTTGTTAGCAGGGTCCTGCAAGGGGATGAGCTAAACTATCCGGAGTTAGAAAAGTTGATCCTAGCCTTGGTTTATGCTGCAAGGCGTCTTCGAAGGTACTTTCAAGCTCATCCCATCACGGTATTGACCGACAAGCCAATTAAGCAGATACTGTCAAAGCCTGAGAAATCGGGTAGAGTAGCCAAATAGGCCATCGAACTGGGAGAACATGACATAGAGTACAAGGGTCAAAACTCCGTCAAAGGCCAAATACTTGCGGATTTTCTTGCTAAAACACCCTCCGGACCTAGCCAAGACAGGGAAATCCCGAAGGAAAAGCCCCCAAATACGAAGGAGGGGTGGAAACTATACACAGACGGAGCCTCAAGCTCTGATGGTTCAGGAGCAGGTCTGATGCTGGTTAGTCCGGAGAAAAAAGAGTACGCTTATGCATTACGTTTTGAGTTTGAGGCTACGAACAATGAAGCAGAGTACAAAGCTTTGCTAGCTGGCCTCCGACTCGCAAAGGACATGGAGGTTCATGACCTCTCCATTTTTGTGGACTCGCAGCTAGTCTCCAACCAAATCAAGGGCTTTTACGAAGCAAGGCAGCCTACCATCAAACAATATTTGGATAAAGCTATAGAACTCTTTGAGGGGTTCGAATCCTATGAGATAGCACATGTTCGCAGAAACCAAAACCAGAAAGCGGATACCTTAAGCACGCTAGCTTCGATGGAATTTGCTCATCTAACGAAGGAGGTTTTAGTGGAAATATTGGCCCATAGGTCAATTACACAAAGCGAAGCATCTGACGCAGGCTCCAACTGGATGACTCCAATAAAGGTGTACTTGATAAGTGGTATTCTGTCTGATGATCCAAAACTAGCACGAAAGGTCAGGGTTAAGGCTCCCCAATATAGACTTGTGGGGGATAATCTCTACAAAAGGTCTTTCTCATCTCCATGGCTTCGTTGTGTGGGATTGAAATAGGCTTCGAGCATCATCTATGATGTCCATAAAGGATCTTGCGAAATGCACGCAGGTCCTCGCTCCATTGCATCGAAAATAACGAAGTTAGGATATTATTGGCAATCCATACTGGAAGACGCAACTGAAATAATACAAGCATGTGCGGCTTGTCAGATACACTCAAAAGTTCAAAGACCATTAGAGCATGACGTGATCTCTATCACATCAGCAAGGCCTTTCGGTCAATGGAGATTCAACATAGCCGGACCTCTACCAGTAGCTCCAGGAGGGGTACAATTCTTGGTAATAGCCATAGATTATTTCACCAAATGGGTCGAAGCCAAACCTTTGGCATCAATAACAGGAAAGCATGTGGAAAATTTTGTGTGGGAACACATAATTTGCCGATTTGGAGTCCCACAATTCATCACCTCCGACAACGGGAAGCAATTTGCCGAAGGGGTATTCCCATCTTTCTGCGAAGGCCTAAGCATAAAGCAAATATTCACTTGTGTTGACAGGGACATTGTCATTGAAATCGAGATAAGGTTAGGGCAATACCAGCATGAGTGGGTAGATGAACTACCCCAAGTCCTGCGGACATATAGGAATATGTCCTTCGAATAAAACAGCACAAGCAAAGCTAAGGCCTACCCAACGTCATATCGGAAGGCTGCGGCAACAAAGCATACAAGCTCGAAACGCTGGACAGAAGTGTCATGGATAAGACCGGAAATGATTCTAATCTTCGTAAGTTTTACATACAAAACTTACTATTTTTAAAGCACTTAGCTTGTTTTTCAATTTCATGTAACGCATTATTCTCACTTGTGAAAGAAGCATTAATGGTAGGTGTCTTAGTGTTCATTTCTTAAAATGATGTAATCCTCCCTACCCAATTAATGATATAAAATATTTCCCTCAAAATCTCTTGTTTCGTTCTATACAACAAAGATTTGCTCAGCCAAGTACTTTACAAGTTTCAATGTCGAAGGATGATTCAAGACACATGTCTTGTGTAAGCATAACATCCATTACAATTCACATTAACTTTCCTACAAGACTTAGGGTATTCTAAGCCCTTTGCATCTTAAGGACAAAAGACGGAGTGGGTCGCGACCCTCTGTCGCAGTCAAACTATACGATTGCTAAAAATCTTGGTCCAAAATACACATAATAAGGTCATAACCTTAGGTTGTATATTTACGTTTATACATAAGCGTAAGAGAAGACAAGCATGATATCAAAAGCGGGACACAGTCCCCTAAATTGGCATTCATAAGGCTACATATGGTCGTAGCCAACATTAAACATCAAAGCAATTGTCTATAGTCTGGGTCAAAACCCAGAAGGAAAGATAAATTGTTCAAACAAACATGCACATGCCTAACAAAACATCATAGGAAATTGTTTAAAGGGTACATGCCACCCTTAAGACCAAATTAATGCCAACATGGCAACCTTCATGCATTTTTTGAGGAATTTGGATCCTCTTGGTGAGATGGAGACGGAGGCTTCACAGATGCGGTTCTCTTGGTTGGAGAGGGAGGCTGTATTTTCCTTGGCTTCTTGGACAGGAGATCTTCTATGGAGGCTGAGGGGTCCTTAGTTGCTTCGGTGAGGAAAGGGTACTCTGATATAGTGTACGCGTTACCAGCATCGTTATATTCCTGCTCGGACGTTGGGCGGTAGTAAGGTACCTCCGACAACACCACCGGTTTCTTGGTCTCGGCGATTTCCTCCAACGTCGTGCATTTACCATAGAATATGGCCGCGTTCACCAGCTTTCCCACTATTGCTCCCACCTCATCACTGTGGTACAACTCCATCGCAACATAAGGAACAACCTTCGACACCACCTCAGCCCTATCTTTCTTCAAGCTCTTGCATTCGAGTTTTAACCCATCCATCTCTTGACAAAGCTTGATCTCCTGCTCTACCAACCTTGCTCTTTCGGTTTCAAGACCAGAGCATTTCGACTCAAATGTAGCAACTTGTGTCTTATACCCAGAAACCTTAGCCTCTTCCATCTTCAGCTTACCTCGTGACTCTTTAAGTTGTTCTTCAAGGCTGTCAATCTTGGCACGAAGGGCTTCATACCGAGGATTCTTCTCAAAATCCAACATGGCCGCATCACACTTGGCCTCTAGCTCCGCATACTGCTTCTCCCTGTTCTTCTCCCTAGCAACAATCACAGCTACCTCTTCCTTTTCATCTTTCACCATACGAACCAGCTCCCTTGTCCGGGTGTTCAAATGATTATCCAACATGGCCTGCCTGGTATAACTCTTGTCGTGCAAGTCACACAGCCCTTCAATGGACATATCATTCAAGGTTCTTCTCCAGCTAGCATGAGTTACATTTTCCACCATCAGATGACAAGTGAGAGCATTTGGTAGCTCCTTGGTGTTCGGCAGTCCTGTATAAGGCATATCCATCAGATACGGAGCACATTAAGAAAGAAAGGATTAAAAGAGATTTTACTTACCATGGATATCATCATCATCAGTGACTTCCTCAGTCGAATACATGATTGCTTTCCCATGAGACTTCTCTGTCTTTTGCTTGGTAGTCCTTGAGGTAGGAGTAGGGATGTTCAATTTCCTCTTTGGGGGTGGCTTTCGAAGGCCTTGCACTTGTGCCCTTCCCGCTTCGCACCCTGTCTGCGATGCCGGAGGACCCCACAATTTTTAGTTGGTCACCCTCGGAGGGAGGGTCATCCGAGTCAGCAATATTCTCCACAAGCTGGGGGGTTTCCTCAGTACTCACAGGTTTTGAATGATGGACTACTACAAGTGGCTCAACTGGTGAAGCATTAACATCATTGTTATTCACAGACACGGATGGAGACCCAACTCCGTAGCTCACATCTTGTGGGTCCTTGGGAATGAAGCTAACCTCCTTTACACCTCCAGACACAACAAAGGTCCTGAATGCCATTCCTGCAACAACAAAAGAAAAGAGATAAATATCAGCAGATAAGTTATTTGTTTTATTTAAATGGGAATGTACATACTTTGTCCTTCACAAACTATCTCAGGCTTTGACGGAGACCCCTCCTAACGGTCCACAATGCCCACCATAAACAAGATTGGCTCAGGGAATGTTTGCACATCAACTGGATGACGTGCAAGATGCTGGTACATAGGACTGCTTCTTATTTCATAAGGTAATGGGTCATTGAATATTTTTTCATCAAACATAAATGCCTCATCTAACAAAGCTGGATACTCAGAAGGTATGATTGTGTTCTCAACATAAAAAAATTGCCTTTTCCAATTTCTGATATTCGAAAAGGGTTTAGTCACTAGGTAGGGCACATCATGTTCACCTCTCTTAGCAATGGTTATCCAATCCCCACTAGGATATAGGTTAACAAAGCCCCTAAGCACAGTTAGTGTAGGCTCATAACCATACGCTTTTTACATGACAATGTAGGTGGTTAATTTGGCTAGACCAAAGGGATTTAACCTAGAAATGTGAACTTTGTAGTATTGCAAAAACTCCAAAATTAACGGATGGATAGGTATCCTAAAGTTTGACTGAGTAAATGCATGCACATATAAGCCCACATACCCGGTGGGAGCATCAAAAATATTTTGATTTTTGCTCGGAAGCATGATTTTGAACTCTTTGGGTATGGGATAATCACGAAGGAAGTCAGATAATGCTTCTTTTGACAAAGTATATTTTTGTTGCCTAATGATCCTTTTTGCTGCCATACTCATATTGCAATAACAAGATCAAGAAATCAAAGAAGGATGATGGAATATTACCTTTTGAGCCAACGAAAGCACAAAAAACACAGTAAAGTGTTTGTGTATTTTGGGCAGAAGGTAAAAATGGGCTAGGGTTTGCCGTACCATATCGTTTTATACTCATGGTATTTTCAATCTTGGCCGCACACGTGTTCATCCATATTTGATGCATTCACGGATTTCAAATACAATTTAAACTTTGAAAGGATGTTTACTTTTACCAAGATCATAGCCGTTCGGGTCTAAGTGGCAAGTGGAAGGATAATGATTAAGTTGCATTAAATGCGTAGTTAGTTAGGCATTTATTTTATTTTTGAACGATTGTGTAACACGAGGGACATATTGCATGTTGATTTTTGAGTCGAATGCAATATAAACTCGTATGTATATATCATTTTTGACTGGGGGGTTTGATGATGTACCCTCCGAACGGGTCGAAGGACTCCCTGTAAAACCCTAAATATCCATTAATTTGAAATTTCCATTTTGCCCCTCAAAAATTTAGAATTTTAAGAGTATACAAAAAAATTATGCAAGAACATTATACACTTTAACCTAAGTATGAGAATGTAACTATATGTCATTTAAATCATTGCCTTATAATTAAATTTGCACATTAAAATTAAACACCTAAACTATATGTTATTAATATAACTAACCTAAGTAATATATAATAATAATGTTTGTTACAAATTTTAAGACTTCCCTAGCCCATTCTAGCCCATACACCCAAGCCCAACTAGAATTTGGTCCAACTCATCTTATACAACAAACAAAAAAATATTCGGTCCTATTCTTTTCCCTACACCGAATATCAAAGAAAAAATAAATAAATAAACAAAACCCTAACTCCATTTGTTTGGCTCTCAAGATCAAGGAAGAAGAAGGTTCGAGGTTGTTTGATTGTGAAGTTCTTGAATTGTGTTCGTGGGTTTTGTTTTGCTTCCCTTTTTATCTCGTTAATTGCCTTCAAGGTACCATCCAATCTTTTTGTTTTTGTGCCCAATTCGACATATATATACATGTAATTAAACCTATAAACATATGGATAATAATTGGATTAAAAAGGGATAAAGAAATTAGGGCTTATTGTGGTTATGGTGATCGTGATTTTATGTGCTTCGTGTGGATGTTATTGTTATTGGTCTTGAATGATTCATATGAGGTGTTTGTAGATATGTTTTTGATGAATAAATTCTGTAAATATCATGTATATTGATCACAAAATTAATTGGATTAAAAGGAAAAAGGGAATTAGGGTTCATGTGTTGTTTTTAATTGGGACAGAAGTAATAGTCGAATTTTTATGCATCATGAAACGAGTTTAATTAATGTTTAATTCTGGATTTTTGCTTGTAAACTCAGTTTAGGGTCCTAGGAAAGTATTCCAATTGGTTTGAACGAATTTGAGTTTGATTTGGATGTTTTTCTGAATTTAATGTGATCATATGTTAAAATGTGTTAGCTGAGTTGTATTTCAGTCGGATTCTATGATTTTTCATTTCCAAACCATAGTAAATTAGAGGCCAAAAATTTACAGGAATCATATTTCATATGTAGACTACCTTCTGGAATTATTGTAGAATTTTCTGAAGTCATATGGTTAGGTTTTTAAGTGCATAATTTTGAAGTGTATTTGCAAAGATTCCAGTAGACTCCTAAGACATACGGGCTTCTGTGATAATTTTGTGGATTTTTAGTTTGGGCTTCTGATACATTTTTAATATTCGTTTGTTGGGCTTAATTTTGTGATAAAATCAGTTAATATGTATGCATGTTTTACCTAAGTGTTAAAGGTGTTCTTTTGATGTTAGGTGCCCCAATACTTGTTTCTATTTCGAGTATGACTTATTAATGTCGTGTTGACTAGTGTGTAAGTATGTTAAACCTATTTGATAATCCCGAACCCTAAACCTAATTTAACTAATTGGGAAGTCGTGTTAAAAGTTACTAAATATGGAAAGTTACTAAATATGAAAACTTACTAAATATGAAAAGTTACTAAATATGGAAACTTGCTAAGTATGGAAAGTTACTAAATATGGAAACTTACTAAAAATGGAAAGTTACTAATTATGGAAAGTTACTTAATCTGGAAGGTTACTAAAAATAGAAAGTTTCTAAAAATAGAAAGAAACCTAAATTATGAAATCTGATTAAAATGAGCTTATAAGTAACACGTGATCATTAAATTGTATAGGTTCGGTGAAGAAGGAGTGATTCCCTGTTTCGATATCCTTTCTTATTTTGGTTGCTTGCATAAGGTACATATATTCTACCCTTTCTCAGTAAGGGTTCTGATCTCATGACTTTTCGATCCTTGACTTTGATTTGGTTACTCTGCCATGATTCCATTTAATATAAGCCATTGCTATGATTCCTTTGATATGATTCAGTTGATATTCATTCTGTTATGATGATCTGTTTATTATCTCATTGATTGAGATTCTGTTCAGTTGATATGCCTTTGTTGATTATGATTGCTTGTTATGGATAGTTTTATTTTGTTATGTTCTGTTTTGTCGCCCGAGCTAACTAGCCATGGAGGTACCATGGCCATGTCATTGAAGCACCAATGACATGACACTTTCTGTGGAGGTGTGATTGATCCACGGCGTTCCCTTCTGTTATGATTATATTATTATGGCGCACGTGGCCATTCTGTTATATGTATGTATAGTCTCGTACTTGCATATGTATTCTGTTTTGCAGGGGGCGTATGGATGTATCCTAGGTATATATTTGGAATGATTATAATGTGATTTTAGTGATTGGTTTGTGCGTGCCATGCACCCCATTTCACTTCTGGTACATTGGAGTCTGCAGCTCTTTGTACAACTTAGAATTGACGGATATGTATATGTGATTAGGTGGTCTATTCGAGTGGCTCGTTTAGACATGCTCGTGGCTATCTGTTAGGTATCTTTGTTCCGTTCGAGTGGCTCATTTGGACGTGTTCGTTGCCGTATCATTATTAATATTTGACTTTTAGAGCTATTCTGACTCGTGATATTTGTGCATTTGGTCCATTTGATTCATATTCGTTTGTTTATGCTTATTTACCGTTTTTGCTTTGTTTATATATCTTTTCACTGGGGTTTTTAAGCTCAGCCGCATTTCTTTTCCTGCGGCAGGTTTTAGAGGGAAGCTGGGATATGAGTGAAGAGTGCATAAGAGCCCTTAGAGGACTACACCTTTGATAGCTACCTTGGATTAGAGTTGACTTGGATATTTTCCTTACAAGACATATTGTACCTTTGTTGAAATCCTTGTATTCCATTTACTTTAGATTTCATTTGTAACCTTTGAATTTAATTGTATTATTAAAGTCCTCTGCTTGTGTATGTTCTGTTTGACACCATGAATGTGATATCTTAACCCTTGTCGGGTTGGGGTGTTACACTCCCCTTCGAGCCTGTGTGAAGCCCTCTCTTCGGAGGCCCAGGTTAATCTCCTAAAACGTTTCATTAGCGTAAAACCATTCATCTATGAAGTGGTTACCATGTGGGAATCCGCCAATCGAAGCCCTAAGCCCTTCGGGGTATCTCCTTCGAAGGAATTAGAATGGAGAACCACCTTGATCTGGTCATACCTACGTTCCCTTTTCCCTTAGGCTTTCCGGCCAAGGAGGAGATCGTGGGCCACAAAGCCCTAGCGGTTACCACAAATCATGGGACACCCCCCCCCCCCATGATCTACGAATCAAGTGTAACCGCCCTCTAAGGCCTATTTCTCCCCTATAAATAGCTTAGACGGGCAAGAACCATGGTAATGCTAACTGAACTCTCTCGACTTACTACAAACTTACCATATCACATACTTACTCGCACGTCGGAGGTGGTTCGCAGGGCCCAACCCCTGCGCAATCACATAACGTAGTGTCTTTGTATTTCTTATTTCAGGTTAAAGACAAGCTCGGCGCAACCTCAACACCCCATATATCCTTTGATCATCATCGAAGGCCTGGTCGTGCAATTTATTGTACAATCAGAACTTATTTTAAAAAAATGTTTGAAAAAGATCGTTTTGAATATGTTCATGCAACCATCGGAGTTTGAAGAGAAATGGGCAAAGTTGATTGAAGATTTTGGTTTGCAAAAACACAAGTAGATGACGAAGATGTTTAAGATGATTTATACTTGATTTGATAACATGTTTTTTTTTACAAACCACATGTTTGTTTTCTGTACAATTTATAAAAATGTTGAATACTCTCTTGTGTATTAAATTCAAACATAATACAATCAAGAAAGATGAGCATTCAGTAAAAAGTTTTGTAATCAAGTAAATGAGAATTCCATAAATTCAATTAACAATTCATACAATACATTGCAGAAATTCTAAATAATCTGAAAAATAAATTCAAATCAAAAGTTTTAATGCATCCGTCATTGTCATATTTCTCTTTTTGCATGTGGATTAGCGAAAAATTATTTTGTATGTGTGTTAGTCTTCTCTCCACAATGTCCACATTCCTTTTTCTGACTCCACACTAATTTGAAGTGATTTCTCTCTTTCATTCATTATGTGTTGTCCTTTCACACCACCTTTGTTTCCAACGCCTAAAGGATTAGGATATTATATTTGTTTCATGCACCAAAATGTCTACAACAGCATACCACCGACCAATCATCTATAATGCGTAGTACTATATGACAACACAATACATGAATCACCCGTGATTTACAGTTTTTGATGGAAAAAAAATATATAAAAAAAAACCATAACATAAGCTGTGAGGGATTCGATACACTTAATATGATGTTAGTCCTTTATAACGAGTGTATGAGATACTTTGAGTAAATATGATTAAGTATGCGGAATCTACTTAACCACACTTAGAAGGTTCTTTGTTATTGGAAATGAAACAGTGGTGGATGTTGAATTTGATAATGAACAATGAATGTTAACACCAAACGATTCAATATTATTTGAGAATAATACGAGTGATCTTCACTATCACTAGGGTTACAAAACCTTGAATCTCTATTACAAAGAAATCTAACTTTCTATTATGAACAACTCAATGTATGTTTTTTAGTATTCGACTAGTTACAAATTTAGCACTTGGTTAGTCTATTTTTCAACACACTTGTAACTAAAATAAGATCTTCCTTTTATACAACTAAGGAGATCTTTACAATAAATGATAAGTCTTGTCGAACTACTTGCTTTGCTTGAGTGTGTCAGTCCTTAAGATACAACTTGTAACTGTGTACACAACTTGTTGACTGAACATCTATCAAAGATATTATCTACCTTATATCTTTGACTTTTATACACAAAATATCTTTGTATACTTATCCATCTAGCAGTAGAATATGCGACACTTATCTCTTCAACAGCAGTATCTGATGCAGTAGCAGTAGAATGCTTGCGGCAGTAGAATCTCTAACACTAGTAGTAGAATGAAATACACTAGCAGTAGAATGATACTTAGAGTATTTCCTTGAGCAGAACTAACCTTGTGAACGTTTAATTCCCAATACTATTCTTTAGAACATTTAATTCCCAATAATCCTCCCTAAACATGTGATTTCCCTAATCAACATGTATCTTCTGAATTAAATTATGATTGTGAGGATCTTTCAAACACTTCATAGTCAGACTCTTGATCTGAGCTTTTCCTCTGTTCTTCAAGATTAAGTATCTTTCTGTCTAACTCATCTACCTTCTGTGAATCTTTTTCAGTAATAACATCATCTTTCTTTGGCTTGAACAATAGCAGTACTTTGAATAAAAGATGGTGCAATTTCCTTGGATGGAGGAATTATAAGAGGCAATGGTGCTGTGTATCTTGGATGCTTGTTCCAAGAAGTCAAATCATCTTCCAGTATGCCTTTGCAAGTGATGAACAAACGTAGTGAACTAAAATTGAAACTGAAATAACCTAGATAGAACTTTCTCCATTTGAATGCTTCATCCCTTCTGAATATATATAATACTCCAGAATCTTCATTTGAACTTTCTTCATTTGAAGAGCTTATTCCCAGTATCCATCAACTGAAAAAGTTTATTCCCAGCATTCATCAACTGAATACTTGTTCTTATTATTGGCTGAATAATGAGACATGTTAGCTTCTCAAAAAGCTGACATCATCATCTTGTATGCTCTTGTCTTTTCCATTGTAGGAGGAGATACAACAACTGCTGCTGAGCCAGGTGGTTTTCGAAGGGGTGTATATACTATATTGAGATGCTAAAAAGTGGAGTCATGAAACTACTCCCTTCCCAATCTTTCTCCCCTGTTTGATTAATTTCTCCCCTATTCTGAGCATACACAACCACAATCTTTCTTTCTTCCCTGATTGGTTAATCTTCCTCCCCTTAATCTATGCTTGGAAGATCTCTCACCATGTACTAAAATATTTCCTCCCCTAAGATTTATCATTTCCTCCCCTGTTTGGAAGATCTCTCACCATCATCTGATCTACCAATTAGAACATATTTTCAGACAATGTTGTACATGTAGCCATCAATTCTTTAAGAGTTTATTTGCTGCCCTCGTCACTTCCAGGTGTGTTAACTCCTGTGAGAGGTGATTCATGGGGCATTAACTCATTGTCCATCATTTGATGGTTTTTCTGAGCCTCTTTGAAAATCCTTTTTAAGAAACTTTTGACTTAGCAGTATGAATATGATTTTATTATTGAAAAAATCATACTGCTCTCAACCATTTTGAAGGGATTAAGTGTGTAACAGACACTTAATCAAGAATTCGGTTTAATTTAACCTCTGGTTGTGTGAGAACCAATGTTTTCAGTTATAAATAACAGCTTGTGTAAAGATAAACCCATTCAAAGGGCTTTCTTGACAGGTTTTCCAGCTCGTGACAATTGTGTCTTCTAACACAAGTGTTAGATGCACATTTGTTCGTTGTTCTTTCTATCAGATGTCATTAGACTTGCTCATTATACTTAAAAGTATAAAATGATAGAAAGTGAGTTGTGTCAGTTACTATCTGACCAACTGAGCCATCAAGTCAATGTGAAACATCATAATCAGGTTTCAAGAAATAAGTTTTAAAGAATCAATTAACTTAGGTGTAAACCATTGTTAATGAATTCCCAAACTCAGTCCATCATAAACCTATTATATTAGCAACTAAGATAATCATTCTACTGCTCATACATTTCACTTGAAACTTCCTTTGTGCCCAAATGTTCATACCTGAAAATGTTAGTCCAAAACCAAGAAACAAAATGCAAAAACATTTGTCTTACAGCAATAGAATCATATGACTAACAGTATAAACTTAACAAACAAAATTTGTACTAGCAGTACAAACTTTTCAGTAACAGTAGTAATTAACAATGCTAGCAGTACAAACAAAAATTTATATACAAAAACACAGAGTTTTAAATCATTGAGGATTAAGCATCCCAATACTTGCTACCAAGTACTGAAACCTTCCAACATCAAAAGCTTTTGTGTGAAGATCTGCAAAGTTGTGATCAGAATCAATTTTAAGAACTTGAATCAACTTTTTCTCATTGCAGTCTCTAATAAAATGATGTCTAATTTCAATGTGTTTTGTTTTAGAGTGTTGCACTGGATTTTTAATTATGCAAATTGTACTACTATTATCAATATGTATGACAGTGTTTAAGAAATTGTACCCATAGTCAAGAAGTTGGTTTTGAAGCCATAGGACTTAACCACAGCAACTTGCAGCAGCTACATATTCAGCTTCAGTTGTTAAAGTAGCCACAATTGTTTGCTTCTTACACTGCCAAAAAAATAAAATCATGTGTGATTTACTCCTTTCTAGATTAAATCAAAATCACATGTGTTTCAGTTTATAACAACAAAGAGTAAATCACACGTGATTTACATTTTTCCGTAACAAAACATAATCACATTTGATTTTACCTGCAATATCTTGTACATCATCCTCTAGATCTGCAAATTCTGGTTCACATTCTTATTGTTCAATTGCCTCTATTTCTTTCATGTTTTGCTCAATTAATTGACTTTTAACCAGTTTTAGATTAACGGCGGAGCGGCGCCGATGGATCAGCGGCGGTTCGACGGCGGGTTTGCGGAGGATTGGCCGTGGATTTGCGCCGCATCGACGACTGATCGACAGTGATATGTAGGATCGATGAAGACGGTGATGGATCGGCGGCGGATTCGTGGCGGATCGACGGTTTGTGTGTGCTTCTGTTGTTTGTGTGTGTTTTTGTAGAGAGAGAACTGAAAGAACCTTTTTTTTTTTTTTTTTTGAGTAAAATGAAGGTAAGATCTGTATTTTGTGTTTTTATATGGGACAAATCTACCCTTAATATGAGATTAGGTGTTTTAATGTTAGCCATTTGATCAAAATGAAGTCAAATGTTATGATTGGCTCTCTTGATCTTTAGAGATTTGATGATATCAGTTATTAATGTCAGATCTGTTTGTTAAGTTGTACTAATTCTTTAATAAAGTTAGGAATTAAAATATGATGCATGTAACATGCCCCTATAGTTTGACGAACCAAAAGTTTCTTAATTATCAACTTTCTTGTTATATACTTACTTTAATCTTAAAAGATTTCAACGCCCGAATGTTTGAATACATTTTTCTTATGATGTTTGAATACATTATAAGGTATCATATAATGTCGACTTTTTTGTAATAGGAGTAGGGTGATCTTAGTTGTACTATAAGTTCCAAATTAATGTAAAAACGAACCAGAAGTCTTGCTAATTAAGAATATAAATAGTGAAAAATATTAGAAATGAAAATGAACTTCCTATTCTTCTTTTATCAACGTTAGCAACACAAATTTTATATCAATTTTCTTTTTCCTTTTTTTCTCGAAAAACCATGGTTTGTGCCTGTTTGACCAACTAAGCTATGGAGTTTGAACTCATCTCCACACATACTCATACCAGAAAAAGTCTTTTTTTTTAGTTTAATGTAAGTACTTCTGAATTTATGTAGAGGTAAAGTTTTATTTTACACCAAGGTTAGAAACAGTTTTTTCTTTAACTAATTTGTGACTAATAAAAATTGTGTTATCAGTAATAGAAGCTTTATTAATACGTTACTATAGACGATAGGTATAAATCTTCTAATTTTCACCAATGTATACATTTAGAGAGTATGATAGGTATTTTTTCCCTAGTGGCACACCAATGGCTAGCCATAGTGCATCGTCCCATTATGAGAGTGCAGTGAGTGGGTATTTTTATTGGTATTTGGGTGACACTCACTTGCACTAGTAACAGTTATTGGTTGTTATTGTTAGTAAGTGTATTTTAGTTATTAGGGTGTAATTGTGAAGATGTTGAGGTGGCACTGAGGTGTCACACCAATAAAAATTATTGGTGTTGTGGTTCACCTAGCTCTCTTATATTCTTACTATCATATAAAGTTATATATCATCGTGTCGACATCACATTTTATGAGTAACAATTATCCAAAACTTCTTAAGCCGTGTACATCGGAGTCAAGCACTGTCTTCTCCGACTAACCTAAAATTGGAAAAATCATGTCTGTTACCCGTTTATTCATTTCTTATATACATGCATAAATTTGGTAAATTAGTTCCTGCTCAAATTCTACAACTTGCAGTGTTGTGAGTTTTTATTAAATTTAGAGTAAATTACACGGATGGTCCCTGTGGTTTACATTGACTTTCACTTTTGGTCTCTTGACTTTTTCTTTTAACAAATAGTCTCTAACTCCAAAACCCTTAACACCTACGGTCCTTTGACCAAACGACGTTAGATTTGACCGTTAAACACATTTCATTTGACTTGCACATAAGGGTAAAAATATCCTTTTAGTCACTCTCTTTCTTCCTCGTCATCTTCTCCCACCACTACCAATCAAACATATCATTCTTCTTTCTTTTCCATCTTCACCCATAAACACCCAACTCCCAACACCATTATTTTCAGTCATCAATTTTTTCAACCACTTTCATCAAATTCCGACCACCTCAATCAAACACCCATATTCATTTTATATTTTACCTTTAGACGTGTACTATTTTACACTTCACAACACATAAAGATTCCAAAAATAAACACCAAACAAATGGGCAAATAACCCTACCACCACCATCACCTAAAACAACCTATATACTACCATCATCTTTTTTAACAAAACAAAAATCTTGGTATCAAACACTTCATTTCTCTAAGATTTCAAGATATAAAACATTACACAAAACAAAAACATAACAAAACGTACCTGGCATCATCACAAAACAATTAAGAGCATTGCTAAAGTCTCCTACAATATCCTCCTACACACACAATAATATTTTTTTTTTCACTCATTTTCTTTCTGCATTCAAGCCGTCAATTCTGACACTTGTCAGAATCCTGTGAGTAAAAAGATAAGTAGGAACAATTTGTAAGAGGAAATAGCATTTTCCAACAATTAAATCCCAAACACCTTATGACCCTAAGTTTTCCCTACTTCACAATTTGATAATGAAAAACAAACAAAAAAGAAAAGATTTGAAAAAAGCTTCATACAAAAATTCATAACTTTTTAAATCTCTTCATTGTTTCCTTTTCACATTCCATATCTAAACCAAAATTCAGCCTTTAACTCTTGAATTTCTTTCTTAAACAAAATGTAAGAATTAATTTTACTCTCAACCTTTTTTGTACCCACAATCACGAACTACAATCACATGAAATGAGGATGGAACTGAGGCCAATGCAACAGATTCTTGGATAAGAAATTTTCTTGGATAATTTCATTTTTCAAGCTCACGTTAACGCTCCATCAATCCAACCTAGGGATGGCAATGAGGCGGGTTTGGGGCGGGGCGCCATCCCTATCCCCAAACCCGATTACCGAAGTTCTCCCCAAACCCGTCCCGATCCCCATCGATAATCTAATCGGGGCGCCCCGTCGGAGCGCAATGCTCCCCAAAACCCGCCCCGTATTAATCGAAGATCTTATCAGGGTGTGCTCTTTGGGTGCAATTCTCGACTAAAGCCGCACCATTTCACATTTATTATTATTATTAGACCGTTAGCAATAACTTGAAGAATTAAGAACCTATTAATAATCAATTATAAACAAACCTTATTAAGTTTTCAACGATAGCCTTTTACATAAATAATGATAAATTGTACCGCCGAAAATTAAAACTTAAAAATATGACACTAAACAAGTTTCTATAATCATAATTTTGCAGTCTTACAAAGATAAAAAACTAACAATATTAGTGTAATATATTTTTATTACGTGAATACTAATAAAATACTATATAGGTATAAATATATTTGTATATGTGTATACATTATTCAGGCGAGGCGGGGCGAGGATTCCCCGCTCCCCGCCCCAAACCCGATTAAAATCCCCGTTTAAGCCCCAAACCCGCCCCGTAACCCGATTAGCATGACCCGCCTCGCCCCAATTAGTTCGGGTTTCGGATTTCCCCGTCGGGCTCGGGTTTTTTTTTACCATTCCTAGTCCTCCCCCCCCCCCAAATCGCCGGATCTGTGTACCCGCCACAACTATGTGTTGCTATGTGAATTTGTCTGTTTTAAAATAGATCTAACAACTATGTGTCGTCGGGATTCCTTGACATTTCAAGTCTTGCCTCCAGCATCCTTACTCTTGTCTCTAGCACCTGTTTTTGTGATTCCAGAATTTTTATCCTAAGATCTTTGGCATTACAGTTTGAGCACTCTGTTGGTGCTGATCCAGAACCTTGATATGTTGAAGCAGAAGAGATTACTCTTAACTGATCATCAAATTGACTCTTCCACATAAAATATCCACATCCATGATCTTTTTGTCTTGGCTGTTACATAATAAGGAAATTATAAGATATTACAACCCAATAATTTGTGTATTTACATAAATAAGAAATGTATAATTGTTCACCTTCGAACGAGGACATGCATAATATTCCCATCCAAATGTACATTTTTGATGTGATGTTCTTAGTTTTATATTTCCCATTCCACAATTACACATAAAAGGATTATATCGCGGCATCTCAGGTTTTGCAATTAGTGTGAAGATAAGAGGTTGTGAGGTTGAGTAGTTTTGAGGATAAGAGGTTGTGGGGTTGTGAGGTTGGTTATAAGAAGCTGTGAAGATCTGCTAGCTTTTGGTGGGAAGTTTTGGCGCCAATATTTTGGTGGAAAGTTTTGGTGGGAAATTTTGGTGGGAAGTGTTTTGGCGGGAAGTGTTTGGTGGGAAGTTTTGGTAGGAAGTTTTGGTAGGAAGTGTTTGGTGGGATATCCATAACATCTTGAATCATCCGTTTAACATGTTATGTATATCCATAACACCTCGACTCATCCGTTTAACATGTTATGTATATCCATAACATCTTGACTCATCCGTTTAACATGGGATGTATATCCATAACACCTCGACTCATCCGTTTAACATGTTATGTATATCCATAACATCTCGACTCATCCGTTTAACATGTTATGTATATCCATAACATCTTGACTCATCCGTTTAACATGGGATGTATATCCATAACACCTCGACTCATCCGATTAACATGTTATATATATCCATAACACATCGACTCATCCGTTTAACATGTTATGTATATCCATAATACCTCGACTCATCCGTTTAACATGGGATGTATATCCATAACACCTCGACTCATCTGTTTAACATGTTATGTATATCCATAACAACTCGACTCATCCGTTTAACATGTTATGTATATCCATACCTATATTTGATTGCAGCGTATGTTTAACCTAGAGCGCCACATGCGGGAAGAACGTTGGGAAACCATTCAGACCGGCATCAATGCATATTTGGCTAGGTGCTACTCGGACAACAAGCATGACCTGAAGCGCGATCACTTTACTAGGAAGGGTGGGCCTCGGGCTGTGGATGTAATATGAAGAAACCCTCCTCTGAACATGGAGCAGTCTGTATGGGATAAGCATGTCAAGTTCTACATGGAGGAGGCGAACCTCAAGCGAGCTGCTGTGAACGCCGAGAACCGAAAGAAGAACAAGGTTTACAGCCGCCACGAGTCCAAATCATTGGCCGCTTCTCAACATGAATACGTAAGACACATTTTGATTATTTTATAAAAGTATTTTAATTTTATAAAATTATATAATTTTAATTATATATTAATTAAAAGTATTTATACTAAATAAAAAAATTTAATTTTATAAAAGTAATTAATTTTGATTATATATTTTAATTTTATAAAAGTATTTAAGTGTAATTAAAATATATATGGTGTTTGATTTGTCATTTTTAATTTGTTTCATCTGATATGCATATGTATATACAGTTTGAGAACAGCGAGAACCGTGGCCAGTACCCGTCCCTCATAAAGAGCTTCTACGACACTCACTACAAGGACAATGTATGGTTGCAGGATGAGGCTAGGCTTCAATATCTAAGTATCGTTATTTTTTTCTTTTTCCAAACACGCACTTTAATGATTTATTGAAACATAATCTAGTAACCCGACTAATATATTAATTTTAATTTTTTTTCAACTACATAGCAAGAGATGGTCCAGCTATGGGATCTGGGAGCGGATACGCCTACAGGGGTAGTGTACACATAGGAGGAGATACTTGCCCTCGTTATAAAGGGCAAGCAGCGGGGTCATATAGCCGGCAGGGGTAGGGTGGTACCCGGCATGAGCAGGCCACCGTTACCATACACCCCGCCTCCACCTCCAGGTATGTACAGTACTAATAGATTACTCATGACTCATCTTATGTATTGCAATGGCCGTTTTTAAATTTTGATTATTTCGTTTTTAGGTATGGCCGAGATCGACGAGAAGCTTGCTGAAGCTGAAAAGAAGATTGCTGAGGCTGAGAAGAAGAGTGACGCAGCTGTAGCAGAAGCTAAGGAAATTAAGTCGCAGCTCGCTTAATTGATGGGTTTTGTCCGGAGCAACCCGCAATGGCATGAGTTTATTAGTCAGAGCCTTCTCAAACTGGCGGTAGAGGTATATATGGGTTATTTTGTGTTGTACTTATCTTTGAAACTATATTTTGGCGACCCGTATCTTAGTATTGTGTAGTTTAACCTTTTGGTGACTTGAACATTGCGGATATTGCAACATTTGTGGATATGGCAGCTAGGTTTAGAGATTATAACACCCGTTTTGTAGACTTTATAATGTTTTAATGCATTTTGAGGGTGTTTAGCGATTATTTGCAAGTGTTTAAGCCGTTATAAGTTGTACGTGTTAGGACATGTCAGTATTGATTGGTTAAAGGCTTTAGTTGCTTACATGGTAGATTTTTTCGGGAAAATTTTCTGGAAAAAATTTGGAAATTTGCAGCTGTACAGCCTGCTGTGTAGCTGCATTACACTACGGTACCGATGACGTGTCGTCGGCACCGTAAACCAAATTTTATTTGTGAGGTTTATGGTACCGACGTCATGTCGTTGGTCCCTTAACAAAATTTTATTTATAAGTTTTATTATACCGACATCATGTCGTCGACACCTTAAGAGATTGTATTGACTTTTGTTGACCGGTTTAATTACCCACCGACGTCGTGTCGTCGGTATGTTTACAACGTAATTACGATTAACTAATTACGAGTTTAATTATTCTTATGGTGCCGACGACATGACGTCGGCATCTATTTCCCAAAACCACCAAAAACTTTGACTGAAAAAACATGTGAGTCACACGTTGTCGTCAGGCTTTATCGTCGGGGTAATGTCGATAAGTTCCTGTCGACGTCGTGTCGTCGGGACGGTTTTATGCCGTCGTCTTGTCGTCGGGACGATAAAAAAAAGTTGTAGCCGAAGCTCCTGAATGTACTAGTGTCTTTCACTCAACAAAAGGTTTATCGATCAATTTTCATGTCAATAGGTTATATTTCCCCTTTTTTAAGCTCGTGAGCTCAAAAATAAGTTTAGACAAACCCCCTTAATCTTAAATTTCAAGAAAAAATAATGTGATTACGTCGAAGTACGCATCTTTTAATTTTATACGATAATGATAATAAATATTGCATGGGTGAAATATATATGTTCAAACTCAAAGAATGGACTGATTAAATTTGCAAATGTATTTGAAAACCATGAAATATGGTTAAGGAAGTTAGGGTGGTGATCTCCTCCTGTTTAAACGCCTTTCAAATTTTAAAATAGATAGAATTTTGGTTATAAATATCAATACATTCCTTTAAAAACTTTATAGGGAAACCAAGAGGAAGCTCTTGATATTCCAAAACGTCTAATTTCATTGATGTTATTTATGCAACATACATTTAATAGATGTATGATATAAACTGAAAAATCAAAGACAGAAGAAGAGCATCAGTCTTAGGAACACACATACACAGTGTAGCATCGAAACGGGAACGGCAAAGGGATACGGGGACGGGAAACGGCAAAAATAAAAAATTCAAGATACGGGAACGGCATAGATACGGCAATAAAAAAAAATATAAAAAAAATTAAAAATATATTTTATATACATATTTATAAAATTTTATTGATTTTATTATTATATTTAATATTACATTTTATTTTACCTGTTATCATTATATTTAATAGTTGGTCCATTTGTCTTATTAGTTGGGCCAAGAGAAAAGAAAAAGAACAATAGACCATTTATATATTTAAAGTTGGCCCATTTGTGTTATTAACTGGGCCCAAGATAAAAGAAAAAGTTAAAGAATAATAGATCGATCATTTAGGGAATTAGGGAAACGGCTTGGAAACGTTTCGGTGGTGTTTCGACGGTGTATCCGTTCCCACCACGTTCCCAAACGGAAACGCCAGCCTAAATGGCGTTTCGGTGCATCACTGCACATACATATGGTTGCTAGCAGTTCAACAACCTCTGATCTTGATTACAATGAAGTTGATGATGTTGGAATTATTATATCATGACCACCATATTAATAAACCAAAACATCAAAGTACACATAGCGGAAGCGTAGGATACATATAACACATAAATAATTAAACCGAATATTTAAAGTGAACGTACCTTATGATTCTAGCCCGAACAAGAATTAAATAGAGCAATATGAATGAAGAACCCTAATAAGGTTTATTAGGATTATAAGAATTGCCCCTTACCAAGTTTTGCAATTCAATCCAAGATTCTTACAATAATGTGTAAGAATCACGTTCTTGTACACACGCACTAAACCGAACTAACAATATGCAAGTTATTTAATCACAAAGTAAAACCAAAACAATTTTTGTTCACAAAAAAATTCGGTCGACCCTATTCTAGGGATATGGCCGATCGACTTTGGCAAAGAAAAGAGAAGGAAACAATTTAGGTTTAGCTAGTGCACAAGAGGTAACCAAAAACTAAAACCTTGGGTTTGTTTATATAGTGTAGTATCTTAGAGCCCAAGTTAGAGTAGGATTAGGACTCCTACTCTAGAACCGATCGGCCCTTAATTAATTAAGGGATCCGGAATCTTCTTGGCTACTAATTTACACTATAGTCCTTTCCTTATTTTATTTAACGACCGTTAGTCACTACCGTTAAATACTAACGTCCGTTATTTCTTTTGTGACAATTAATAATCAATATATAACATTTTACATTTAATTATTAATACTTAGTTCTCATACGTAATGTGTGCAATCCCGTGATCTCGAGTTCGATCCTAACATACGACTACTAAAATAATGTCCATAAAACTAACAGCTCCCACTTGGACATATTTTAATAGTGTAATCACATCGGTTAGCGTCTTGCAACACGCCGATGCCTCTAGTACAACTCGAGTAGGTCTCCTGGAAAAAACCTTTAATGATTCATCATTATTATTATCCTTTTGTTTCTAATACTACATTGAATAAAGATATGGATATTATCTTAATTCAAAATTATGTTTCTCGTTGTTTATAATTGAGCAAGATTACCAAATCTTCTGAACATATTCAGGGGAGATCTTGGGCGTGGCCACGCAAATATCTTGTCAACCCTACGAGGGGCCCAGCAGTATTAAACTCCAAAAATTAATTTGGAGGAACAAATTCTATCTTGACTACGAGCATAACTTATGAACTTTGCAACAATTCCGAAAACAATCCTTATGACTACCAGTTACGTATAGCGTTAAATTGGTCCACAGAATGCACTACATTCACAACAGTTATCTGGTATCTCAAGTCTGAGGATAACTATTCATGATTTACTTAGAGATATCCATAAGCAATATCATGTAGTTGGGATAAGTCCTATATTCAATTCATTGAATATCATGTGAATTTGGTATGTCAACGCATCAATATACTTTCAAGTATATTATACCAAAACTCATATTTGTCTTAACATAATGATATTCCCATATCATTAACTGACAACGGACATTTAGAATAACTAAGTTATTCATGGATTAAAACATGCAAAAATAGGACAACAATATTATATAATGAATATAAACATAACCAATACTTTATTTCATTAATAAATAATAAATGTTTACAATATCCTTTATCCAAATACTAAATAGATCAATGCATGGAAATTCTAGTTGATGAATTATGTCTCAAGCTATAACAATTATACTTGTTGACAAGAAATAAATCAACCAACTTTGATCTATCAAAATTTGAGAATACTTATCTCAAGAATTCAACTAGTGAAGTTCTTGTATGTGTGAATTCAAATAATTTGACATTGCCACATAATATTTCATAAAGTGTGACATCCTCAATCACCAATTTATGATTCTCAAACTTTCAAACAATTTTAAAGTTTCAAGTATTCTTATTCTTTTAATGTATAATGCAACTATGCTCTTAGTTAAGCATAACTAGTACACATGGCCATTAACAAAGATGAAATCCTACCATGACTAGTATTGAGTGTCATCTCAATTTCATTAGCATCATTGTATGCAAACAACAATATGCTCTTTAAAATTCCGTAAACTTTAATATCTATTGTGTAATGTTTGATGCCTATCAAACTTTCAAGTTTGTTGGCTATGATAATTTGCACAACAATTGACAAATTGTTCATATATAGAATTTGGAAGCTGTTCCAGGCTGAGGATGTAATTCTATATTCAAACATATCTTATTAGATTAATCACTACATTAGTTATCTAATAACTTCCAATTAGATATCGTCATTGTCATAACATCTTATAACAATTCATTTATGTAACATGATGTTCATGAAAAATCTTCAAGTCATACTTAGATTTTATTCATATTCTATCTTATTTAAATGATAGGTATCCATTTAGACATTCTAAATGATATATCATGTTTTATTAGATTTATTTACCGCATATGTTTATAATAATAAACACATATTCCAAGGTTACATGTTTTTCTTCCTAAACCTTTCAAGTTTCATTCCAAGTTAAGACTTAACATTTAACTTATATGGAATGTTACTTCCTATATGTTATCCAACATATGTGATTTAAGAAAGTAAACATAATACTCCCACTAGCTTTCAGGAATCCTTAGGAATTATCTTATTTTAATTATTAAATTCAAAATTTGAATTTAATATTTAAACATAAGAATTATCTCCTAGATGCATGCAATAATTCATTCATGAATAAATGCACTATGTACACTTCCAAAGATAATTATGAATTCAAAAATCCTTTTGATTACTTACCGTCCTCGCTCAAGTAATCTCTCAAGAAAGAGTTTTGATATTCCATTGTTAAATTTCATATTCATGAAAATAAATATGACAATTAACATCTTTGTATATTTAATGCCCTTAGAAAAGAATATTCAATCATAGTTAATTACTTAAGTATGATTAACAATCTTGTTATAAGACATGCATTAAAATATGTACAATATTGTCCCTATGATTTCTACACAAAGATTCAAACCACTAGGGTTACCTAATCTTTGAAGAAACTCATCTTCATTCTCTAGTCTAACTATTCAGAATTAAGATAAACCAATTTTTCAAAATTGAATATCTTTATGGACAGCATCTTTAACATTCATAGTATGAGTCATTTACCCAATTCAATATTTGGTAATGTATCATATAATAATCCTCAGCATATTGATCAAATATCTGAGATATCTTTGCGGATCTATGAATAAGAATTCCATTATCTTGAGTTTTAACATTTACATGTCTAGCCTCATCATGATATTCACTAGTGTGTTTTAGAAGATTATGTATCTTGTAATTTTATCTTTTCAAGATAAAGTCTCCCACTTGCCTTTTGTAATTTATAGACTATCTATAAATGCTTAGCAAATAGAGCAACAATACAATGTTCTCTTTTGGGACATTACAAATACACATTAACAGTTCCTGACATTTAGTTTGTTAAAACCTACTCATTAGTAGTTTAACAAATTCGGAACTTCTTTTTAAGACATAATGTGATTCATCACATTCCATAACTAAATGGTGTCTTATTAATCTTCTAGGTTGGAGTCTTATTGAGTATATCCAATCCATACTCAATTTTCTAACCTTGATAACTTTTGGAAGAATAGGAGATATAGTTATCTTTAATCAAACAATATAACAAGAGTTTGATTTTCCTAACTGAACATACCATAAACATTATGTATTTCTTTAGGATTAATATTGTAAGACAATCTTACAATATATAAGATAAATATATTTCGTTTGGCTTATCTATTCACCAACTAAGTCAGTTTAATGATATAATAGAATTTTCAAGCCAATTTCATGCTTTATAACATAAGTATCTTTTGACCAAGTCACTTCATGTTCATGTCTCAATCAAGAAGACATAAACTGTTATAATCCCAATATACGTTATAAATCAATGATCAACTCAATGACTTCTTGTATATGTCTTAATTAAAAAACATAACAAGTTAACGTCTTACTTTATTACAAGTCTTGTAACAATTAAAAGACTTCATGTTTATATCTTTACAATGAAACATAAACATGTTTAACTAAAGTAATTTTGAACACCATGTCACACCCCAAAAATGGCGCAGCGGAATGACATTTACGGGGTATGACCTCATAGACAAGAACACAAGGTGTCACAATAGAGAAACACTACATGCATAGCATACAATAGACAATAGTCGCAAACTCCCACAACCGGGATAAGTACAACATCCAAGATATGCATAAGCCTCAAAGTTAAACAACATCACTAGGGAATATCCAAATGCAACTCCAAGAGTTATAACCCGGGAGGGTCTTGTCTTAAGTCTTGCTAAGCCAGTCAATACTAAACCTTCTAAGCAGCTTCAATAACACCTGAAAATGGTACTCGAAAACGTCAACATAATGTTGGTGAGCTCGTAGGTTTAAAAGTAAAACCGCTGAGCTGTGATATCATAGTGTAGGACAAAAGTGCACATGAATACCAATTACAAGCATGTTATCCAAACAGTAATAGTGTCGCGCCAACTGAACCTATAATGTCCATCATACTCATAACCAATATCACGTGGGGAGCTACCCCGATAGATCTATCAACACGTAGGCTCTCAACAGAGAGTTAACAGTTACACCAACTGAACCTATAACACGTAGGCTCTCAACAGAGAGTTAACAGTTACACCAACTGAACCTATAACACGTAGGCTCTCAACAGAGAGTTAACAGTGGCGCAGTCAAGTAATCACAAAACAAACACGTCACAGCATATAATTGCATCATCACACATAATGTCCAAAAACATGAAAATAGTATAATCACAGCATGAAAACAGTTAAAATATCATTTGAGTACCATTTTCCCCCAAGGAAAAACATAATGAAAAGGGGGCTACGAGAACTCACCTCGCCAAGTAGTAGTTAAATCACAAGCAGTTCAAATGGAGTGCGGCACCGACACGCGACCTAGATTAGTAAAATATGCTTTAGTTCATAGTTCAAGTTTAAGGATTTCAGTTATTTCAAAAGTTTACGTTGGTGTTGCTGGTGTGGCAGCATTTAAGTGAAAACCAAGTTTTTAATATTTAAAGTTGTTGGCTCGTCGAGTTGTACGAACGTACAAAAGAATAGGAATAGCGATTTTTGACTTAGCGATGAGCGGAAAGATACGTACAGAAGTAGAACAGTCAGTGGTTAATTGATTGTGCGTGTGTATATATTTATATACTTGTGGAAAAATAAATAACATTGAAAATAAGGCTTTATTAATATAATTTGTGAGAAAATAGTATTTTGTAAAATACTATATTTTTGTGTTAATAAATTATAAGTTTTACAAAAAAAAGTCACATTAAATGTAGTAATAGTGTCGAATAAAAGTAAATGAACGAGTTTAAATATTCAATTGTCCGCTTAAGAAAAATATACAACGGTTTATTATTTTAACTATAAATTTAAGTGTCTAATTCTCAAGTTTAGATCATTTCGAGAAAAATAATTTTTATGCATATATTTTTAAGTGTTCGTGTCGCATGTCACGTTTATAGTGTTTCGTAAAACATATATTAGTTGTCCAATTTTTATATTTCGCTATTTAGTTGGCCGTCGTGTATTAAATAAATTACAAGTTTATATTAATTAAGTGTCGAGTTATTTTTATAGTCGTCGTGTGTAAACGAACGGTCGCTCGTAAAGAAAATATGGCGAGTCACGAAAGACGGGAAAATAATGTGTCGAGGAGGGGGGTTGGGCTGCGGCCCGAGCGAAGTTAACAGAAAACAGGTCATGGCCTGTTGGGCTTTTAAATGCCAAGCGACAATAATTCAAGAGGGCCCTTTTGGTTTTACAACAGCAGCACTGGAAACAAGCAGCAGAAACGAAATGCAGTAACCAAAAGAAAAGTAAAGTCAAATGTCCACATGGGACCTGTGGTTAACGCAGGAAAAAAGAAAAGTATTTTCTTTTGAACAAGATGAATTTGCAAACTACAAAAGCCACTAGACTCGAACTTCGACACTATATCGAGTGTTTAGAAGGCGCTTGAGTCGAGTACTACTCGACCCAACCACGAACACAACTCCAACCGCGAGATTGAGCTAGAACCAAACGACTAGAGCTACCTTTTTAGGACTTATGAATATCACAAACGAAATGTTTTAAAGTTGTTTTTCATTTGCTAGTCACAACCACGACCGCGGTCATAGACCGGTATGAACTAGTGAAAACTCACGACTCTAGCATCCATTTTATCCCAACATAGACTCGTTTTAGAAGTTAAAAACTTTAGAGACATAACATCAAACACTTTGCGAGCATGTTTTTGACACTACCCATTCGACTAGTTCGACTCCAAATCAACACGACTACGGGTTTAACTTACTAATCCGACAAGTGAAATGATAGAAACCGCAATAAGCCTAAGTCTACAACACTTCTAATGCATCAACTAGTTCGCGATATCACCAGATTCAACAAAAGAACATGTATCGACATCGAGCCATACTTTACATTATTAGTTTCAAAAACAACGTGTTATACCAACATTGATTCGACAATCATAACGATTCATATATCATCACTAGTTTTAAAATAAGTTGCTACCACACCAAATTGTTTCAACAAAAATAACGATTCACAAGACATTCAGGATAATTTACAACCTGTTCATACGAATGAAAACAAGGATCAAAAGAAAAATAAAATAAAAAATAGAACCCTTACAATGATGATTCGATTTTCATAAGGTCGAGAGGAGATCAAGAGAAACCCGAATCCGACTCAAGCAAGCAAATCCCACCACACTATTGACCCAGTAACTTAGTATATCAACCCTTGACTTTGTGTTTGATGAAGAATTTGAGTGTGAGGGTATGCTTGAATCAAGTGGGTTTAATAATTTTCAATAAGGGATAGTTTGATTCCTTCTCTCCTATTCCCAGACGCTCCATGGCTACAAAAGGAAGCCAATTCGTCATCACTTTGGCTTGTATGGTTGACCTTGAGCTCGAACAGAAGGTGGCAGTAGGCGTGGGGATGTGGTGACAAGTTTTTTTTGTTTCATCTCCTTTTGTTTGATTTGATTTTGGAGAGGAGGACAATGTGATGAAGAGTAGCAGCGAAATCAGATGAGAGGAAGAAGGGATTCAGTAGTAGCAGCAGATAAGAGGTGGGGGTGGGAGAGAGAGAGTGTGTGACTTTTTTTTTTTTGTTATAATAAAAGTGAGAGTGTATTAAATAAAAGAGTAAGTGTATGAATTAAATAAAAGGTGAGTTATTGTGCTTGTAAAATAAAATGTGAGGGTTAAACTAGTAGTTTTAAGTGTATCCCGGGTCTTACTGAGATTCGATTTGATGAGTACTTTTCGGGTTACCGTGAGCACGGAAGGTATAGTTCAGGTGTCGTCTTTCTTCAGACTGACATAGAATAAAATCCATTGGCTCCGGAATGAAACCATAAGAGTTAATTTTTACTAATGTGTTGTCGGTACGCGTGTGGTGTCGTTCTCTCAATTCGTGCAGTTTACATACAAGTTATCCGCAAAAGAGATATGTTAGCTTCTAAAATAAATTATTTTGAGTCTTAAATGTTGAGTAAAGACCTGGAAAATTCACGATTGTTACAGTCTACCCCCGTTAACAGAATTTTGTCCTCAAAATTCAGTCGACTAAGGGTCTGAGCTTGATCGGACAGTATTCACCCTTTGATTTGGTTGCACACAGGAAGGTAAGGGTGTGGGTGTCAACCCAAATAGTACCGGGTGCTACTTCCCAATTGGTACTATCAATACTTCCTAACCTCTAGAAATCACACAAATGAAACCACATAATAATCACACGGCAAGGCAAGCTTTCCCGTCCTTGAGTAAAGCCGTCAAAAACCTTAGGCATCTTTTCGGTAGTTTAAGTTGAGCCTCAACTGAAATCTAACTTAACCCACAACTCATCAAACAAGAACTGTCATGAGATTAAGCTAAACCACAAGTTTAAGCCCAGTAACAACTTGTTTTCAGCTTAATCTCACAACTCATCAAACAAGAACTGTCATGAGATTAAGCTGAGCAACAAGTTGGACCTAACCTTAAACTACGTAACAACTTGAATCTAACTTAACTTCACAACTCATCAAACAAGAACTGTCATGAAATTAAGTTAAATATCAAGTTGTAAGAAAAGAAACTCAAAATTTTTGAAGGATTGGCTCAATTTTTGGATCGCTTTCAAATAAACAACTAGTAGATACCAAGGAGAAGGTCCAACTAAGGGGGATGTGCATTCCTGTTTCTTCCAAAATCAATAGTGCGTACCCTGAGTATATTTCCTAATGTCGGATAGTGTGCTCACCCTGATCATCGGTCTAGGAAAGGGTAGGTCGTACTACAATCTAACTATGTTCACATTGCATCCTATTGTGTCTACCAAAATCGCGATGTGGGTTGCCTGTCATGATTCGACATAATGGGTAAGGCGCTCCTTATGTATGTCGCTCTAATTGGATTTCTTACCTTGAGTACTACGGAGGCTTTGATCAAGCCAAAGGACTTATTTTGAAACTCGAATTGCCTGTATATCGTTCTTAACGCGGTTTTAGGGTTGTCGGTCCTGTGCACTCTCAACTAATGATACTCGGGTTCGGAATCTTTCTTTGAGAATTATCGCGTATCATGAAATTTGTGTCGCTCCAGGAGTTAAGTATATGAGTATCTCAATTCTTCAAGGAGAGGTAAATCCTGTTAGGTCTTTACGAAGTACTCCAGGGAGGTCTTAAGCACGCGAGGTATCTTTGGGTTTCTGCTCGTCCTACTAAGCGCACTGAAATAGGCGGTTTTATAGTAACCATCGAGTGATTAGGCCTCATGAAATGCCTCGTCCATTCTTGAGCAAAATCATTTAAAAATTTTAAGCTAAGTAGCAACTTTAAACTTAATCTCACATCTCATCAGACAAGAACTGACATGAAATTAAGTTAAAAGTTGTTAAAAAGCTTACCTTTTTTTTTTTTTTTTTTTTTTTTTTTGAAGAAAAGAAAAAAATTTAGTTAAATTTTTGGGGTTGCTCAAAAATGAACGGGTGGCATTTCAGTATCCAAAGGTCTTGCTACCAGGTGGTGGAGATTTGAACCATCTTATCGGTTTCTATCAATCTCCTAACTACGAGCTAAGACACTAAGCTTCACCTTTAACAGAGGCATGAACTAGGTGGAAACAAATCTATAATCGACGTCGGAATCAAATAGTACGATGGTCTAATCTCCGTTTAAGGAGAACTTACTTGTCATGAGGTTCGGGTTCTAGCATCTTTCTTTATCGTTCGTCGCGAATACCCTCCCACGAGCTGGGTTGCCATTGTTTCCCTTAGTCACTACAGCCTGATTCTGGTTATTCTGTACTTTCCCCTGTGCCCTATTTAGCTTAGGACACGTGTTTTGGAAATGATCCGGGCTCCCGCACTCGAAGCATGTCCTTGGGTAATTGACATTAACTGGAGTCGCCTTCATGACTACCGCTCGACAATTCCTTGCAAAGTGACCTGTTTGATTGCAGCTGAAACACACTAGGTAGGGTATAGTCTCCAGGTGGTGGTAGTTACATTTGATGCAATTGGGGAAAAAAAAAACCATGATACTCATTCTTGACAGTGCTAGTTGCCACAAATCTTTTTCCCCATTTCGCCTTCTTATTGTTGCCATTTGCTCCATCTTGCTTATTTGGCTCACTCACGGCTTTCCTCTTCTCACCACTCTTAGACAATGTTCCATTTCTGATCATCTCATCCCTCAGGGTTGCAGATTTCAGTATCGCGCTCTGGAGGGTAGGGGGCTCAGTCGCTTTCACCATTCCGCGAATCTCAGGGACCGAACCATAGATGTACCTCTCAATTCTCAGGAGTGACCATATGAGGTACTAATCTAGCAAGCTTATGGAATCGTTCCGTATAAGTCGCGTGAACAGTACCTACCATAGCATGGTTGTAGAACTCATGCTCTAGTTTCTGCATCTCGTTGTTCGGGCAATACTCCTCCTTTAACAATGCCTTAAGGTCATCCCAACTCATTCCCATGGCGGCTTCTCTTCCTCTGGCCTGGATTTACGTGTTCTACCACGTCAGATCCTTTCCCGTGAACGAGCTTGCAGCGTACTTCCCCTTTGTTGAGCTGCACATTCGCTTATGTCCATTACTGCCTCCATTTTCTCAATCCATCTCTTGTACACCAACGCTCCTCCATTGCCATCAAAGTCCACTGGTTTGCATGCTGTAAACTCCTTGTACGAACATCCCTTGCCACTATTTCCATTATTGTTGTGGTCACTACCAATGCCATCGACTGCATGGTCATTCCCGCTTCTGTTGTTTCCTAGATTACTGATGTGGTTGCCAACTTGGGTGATGATAGTGGGTAGCAATGCTTGTAGTTGCTCGGCGATCATGGCAGAAAGGTCAGGATTCACATTGTCGTTGCCGTTGTCCTTGGTGCCGCGACCATCTGCTCTACTTCCTCGCCCACCAGTCCTTCCACCCCTCGATGGTGGAATGCCTCGGTTAACTCGAGTCGACCTTCTTGGAGGCATGATTCTTCAAAATAGGACATTGGTAGACGTTGGGTAAGAGGTAGGTAGGATAGGTCGGTATACGCGTCGTACTACTACACTCAACTTCCTATCTGACAGTCCATGAATTTGATAAGTCCATGCCTCATCATGTTATCGTAAAAACGTTGGCCAGGCGTTTTTAGGATAGCATCATGATGTATTTACTTATCATCATCACTTCGTGTCATACTATACGCATAATCGCACACGTAGTTCCTATAATGCAAACTATATGAGGATTCTTAGGTTATAGTCTAGGTTAAACCACCTAATTCTCTATAACCTGGCTCTGATACCAATCTGTCACACCCCAAAAATGGCGCAGCGGAATGACATTTACGGGGTATGACCTCATAGACAAGAACACAAGGTGTCACAATAGAGAAACACTACATGCATAGCATACAATAGACAATAGTCGCAAACTCCCACAACCGGGATAAGTACAACATCCAAGATATGCATAAGCCTCAAAGTTAAACAACATCACTAGGGAATATCCAAATGCAACTCCAAGAGTTATAACCCGGGAGGGTCTTGTCTTAAGTCTTGCTAAGCCAGTCAATACTAAACCTTCTAAGCAGCTTCAATAACACCTGAAAATGGTACTCGAAAACGTCAACATAATGTTGGTGAGCTCGTAGGTTTAAAAGTAAAACCGCTGAGCTGTGATATCATAGTGTAGGACAAAAGTGCACATGAATACCAATTACAAGCATGTTATCCAAACAGTAATAGTGTCGCGCCAACTGAACCTATAATGTCCATCATACTCATAACCAATATCACGTGGGGAGCTACCCCGATAGATCTATCAACACGTAGGCTCTCAACAGAGAGTTAACAGTTACACCAACTGAACCTATAACACGTAGGCTCTCAACAGAGAGTTAACAGTTACACCAACTGAACCTATAACACGTAGGCTCTCAACAGAGAGTTAACAGTGGCGCAGTCAAGTAATCACAAAACAAACACGTCACAGCATATAATTGCATCATCACACATAATGTCCAAAAACATGAAAATAGTATAATCACAGCATGAAAACAGTTAAAATATCATTTGAGTACCATTTTCCCCCAAGGAAAAACATAATGAAAAGGGGGCTACGAGAACTCACCTCGCCAAGTAGTAGTTAAATCACAAGCAGTTCAAATGGAGTGCGGCACCGACACGCGACCTAGATTAGTAAAATATGCTTTAGTTCATAGTTCAAGTTTAAGGATTTCAGTTATTTCAAAAGTTTACGTTGGTGTTGCTGGTGTGGCAGCATTTAAGTGAAAACCAAGTTTTTAATATTTAAAGTTGTTGGCTCGTCGAGTTGTACGAACGTACAAAAGAATAGGAATAGCGATTTTTGACTTAGCGATGAGCGGAAAGATACGTACAGAAGTAGAACAGTCAGTGGTTAATTGATTGTGCGTGTGTATATATTTATATACTTGTGGAAAAATAAATAACATTGAAAATAAGGCTTTATTAATATAATTTGTGAGAAAATAGTATTTTGTAAAATACTATATTTTTGTGTTAATAAATTATAAGTTTTACAAAAAAAAGTCACATTAAATGTAGTAATAGTGTCGAATAAAAGTAAATGAACGAGTTTAAATATTCAATTGTCCGCTTAAGAAAAATATACAACGGTTTATTATTTTAACTATAAATTTAAGTGTCTAATTCTCAAGTTTAGATCATTTCGAGAAAAATAATTTTTATGCATATATTTTTAAGTGTTCGTGTCGCATGTCACGTTTATAGTGTTTCGTAAAACATATATTAGTTGTCCAATTTTTATATTTCGCTATTTAGTTGGCCGTCGTGTATTAAATAAATTACAAGTTTATATTAATTAAGTGTCGAGTTATTTTTATAGTCGTCGTGTGTAAACGAACGGTCGCTCGTAAAGAAAATATGGCGAGTCACGAAAGACGGGAAAATAATGTGTCGAGGAGGGGGGTTGGGCTGCGGCCCGAGCGAAGTTAACAGAAAACAGGTCATGGCCTGTTGGGCTTTTAAATGCCAAGCGACAATAATTCAAGAGGGCCCTTTTGGTTTTACAACAGCAGCACTGGAAACAAGCAGCAGAAACGAAATGCAGTAACCAAAAGAAAAGTAAAGTCAAATGTCCACATGGGACCTGTGGTTAACGCAGGAAAAAAAGAAAGTATTTTCTTTTGAACAAGATGAATTTGCAAACTACAAAAGCCACTAGACTCGAACTTCGACACTATATCGAGTGTTTAGAAGGCGCTTGAGTCGAGTACTACTCGACCCAACCACGAACACAACTCCAACCGCGAGATTGAGCTAGAACCAAACGACTAGAGCTACCTTTTTAGGACTTATGAATATCACAAACGAAATGTTTTAAAGTTGTTTTTCATTTGCTAGTCACAACCACGACCGCGGTCATAGACCGGTATGAACTAGTGAAAACTCACGACTCTAGCATCCATTTTATCCCAACATAGACTCGTTTTAGAAGTTAAAAACTTTAGGGACATAACATCAAACACTTTGCGAGCATGTTTTTGACACTACCCATTCGACTAGTTCGACTCCAAATCAACACGACTACGGGTTTAACTTACTAATCCGACAAGTGAAATGATAGAAACCGCAATAAGCCTAAGTCTACAACACTTCTAATGCATCAACTAGTTCGCGATATCACCAGATTCAACAAAAGAACATGTATCGACATCGAGCCATACTTTACATTATTAGTTTCAAAAACAACGTGTTATACCAACATTGATTCGACAATCATAACGATTCATATATCATCACTAGTTTTAAAATAAGTTGCTACCACACCAAATTGTTTCAACAAAAATAACGATTCACAAGACATTCAGGATAATTTACAACCTGTTCATACGAATGAAAACAAGGATCAAAAGGAAAAAAAAATAAAAAATAGAACCCTTACAATGATGATTCGATTTTCATAAGGTCGAGAGGAGATCAAGAGAAACCCGAATCCGACTCAAGCAAGCAAATCCCACCACACTATTGACCCAGTAACTTAGTATATCAACCCTTGACTTTGTGTTTGATGAAGAATTTGAGTGTGAGGGTATGCTTGAATCAAGTGGGTTTAATAATTTTCAATAAGGGATAGTTTGATTCCTTCTCTCCTATTCCCAGACGCTCCATGGCTACAAAAGGAAGCCAATTCGTCATCACTTTGGCTTGTATGGTTGACCTTGAGCTCGAACAGAAGGTGGCAGTAGGCGTGGGGATGTGGTGACAAGTTTTTTTTGTTTCATCTCCTTTTGTTTGATTTGATTTTGGAGAGGAGGACAATGTGATGAAGAGTAGCAGCGAAATCAGATGAGAGGAAGAAGGGATTCAGTAGTAGCAGCAGATAAGAGGTGGGGGTGGGAGAGAGAGAGTGTGTGACTTTTTTTTTTTTGTTATAATAAAAGTGAGAGTGTATTAAATAAAAGAGTAAGTGTATGAATTAAATAAAAGGTGAGTTATTGTGCTTGTAAAATAAAATGTGAGGGTTAAACTAGTAGTTTTATGTGTATCCCGGGTCTTACTGAGATTCGATTTGATGAGTACTTTTCGGGTTACCGTGAGCACGGAAGGTATAGTTCAGGTGTCGTCTTTCTTCAGACTGACATAGAATAAAATCCATTGGCTCCGGAATGAAACCATAAGAGTTAATTTTTACTAATGTGTTGTCGGTACGCGTGTGGTGTCATTCTCTCAATTCGTGCAGTTTACATACAAGTTATCCGCAAAAGAGATATGTTAGCTTCTAAAATAAATTATTTTGAGTCTTAAATGTTGAGTAAAGACCTGGAAAATTCACGATTGTTACACACCATCTCTTGGTTTCATTAGTAATTTCAAGTTAATCAATTACTTCATATTGACACTTTTTCTAATAAGCATCTAATTTAGAAACTGCAAATTAACATAATTTCATTTCATCAGTTGATCTGCTAGAAATGAAAGTATGAAATTTACATTTCCATTGTAATCTAGTCCAAGCTCTCACATGACGTAGATTACAACTTCAAGTGTTCTATTAATTAGATGTGAATAGGTCACATTAGAACATTAGTCTCTTACCTTACAGTCAAGAGAATCCTTTAAATCATATTCCTATGTGTTGTTCCTTGCACACAATAAGATTTCTCCCACTTGTGCATGGAACAACATCATGTATCAGATAAACAACACGTCACTCGTTTGTTTATGTGATCAATATGATTGTGTCATAGATATTATAAGTAGATATAGTGCCACATTGTCTAGTAAGGAAACGTACATGACTATCCTTAAAAATACAAGTGTCTACTATTGGAAAGTAATTATCTCAAGACATTCTAGAGATAATATGGGTTACTACCAAGATAAGAAAGCTTGTAGCTCCCACTGAATTACAGATCATTACAATAATTCATTATTCAGTAATTATAACACAATGCTCCCACTAGATTTGACAACATTGTAAGTGTTTCATAACCAGTAAAAGCAAATAGTGTGCTATTTACTTTCCTACACCTTTGAGAAAACCCATACGTAACAATTACTTAGGTACTAAAAGAATGTATTCTACTTTGTAAATAATGGACTATCCATCATTGCGATTAACTTGAAAAAATTGGGCATGCAATTTCTTCCTTAATAGGTCTACCATCCCCACAATGGTATGTAGCACCTTTAAATGGTCAAAACAAAACAACTAGATAAAATATACTAGTTTGTCTTTTACCATTTTGCGGTAATAAGTCTAACTTCTAATTGAACAACTCAGAAAATGTGCAATTTTCTTAACTATTAAAGTTTGCTATGAGTTATTTCTTAGAATTTAGACAATTCTAATTTTCCTATCATACCTTTCTCATTCATGAAAAGGAATAGGATTAAGTCTCACACTTCTCTCATGGAAAGGAGACTTGGTTATCCTTTTAGTAAAATTGACTCTAGCCAAAAACCCCTATGGGTGTAGATCAATTTACTAATAAAAGAATATCCCACGTTTACGGTTTAATGTTGCATTAATACATTAAAAGAATTTACAAAATTCAATTTTAGTATTTTCGATAATACCAAATTTCAAGAAAATAAAATACCCAATGAAATATTCATATAACCATAGTACTTTCTTGAAAACTAGGATCCAAATTATCATAGTTTTATTACATCAGTTGATCTGCTAGTAATGAAAGTATATAACAAGGTAATCTGTCGTACAATAATTGGCAAACAATTTTCCAATTCCTAGATCAATGGGATTTATATTGGCAAACAATTTCCAACATAAGAATGTTTTATCCCCATCTTATGCCTTGAGTTCAAGCTCTCACTTAACTCAATTTAAGTCGTCTAATTAAAAAACTGCAAATCGCCATAATCCCATCACATCAGTTGATCTGCTAGCAATGAGATTATGCAATTTACCTTTCCATTGAAATTTAGTCCAAGCTCTCACATGACTAAATAACAACTTCAAGTGTTCTTTAACTAGATGGCACAGACTTAATTTTAAAGGGTAATCAATTTTGATGTGTCAATCAAAATATGTACGAAGAAGCATGCATACATCTTCGTATCATAAAGTTTTTCAAAACCTTTTTATCAATTTTAAGCTAAGAGTTAAATCATCAAAGTTTTAAATGAGGCGTTGAGAAACTTACAACTTTGCCTTAAGATGCTTCGTACATGTAATGGTGTACTTGGTAAGTCTAATTTGACGCACAGGCGAGCGTAGGGACGACAGCCGCCGAAGCTGGTTAAAACCGTGCCCCTCTAAGGTTGCAATTTAATGCGAACCAACCTAGAACTCACTTTTTAGTTTGTCAAATTAGGTCCGCCGCTTCGACCATTTGTACAGTTACATCAATCAATTAAAACTTTTATGATTCTAAGTCTTATAAAATTTATGTAATAAAGTATAATCTTGCTAGTCTCGCCTGGGAGCAAATTACCGTGCGAAGCGAACCACTATCGGCACATAAGACTTTGCAAGATTCATAATTTATTACTTATGTTTCACCATTATTTAGTCCATTTTACTTTTATTTAAAAAAAATACCCTTTGCTTAAACATGTCTTTACAATTAAACAAACAAGTAATTTTAACATAAAAAAACAAACAACTAAATAATTAACACATAACTTAACAATTAATTATGAAAAACATGTAGCCACATGCAAATTAATTCAATATCCTATTAATAATCAATCTAGGTTTTAATTATGTCTAATTTTAATTAAGACTCCCATTGGTTTTCGAGCTCATTGTACCCAATGGACCACATACACCAAACAAGTTTGGTTGCGTAAGTCTTAATAAAAATTAAACCACGTTGCACATAATTGATTACTTAATATAATTGGAGTCTTCCCCAATTCGACATCTATTAATTAACTTACATGTGAAAACAAATAAAACAATCATGAATCCATACCAAACATGCACGTTTGCATGGATTCTACCTAACAATTAGCATATTGCACAGGATCACTTTACTACACATAAACATGTTATAAACCTAGGGTTTCTAATCAAATTAATTAACCAAAACACAAACCCTAAATAAAAAAAAACAAATCGACATTAATAAAAAATTAGGGTTTGAGTTGGAAAAAATAAAACCCTAATCGAATAAACATGTATAATCCAAACAAGATTTGATTTTTATGTGGTTTCGGTAATTAATTACATGTTATAACCTGGCTCTTGATGCCACTGTTGGAATTATTATATCATGACCACCATATTAATAAACCAAAACATCAAAGTACACATAGCGGAAGCGTAGGATACATATAACACATAAATAATTAAACCGAATATTTAAAGTGAACGTACCTTATGATTCTAGCCCGAATAAGAATCAAATAGAGCAATATGAATGAAGAACCCTAATAAGGTTTATTAGGATTATAAGAATTGCCCCTTACCAAGTTTTGCAATTCAATCCAAGATTCTTACAATAATGTGTAAGAATCACGTTCTTGTACACACGCACTAAACCGAACTAACAATATGCAAGTTATTTAATCACAAAGTAAAACCAAAACAATTTTTGTTCACAAAAAAAATTCGGTCGACCCTATTCTAGGGATATGGCCGATCGACTTTGGCAAAGAAAAGAAAAGGAAACAATTTAGGTTTAGCTAGTGCACAAGAGGTAACCAAAAACTAAAACCTTGGGTTTGTTTATATAGTGTAGTATCTTAGAGCCCAAGTTAGAGTAGGATTAGGACTCCTACTCTAGAACCGATCGGCCCTTAATTAATTAAGGGATCCGGAATCTTCTTGGCTACTAATTTACACTATAGTCCTTTCCTTATTTTATTTAACGACCGTTAGTCACTACCGTTAAATACTAACGTCCGTTATTTCTTTTGTGACAATTAATAATCAAATATAACATTTTACATTTAATTATTAATACTTAGTTCTCATACGTAATGTGTGCAATCCCGTGATCTCGAGTTCGATCCTAACATACGACTACTAAAATAATGTCCATAAAACTAACAGATGATTCCTACTTTGCTGCTCTTATCGATGACGATGAAATCTTTCCAATATCCGATGAAAAATACGCCGAAGAGCTTCAACTTCAAGAAGCACTCATTTCCTCTTCATCATTGCTAAATATCCCTTCACCGAATGACATAGCGTCATCATCGAACACAAAGCCTCAGCCACTTGTGGATTCATTTGATGAGTCAAACCAGTCACCAAAAAACTTTTGTGACATATGTATGGACACAAAAACTGAGTCAGAAATGTTTCGAAACATTAATGTTCGTAGTCATTTGTTTTGTTTTGATTGCATTCGTGGACATGTGGTGTCCAAGATCAAAGAAAACTTGACAATTGTAACTTGTCCTGACCCTAAATGCGATGGGGTCATTGGTCCCGAAGTTTGTAAAACAATTGTTCGTAAAAAAGTACTGAAGCGTTGGGAAAACGTGTTATGTGAGTCTTTGATCATGGAGTCCGAGAAGTTTTACTGTCCGTTTAAAGATTGTTCGGCTATGCTAGTGGACGATGGTGGAGAGGATGTCACAGCATCAGAATGTCCACATTGTAACATATTGTTTTGTGCACAATGTAAGGTGACGTGGCATTCGGGGATGGATTGTAGCGAGTTTCAAAGCTTGAAGGAGGATGAAAGAGACCCAACCGACATTATGTTGATCGATCTTGCTAAGAACAAGAAATGGAGAAGGTGTCCAAGTTGCAAATATTATGTCGAAAAAACTGAAGGCTGTTTGCATATCACTTGCATGTATGATTTTATTTATGTTCTTGCATATATGCCATAGGTCTTGAATATATAGTGACATTTATCACACAACATCACTAGTCTTTAAATCGACGCAAAAACTAAAGAAACCATTCTGCTGAATGCATTGCAGGTGTGGTTATCACTTTTGTTATGGATGTGGCGAGAAGCATACTAGTACTCACGCATGTGCTCTGACGATAGCTTGATGAGTTTTCAGCATCTTCGCAGAATCAGACAAGTAGAGTCTTTTAGTTTTAATTATTTAATCTTCTAGTAAGTATGAACACCACAAACAATTCAAATACAATAAATGCGAATTTAAATATCTTGACATTCAAATAAATAAATAAACATTAAAGCACGTAAAAGCGGAAGCAAGGATCTTATTTAACACATAATAATATTACCTAATAGTAAATAAGAAACGTACCGTTATGATCCTAGCAAGAACAAGGATCAAATCTTCTTTCTCCTTAACTTGAACAATCAAACGGATTAACGTGGAACCCCTTACCTTTTTGTTCTACAATCCAAGATTAATTACTAAAGTAAGTAATTAACGAGCTCTTGTACACACGTACTATAAGCAGCTAACGAATGGTGCTAGCAATTGGACACAAGAAACCAAAACAATTTTGTTACTTGAATAAGCTATGGATCGACACACAAGAAGTGTTGTACGATCGGTATAGGCAAGAGGAGAAGAGAGAATAGTTTAGGGTTTAGTTACAATGCACTAGGTGAAAAACCAAATACCCTTGGATTTATATTTATAGCCAAACCCTATCTTGGAGCACAAGTTGGTATCGAATTAGGAAACTAAGTCCCCAAACCGATCGGCCAACTAAATACATAGGGATTCTAGATCTTTCCAATCCTCTATTTTCACCAATAGTCCTTCCACTATTTACTTAACGACCGTTAGTCAATTCGGTTAATTACTTAACGTCCGTTATGTATCATTTCGTGTCCAAATAAATAAAATACATAACTATTATATATATTAATTATTTACGTTAGTCATTCATACGTAAAGTGTGCAATCCCTCGAACCCGAGTTCGAATCTAGTCATACACGATAATATTTTTTCATTTAAACTCTAACAGCTCCCACTTGAAAATCTATTAAAAGTGTAATGACATTGGTTAGCGTCTAGCAACACGCCAATGCCCCCAGAACAACTCGGGTGGTGGTTCTCCAGGAAAAAACCATTCGATGATTCATCATCTTACTTATCCTTTTGCTTCTAATACTACGTTAATAAAGATATGGATCTAAGTCATTTTTTATTAATAATTTTGTTTCTCGTTGTTTATGATTAAATAAGATTACCAAATCTTCTGAACCATTCAGGGGAGATCTTGGGTGTTGCTACACAAACATCTTACCAATCCTACGAGGGGCCCAGCAATATTAAACTCTAAACAGTTTGAAGAAACAAATTCTATCTTGACTACGAGCATAACTCATGCACTTCGCAACGCTTCTGAAAACAATCCTTATAGCTACCAGTTACGTATAGCGGTAGATTGAATCACAGAAATGCACTACATGCATGTCAGTTATCTGGCATCTCAAGTATGAGGATAACTATATACTCATGATTTACTTGATGACAAGATCCATAAATTAAACTCATGTCGGCGGGATAAAGTCCTATACTCAAACATTTTGAATATCATGTGAAATTGGTATGACAACGCATCAATATACTTTCAAGTATATTATACCAATACTCAGATTTACCTTAATTTAATGATATTCCCATACCATTAACTGGCAACGGATAGTTTAGAATATATAAATATATTCAAAGATATAAACATGCAAATATAGGATATATTATTAAGAAAATGATAACAAAACATAACCATTATTTCATTCCATTAAAATTAATAACTGTTTTACAACATCCCATTATCCAAAAACTAATCACAAATATGCATGAAACTATTAGCTAAACGAAGTCCTATGCCATCAGAAAGTTCTTTAAGCTTTCCTCCGGGTAGAGCCTTCGTTAATGGATCTGCTAAGTTGTTATCTGTGTGAACTTTGAGTAATTCGATCTCGCCAATATCCACTTGTTCCCTAACATAGTGATATCAAATCGGGAAATGTCTGGTGCCCTTCATGATTCCAGGTTCATTGGCAAATGTAATTGTGGCTGAATTGTCACAATACATTTTTATAGGTCTTTCGATTGAGGGCATAACTCCAAGCCCTGAAACGAACTTCCTAATCCAGACTGCTTCCATTGCAGCTTCTAAGGCAGCAATATACTCGCTTTCTGTAGCAGACATCGTAATAGTGCTCTGCTTCTTGCTGACAAAGATGTAACCCGTCCGAGACTTTGTATCATCTTTATCACACTTCCAGGATGCATCGTAGTAACCTGTAACACACAGCTCTGCTTCTAGGATTCCCCCGTACACTAAAAACATATCCTTCGTAGCTCTCAAATACTTGAGAATATGTTTCACAGCCGTCCAGTGGAGTTCACCTGGATTCTGCTGATATCGACTGGTAATGTTCTGAGCAAACGCCACATCGGGCCTTGTACATCTCACCGCATACATTATAGATCCCACAGCCGAAGCATAAGGGACTCTTCTCATGCGTGACTCCTCTTCAGGAGTTGAAGCACAAGCTTTGCTACTCAAGCCATGATCTACTTGCATTGGCAAAAATCCCTTTTTGGAATTTTGCATATTGAATCTCTTCAATATCTTGTCAATGTAAGCACTTTGACTTAAACCAATTAATCGCCTTGATCTATCTCTATAGATCTTGATTCCCAGAATGTATGCTGCTTCCCCTAGATCTTTCATGGAAAAACATTTCCCAAGATAGGCTTTCACCTTATTCAAACTTGGAATGTCTTTACCCATGATCAATATGTCATCGACATATAGAACTCGGAAAATAACACCACTCCCACTAGCTTTGTGATATACACATGGCTCATCAAGATTCTGAGTAAATCCAAACCTTTTGATTTCTTCGTCAAATCTTTTATTCCATTGACGTGATGCTTGCTTCAATCCATAAATGGATCTTTGAAGTTTGCATACACGGTTTGGATATTTTGGATTCACAAACCCCTCAGGCTGCGCCATATAGATGTCTTCATCTAGACGACCGTTCAAAAAGGCGGTTTTTACATCCATCTGCCAAATCTCATAATCATAGTATGCTGCTATGGCTATGAGAATCCTAATAGCCCTAATGTCAGCTACAGGAGAAAAGGTCTCCTCGTAGTCAACGCCATATATTTGAGTAAAACCTTTAGCTACCAAACGGGCCTTATAGGTGTGTACATTGTCATCCATGTCAGTCTTCTTCTTGAAGAGCCACTTACTCCCAACTACCTTGGCATTAGGAGGAAGGTCTACTTCAATCCAGACTTGATTATCTTTCATGGATTGCATTTCCCCATTCATAGCAATCTGCCATTTATCCTTTTCAGGATCATTCATGGCAGCTCTATAATTAGCAGGCTCTTCAAGGTCCCCTAATATAGTTTCCTCAACCTCTATGTTAAGACATAGACGTTTAGGTGCTTTCACAGTCCTTGCGGATCTGCGAATGGGAATCACATCAACTTCAGGTGGAGGACCCAGGCTATCTGGCTCCACAGGAAGTTCACTAGTGTTTTCAGAAGGTAATGTATCCTCTTGATCATCCTCCAGATCGTAGAGCCTCCCACTAAATTCTTGAGATATTAGATTTTTTTCAAGAAAATCTGCATATCTGGCAACAATTACCTTTTGTTCAGGTGGAAAGTAAAAGTAGTAACCCATCGTTTCCTTTGGGTATCCTACAAAGATACATTTAACAGATCTTTGTTGGAGTTTATCAGCTGAGTCACGTTTAACAAACGCCCCGCAACCCCAGACCTTAAGATAATACAAGTTAGGCGTTTTCCCAAACCATAACTCATAGGGTGTCTTATCTACCTTCTTGGTTGGAACCATGTTTAATATGCGAATCGCAGATTCCAAGGCATAATCCCAAAAGGATAATGGCAGAGTAGTAAGATTAAACATAGATCGCACCATATCTAATAATGTACGATTTCTTCTCTCAGATACACCATTTTGTTGTGGAGTATATGGAGATGTGAGATGCTGAACAATTCCATTCTCACTTAGATAATCTTTAAACTCCTGACTAAGGTATTCACCACCTCTATCGGATCGAAGAGCTTTAATCTTCTTTCCTAGTTGCAATTCTACTTCAGCTTTAAAAACCTTAAATGTTTCAAATACCTCATGTTTATGTTTAAGATAATAAACATAACCATAACGGCTGAAATCATCCGTGAAGGTTAAGAAGTAGCTAGCACCTCTCTTTGACGTATGTCTAAGTGGTCCGCACACATCAGTATGTATCAAACCAAGTAGATCATCAACCTTTTCAATACGATTATTAAAAGGTTTCTTAGTCATCTTCCCAGATATACAAGATTAGCACGTATCAAATGATTCATCATTGATATCTTTCAAAAGCCCATCACGTTGCAGCTTTTGCATGCGAGTCTTGCCTATGTGGGCAAGTCGACAATGCCAAAGATAAGACGAATCCAAGACATTCTTGACTCTCTTATTGTTGATGCTATACATCGAATTATAATCACTATGTTCATTCATATTACTCTCAAACACACCATTTACAGCAATCGCATCAAAGTAAATAATATTATTTAATGAAACAGAAATCTTATTGCCAGAAATAGTATGATGAAATCCCAAATTCAACAAACAAGCAAAAGAAATAACACCTCTAACAATAGATGGTGAATAATGACAATTATTTAAATTTAGTATCAAGCCCGAAGGCAAAACTAATTCAAAAATTCCTATGGCTTCAACTGCTGCTTGTGCACCATTGCCCACTTGCAGAAATTGCTCCCCATAGGCGAGTCTCTTTTGCACTCTAAATCCCTGTAGCGTATTACAAATGTGAGTACCGTATCCAGTATCATATACTCAGGAATTTAATTTACGAGTTAGTGAAAATAATTCAATCATAAAGAAATTACCTGAAGTACTGGCTTGCCCAGTCTCACCCTTCAGCTTTTTCTGTCGCAACTCCTCGAGATAAAGAGGACAGTTCCTCTTCCAGTGTCCAGTCTCGTGGCAGTGATGACAACCTTGATCCTTCTTATTGGGATTAGGCTTGTTCTTCTTAGGGGCCTTCTTAGGTTCAGGCTGATAAGACATAACTTGTTTACCCTTATCAACAGCTTTACCTTTCCCCTTATTCTGCGATTTTGGTTTTTAAACCCTACCTCCTCGTACAGCTAATACCTCAGGAGTAGGAGCCTTAACTGGTAAACCCTTTTCATAGTCAACGAGCATTGCGAGCAATTCCGTTACTGTCTTCCCCGAGCAATGCATGTTGTAAGTTGAAACAAAACCAATAAAATCCTTGTTCAAGGATTGGATGATTAAGTTCACACATGTATCCTCAGGAACAACATAGTTGAACTGTGATAGCTGGTCCATGTAACTCTTTATGACCAACACATGATCAACTACTGGTTTACCATCCCCTTGCCTACAACAATACAATTTTCTGATCAAATCCAAAATTGCTTCAGGGCCAGCCGATTTTTCTCCTTCAAAAATAACTTTGAAGGCAGAACTTTGTGCAGTGTTATTGGGTTGAGCCATTTCTACAGAAATAAGTTCAAATATTAGTATTTTCGATAATACACTTTTCAAGAAAAGAAAACTACCCAGGAAATACAATATAACCGTTTAATTTTCTTGAAAACTAGGATCCAACTTTTCATAGTTCCACTACATCACTTGACCTACTAGTAGTGAAAGTACAAAAGATGGTAAATTTTCGTACAATAATCGGCAAAACAATTTCCGACTCCTAGAAAGTTATGGGAATTACATTTGCCAAACAATTTGCAATGTAAGCATGTTTCTTCCCATCTCATGCTTTAAGTCTCAAGGTCTCTCTTATAACTTAATTAAGTCGTCTAATTTAGAAACATGTAAATTCACATAATTTTATCACATCAGTTGATCTGCTAGCAATAAAAGTATGTAATTTACCTTGTCATTAATATTTGTGTCAAGGTCTCACTTACGCCCGATATTAACTTCAAGTGTCTCTTATTGTTAGATAGCATGGACTTAAATTTTAAGGGTATTTATTTTGATGTGACAATCAAAATATGTACAAAGAAGCATGCACTCATCTTTGTATCATAAGTTTTCAAAACAATTTTAATTACCAATTCGCTAAGAGTTAAATCAACAAAGTTTTAATTGAGGCGTTGAGTAACTTACAACTTTGCCTTAAGATGCTTCGTACATATAATGGTGTACTTGGTAAGTCTAATTTGACGCACAGGCGAGCGGAGAGACATAATGGAGTCTCTTTAAGGCCACAATTTAATGCGAAACCAACCTTATACAACTTTATAGTTTGTCAAATTAGGTCCGCCGCTTCGACCATTTGTACAGTTGCATCAATCAATTAAAAGTTTATGATTCTAAGTCTTATAAAATTATGTAGTAAATTATTAAATTGCTAGTCTCGCCTGGGAGCAAATTACCGTGCGAAGCGAACCACTGTCGGCACATAAGACTTGGCAATAAATAATTTACCACATTAAGGTTTCATAGTTATTAGGTCCATTTAATTTTTATACCAAAAATCACCCTCTTTTTGTTTACAATTCAAGAACAATTTAAACAAATAAGACAAGTAATTTTAACAAAAATTAAATAAACACAAATAACGTATATAATCTTAACAATTAAATCATATAGCCACATGCAAACCTTTTGATAAATCATATTAATAATCTATATGTGTAATTATTATGTATATAATTAATAAAACTCCCATTGGTTTTCGAGCGCATTGTACCCAATGGACCATAGACGCCAACAATTGACCGCGTAAGCTTTAATAATTATATACCACGTTGCACATAACTGATTCATTAATTTAATATATATTAGGTCTTCCCTAATTTTAGATTTATCTAAAACATGTAGCACATAAACAAAACCCTAATCCATGATTTCTTTGCATGAAAAAATCATGGATCATACAGGAACGTAACCCTTTATTCAAATAAACACATAAACATGTCCTAATTTAGGGTTACAAAACTAACTTTTTAATTAACAAGGGTCGAACCCCCCCCCCCCTAAATTATGGTTCGAATTATTTTTTAGTTCTAGTAATAAAACCCTAAAAAAAATTCGGCTAACAAACATGTAAATCCAAATCAAGATTTGATTTTAATTATGTGTTTCGATAATAACAATTACATGTTAAATTGGCTCGTGATGCCACTGTTGGAATTTAAATATCTTGACATTCAAATAAATAAATAAACATCAAAGCACGTAATATCGGAAGCAAGGATCTAATTTAACACATAATAGTATTACCGAATATTAAATAAGAAACGTACCGTTATGATCCTAGCAAAAACAAGGATCAAATCTTCTTTCTCCTTCACTTGAACAATCAAACGGATTAACGTTGAACCCCTTACATTTTTGTTCCACAATCCAAGATTAATTACTAAAGTAAGTAATTAACGAGCTCTTGTACACACGTACTATAAGCGGCTAACGAATGGTGCTAGCAATTGGACATAAGAAACCAAAACAATTTTGTTACTTGAATAAGCTATGGATCGACACACAAGAAGTGTTGTATGATCGGTATGGGCAAGAGGAGAGGAGAGAATAGTTTAGGGTTTAGTTAGAATGCACTAGGTGAAAAACCAAAGACCCTTGGGTTTGTATTTATAGCCAAACCCTATATTAGAGCACAAGTTGGTATCGAATTAGGAAACTAAGTCCCCAAACCGATCGGCCAACTAAATACATAGGGATTCTAGATCTTTCCAATCCTCTATTTTCACCAATAGTCCTTCCACTATTTACTTAACGACCGTTAGTCAATTCGGTTAATTACTTAACGTCCATTATGTATCATTTCGTGTCCAAATAATTAAAATACATAACTATTATATATATTAATTATTTACGTTAGTCATTCATACGTAAAGTGTGCAATCCCTCGAACCCGAGTTCGAATCTAGTCATACACGATAATATTTTTCCATTTAAACTCTAACAATAACTATTGCGAAAACGTAAGGTATTATTTAGCACACATTCTAAGTGTAAATACCAACATTAAATTAATGCTATTGACCGCTCAAAGTTTATAACATTTGTTGCATAAAACATAGGTTAGTTGCTTTATTATAGCAAAATGGAAAGTACACTACAGTTTTCTTTTGAAACTACGTTATTATTTAGACCATTTTAAGAAGAAAAAAAAAGTAATATCTTAACATTAAGACCTTTATTTGTTGATATTACTTACACAACATTTGTCGAAACTCAACTTTCGGATTTGAATAGTTGAAAGGATTATAACACATATTAGTGGTCTTAAAAACTCCTTGATCGACTTTACTACTCTTCCACTTTACTTTCATATCTTATAGTTTTAGTGTAAGATGGAAAGTTCCATTGGTACGCAATTGCTCTTTTTCAGTTTTGGTTCGGAGAGTCTTATTGTGTATGTTTTGTTACTGTGTTTGTTTGTGTAAGATAATTGACATTAAACATATACAATCTTTCATCATTCAATAAACGAAACAGCTTTTTGTATAAAATATTTACATATATTTTAGTTTAATTGTCATTTTCAAGCTGAATTAGAATGAGCATTCTTTTCAATACTATACTAAAATGTGTATTTACATTTTAAGCTTTACCAAAGATAGCAAATAAATAAATAAATAAAGGAGTTTGTGCATTACGGGTAATTGAATGAGCCTATTTTAATAAATGAACATGATAAAAAGAACTTACGCATGATTATTATGTATTGAACATACTCCGTAATCAAATCGATAGTTATATATAAAGGTTGGCACCAACTACCGCTACAAATTATCATGAAGATTTGTCTATAACTTTGTGTAGTTGTGAAGCTAATGTTTATATCTAACCTTGAAGAACTTTCGTACAAATATAAGTGAAAAATAATAAATTCAATGGGAGACAAACGTCACCGAACATGAGTGCCAGCCAATGACAATAGTATAATGAAGCCCATTCCTGAAATTTTCGGATGGGCCAATCAAATAACCCAACAATAAATGTACCCTAAATTTTGAGATATATAAGCTGAATACCCTAATATTCTCACTTGAACTACATCACGCGTACCACATCACATAGTCACCACAGTAATCCCATTCCATCTTCAACAAACCAGTTTAACCATATCTTTTCTTACATTTCAACAAATACGAAATCTTATAAACCAAAACTCTTACAAAGTTTTTCTTTCTTCTTCATGGTAAATCGATCAACAAACTAAGATTTTTCTTCGTCTACTTTAATTGAGCAGTAAATTAACCTAAAACCTAAGGATACTATACTAACTAATGGACCCTAAATTATCTAACCTAACAGCTAACATAAAAAAAAAAACTAAAACCTCCTCAAACTTGTGACAGAAAAGGACTATTTATAGCCATCAGGGAAGCTAGGGTTTCCTTTTGGAAGCTTCATGATCTTCTATTTGCAGCCCTTCGATTAAACTTGGTGCTCAATCCTTTAACTTTGAGCTGTTAGATCCATTCTAGCCAATAGTATGCTGGGATTTTGTCCACGCGGCCTCTTTGGTCTTGTCTTGTCCTTAAGTGAAGCTGGGTAAAACTGGGATGCAGGGTAAACTTGTGAAGAAGAAGGTGAACAGTAACAAGTTATTTTGGCGGGTAAGTCTGGTTAGGTTGACTGCGTTTATTACTTTGGGGATGGACTGGGTCAAGGGTAATAGAAAGGGGGTTCACAGGTTTGGAAGGGGTTCACGGGTTGGGTATGAACTGGAAAGGGTTTATAAGTGAGATTGGGCCGGGTATGGTAGTGGGCTGGGTTTTTTTGGCGGGTTTTATTAGTAGTTTTAGGATTTTAGGATTAGTTTTGTTTTGTTGTAATTTTGTGAATTTTGCAAACTTCAAGGGCTGAACTTGTAATTCTTCCAAAGTTGATCCAAGGTCCTTTCTTGTCACTCTTTGATTCCTTGAGGACTTGTCTTGCCATTTCTTCAAAAATATATCATAAGGGCTATTCTTGACATTTTCAGATTCTTGAGGGACTAAATCTGACAAATTCTTCAAAGTTCTTTCAAGGACCATTTTTGTAACTTTTTTTGAATCTCTGAGGTTGAATTTAACATTTTGAGCTTAAATTATGATCATTTGCTTCCCCGGATTCGACTTTTGATTCTTTTCCAAATCCCGTGCTCGTTTTGTCTTTTGATCTTGATATTTGTCCATTTTTTGCAATATCCATCCCTGCACAATTACGAACACAAAAACACAATATCTTTGGCATTTATGGTTATTTTTTGTTCGTTTTGGTCTTAATTTGGTCAAGAAAAGGTATGTGTTTAGGCACATACCAAAAATCCCCCAGACTAAGATATTGCAGTGTCCTCACGCAATGTTATACAAACACGTTTTTGAAACCAAAAGATTTGCAACCTCTTTTTAATAACTTTGAAAAGTAGCAAAATTTTCAAAAGAGATTAAGAAATCTAAAGTTCTAAAAACTCCCCGATTTTTCTTTTTATTCTATTTTTGTAATTTTCTCATTATCATGTGACGGCTTTGTTGACAATCATTATCTATCAATAACTTTTAAGGTCAACAAGTAGGAAACACGACTCATAAAGAAGTGACCATACGGATAAAATTCGTCATCCTTGATTTTTCACGAGTCCCCAAACTAACCTTAAAAACGAAATCATTGTTATTTACAAGTTAGATTGCCAACACTACTCATGGAAGTTACTTGTGTAATTACCTCTTGCTCCCATTTTCCTAATTCGCCTCTATTTATTTTATTTTTGGTAAGAAATGAATTGCTTCAAATTTTCTCGTTTCGATAGGTTTTTAGTCCGATAAATATACTAAATTAAGACGCTAAGTAGTTTTCAATCTTCTCTCGAGAATCGCTGCTTTAAAAAATGAAGTCCACATCAAGGTTTTTATTTATATTTTTGACTTTTGCATTTTTCTCTTTTTCATTCATCACTTTTTTTTTTTTTTTTTTTCTCACTTACTTACCCTAAACGACGGAGCTTCACGGTTTAGTTCCAAGACCTTACACCTTCCGGAATAAAGGATCCAAGGGCCGTTACAACGGAGTGTTCCAAGACTCTAGACATTCCTGAAATGAGGATCCAAGGTGGTTAGACCAAGACCTCACACATTCTTGAACTAGAGGTCCAAGGGCCGGTGCAAGAGGATAACCAAGATCTAAACGCCTTCCGGAAATAAGGATCCAAGGCCCGATCTCGAATCCGTAGCTTAGAGCACTTAACTTATTATTATTAAACGTATTTATTAAGTAACCTTGATGTGTACCCAATTTTTAAAGCAAGGACTCTTTTAAAAAGACCAAGAACTAATCATCGGCAGAACCTAACATCTTTAATTATTCTTACAGTTATATATGGTGAAACAATTTTGTGGGAGCAAAAGGCCACAAGTAACTTCGATGAGCTCTAAAGAGAACCAACTACTCCACGCTTAGCATCTAACTTCTAAATAAACTCTATCATTTCTCGTTCTTCGCAAATTTAAAATCTTAAATAATAAGATCCGTGAATGCTTAGCCGAATGGTTAAGGAGACAAGCTAGGGCTCAACACGCCCGGTCAAGTCAAAATTTTATTCCTACTCTCACCAGCGGAAAGTCAACAAAATGTCAAAACACTTATTATATTTTTGCAAAAATTTTTAAATTTTCTCATTTTTTGGACTTTTTTCAATTTTTTGGAGGAAAAACGGGGTTGCATGAGTAAACGGCAAAAAAAATGCAAGGCAAAAATCAAATCGAAATATTATCCCCCCCCCCCCCCCCCCCAAGACTAAAACGAGACATTGTCCTCAATGTTTTAAAGGTAAGGGTTCTCCTACATAAATCTAAGGTCGTTTATTAATTATGCCAAAGATAAATGTAAAACGATAAGATTAAGGATCTCGGATAAGCAATGAATGATGAAACTCGAGTGGAGAGAGACAAAACCACGAGCACGAGAGTCTTCATTATTCGGGCAAATCCTGTACATACACAAACAACCACGAAACACAAGATATGGAAGAGGTAACCCTCCTCACGTCACTTATTAGAAAATAGAAAAGAAGATAGAAGGATAAGCATGGGGTGCCTCCCACGAAGCGCTTGTTTTTGATCGAGTCGTATAGCTGGACTCGCCCCGAATTTAATTGTTCTTGGGGGAGCATGTGGAAAAGATACTCTCAATCGGACTTTCGTTCAAGAGGTTTGGATAAACATTGAAACACATGAAAGTTCCACTCCGATGAAATGCCCACGGCTTAAAAGAATGAGAGATGCCGGGGTCAAAGATGGTGTCTTCACTCCCGAAGGAGTGAATGAGAGGAGAAGACACCGAATAGGTGAAGAAAGGGAGAAAGATCATTATCGGAATTAGAATCCATTTTTCACCATTTTCATCATTTTGTATGTCATCTTTGAAGCTCTTATGGTCATCAGCAACAAAAACCTCGGGCGGGAGGGTCGGGATGATATCATCGACAAGCAAACTCTTGAGATAGAGTACATCTCCCCCCGGGTCATGATCTTCCTCAAAAGCAAAGTAATCATACTCCGGAGGAGGTATGATATGAGTGAGTTCACCGGAGAACTCCTCATGAAGAGATTCAATCATATGAGGAGAATCTGTGAGTCTCGGTTTCGTCACGGACTCATCAAGATTAGAAACAATAGAGTCCTCGCCCTCAACGTTCTCTAACACCCCATCATAAAGAGGATTAACGGCACTAAAAGTGTACTCGTCATTATATTCAAAAAGGGGGTTAGAGAAAATCCCGGAAGTAACCTCGGAAACGTCAAGAGAATCTCCACAAAATTGCAAGTTACATTCACCGTCGAATATTTCCTCAGACTCACTTGGGATTGGGACAAGGTTCTCAGCACTAGACTTTTTGAATTCGTCCGATTCTGTTGTCAGAATAGTGTTTAGATGCTCGTCCCCCATTTTTAGAGAGTCCTCGAGTTCTACGGGAGGAAAGACGGGTGCTATTTGAGGGAAAACGTTTAACGGAACAAGTCTCTCCTCGTCATCATCGTCATAGTAAATTAAGGTCTTTCGAAATTTAGCCGCTCTTTCCTCGGCAAGTAATTCTTCCATAGACTTCTCATGAGGATCTGGAGTATAAGTATTAAGATTAGCCAAAAATTGATTAACCGCTTGCTCTCGATTACGAACCTCTTCGACAACGGATCCCAAAAGTTTTACAATTTCGAGCATTCCATCTTGATTTTGATAATTGACGGGATTTTGTGGGGGTTGGTCAAAACCATGAGAATTGTAACACAAATTCGGCTCATAATGAAAATTTTCAAACGATCCCCCACAATTTTCAAAATTTGATGTAGTTTGGAATGATGTATTATTGAAATACGGTTCTTGCTCATAATAGTTTTGAGGAGGGTGATTGAAATTGTTTTGAGGATAATCGGAAATGTTCGGATTAAAATCATAAGTGTATGAATTTTCAGCTTCCGAAGCACAAAACGAACAAAATCCATTGATAATATTTCTTCCACACCTCTCGCAAGTACACCGTTGACAATAAGTCGATGTCGGATCTAACGGATTTCCACACCCATCGCAATAACGTTGATCGAACGAAGAAAAATCGGGCTGTGGTGGGTAGTCGGAAAAATTTGAAGAGTCGTTGAACGAATTCGGATTTGGATCATAAGCGAATGAATTCCTCGAACCACAAAACAAACAACTTCCGTCCCGAATATCATTACCACACCGTTCGCACGTACACCAATGACACGGTAAACCGAAAAGCGGCTCTCCACAACCGACGCAAGGGATAAATGTTTCCATCATAATTAAACATATAGAGGATTAAGAAGATAGAATTAAACGTTTAAGAGGAATGAGAGATAAAGAATTAAATGGTATGAGAGGGATAAGGAGATAAGAATTAAACTAATAAGAGGATCAAGAAGAATATTTTAGGATTTTTAAATTTTAGAAACATAAAAGAAAAAGGAAAATAAAATTTTTGAAAAGAAAATCTTTTTGGGTTTTTATAATAAGAAAATATTTACAAATGAAAACGATAACTTCACGAGGAAGGGTCTTCAAAACACGAATCGATACTCGGAAATCACGAACTCACTTCAACGGTTCAACCCTCCCCGGCAGCGGCGCCAAAATTTTGATTTGTTAACAAATTATACCTCAAAAGGGAATCACAAAAGGGAAATAATGTGAAAACCCCGAGTTCGTTATCCCGATGAAGATTGAATGGAATATGTGATTTCGGGATCGTGAAACGTGTTGTGAATGGTAAATAAAAGTGAGTGATTTTGGATTTATAAACTAAGATAATGAAAAATTAACTAAAAACGATTAATAACGCAAGGGAAAGGCTATTCTAAGGCAAACATAAGTGAAGACGCAAAAGTAATCCTAAAAACGCGTTTAAAACGTGAAGTAACGAGCCTAAACGGCAAAATAGTGAAATTCTAATCCTACGGGTGCAAATTAATTTTTCCTAAGTGCTAAATACTAAAAGAAAATTTTATAAAAAAGAATTATATTTTTTTGATTAATATTTAATTTTTTAGGAATTAAAAACCAATTTAAAGAAATTAAATATTTAAAAATACTAAAACTATTTAGAAAATTCTGAAACTCTTACACAAACTAATTAAGGATAAAAGAAATGCAAGAAAAATCAAATGGCAGAAAAAACTAAACTGGATAAGCAGTTATAAGCTAATCAGTAGATTTAAGCTTAAGAGGGAAAGAATGCTAAAAAGAAATAAAGATGAGATATCTAACCGAAAAATCCCAAGGGTGCAAGTGGTGAGGTGTGTTGTGTGTGGGCTGAGAGACTGGGGTTTGAATCCCAGCCTTGGCTTTTTTGCAAAATCATTTTTTTTTTTCTTTTTGGAAACTGGAAAAGCTAGAAAAAAAATAAGCAACTAATGCAAAACAAATATTTTTAGAAAACTCAAATAAGCTGAGGAACAACTTAGGGTCCGTTTGGTTCACAGAATGTTTTTGCACGGAATGGAATCTGTCAAAAGGATTGGAATCTGATGGAATTGGAATTTGAAGGAATTAAAATCTGTTATGCGTTTGGTTGTCTAGAATTGAATTGAACTCCTTTCTTGTTTACTGATTGGATTGTGGATTTCTTGGTCAAATGACTAACATACCGTTTCACCAACTAATTAGCTACTGGCTTATTCTTTCATAATAGCATACTCAGATTGTACCACTATGGCTACAAAATGTATATATATATATATATATATATATATATATATATATATATATATATATATATATATATATATATATATATATATATATATATATATATATAAAAGTATCTTGTACGTTAACAATTTTTGACCAACAAAAATATATTAATAGCCAAATCGTCCAAGTCTCGAAACAAAAGCCAAGTAAATTAATGTAACAAGTACTTGCAAAATGATAAAAACAACTTATGTTCTCGATCATAAAAGCACATGCAAATTAATAGAGCAACTAAAGTATCATGATATCCATATCATTCTTCCAACATAAGCTCCACAAAATTGGTTCGTTCATCACCTTCCAAATTCCAAAAAGTTAGCACGGCTTCCGGCTCACGCATTATCTTCCGACTAGCTTTGAATTTTTCAAGGTTAGACATTGATTGAATTTTTGAGATTTCAGCACTTACAAGTGATGTTTTGTTTTGAAAATCCACTTCCGCTTTTAAAGACTCGTTCATAGTGGCTGATGCTTCTCGAAGTTCTTTTCCAAGTAAAGTTGCTGCATTAGTGATTCCTTCAACAATAGGATCAAATCGACTTTTCCTTTTCTTAGAACGTGCACTTGAACCCTCGTCACTTTGCACATTGGTCGTGGTACGTGTACTATGAGTTACATCCACCGGGTCATCAGTTATGTCTTCCAATTGTTGGGAGTTTTCTTCTACATTTGCATCAGTTTCCATCTCGATGGAATCTTTTGCTCCATTGCCATGAGCTCTATCTTTCCCAAAAACGATACACAAGTCTTCAAAATGTGGAAACGGCTTATTTCGCCATTTGCTAGCGCCTTTGTGAACCTATTATATATAGCAAGGATATAAGTAAAAAATGAATCTTAAAATTTATCATGTAATAACATATGCAAGTTAATTTATGTACCGCGATGTAAGCTTCCCAAATATTTGGTTCAGCTGTCACACATTGTTTGGCACTATCGTAACCAAAACCACTTGTGTTATTACCATTCAACATATCATAAACGAATTGCCAATCTTTTTTCATTGTTTTAATTCGTGACTCAATATGGGGTTTACCCATAATACCCGCATGTGGGAGTGATTTTTTTATCTCATGTTCTAGATGTTGCAAGTATCCTGATTTAAAACCGTTATCGGCTTTATATCCTCCAGAGTTTGCCATATTAACCAATGCTTCAACAAGGATGGTTTCTTCAATAGTTGTCCAACTCCTGTAGTTTCTTCCTTTCTCCGTCATACCTATATTACTTAAGCAAATTTTAGAGAACAAAAAAAAAAGTCACATAACATGTTGTTAAACCAAGTCGCGACATTTCCTGCTCATAGTTCGTAACAATCACTGTCGTCATTTAACAATGGCTGTATGCATCATAACTAATTAAAGGCACAATAATTAAATGCAACCATCATATTCAAATAGAATGGCAATGAAAGACATCACGGAGATACATGAATTTTAAATCTTCTTGGATAATCTTGTTCGTTTATGCTGCTTGTGGTGGTGTATACTGTTATGCGTATTTATGAAAGACAAATACTAACAAGTTGCATACTATGGTTTTCATATTCAATGGTTCATACTATTCGAAAGTTTGGTTGGATCAACAAGGATTTTATTCAGTAATAGTTTCAAGGCAGCATACTGATTGGTGAGCTATTTTACATGGCGAATATACTATATCATGGCACATGGGATTTTTGATAGTCGGTTTACATGCATCTTACTATTGGTTGATGATGTGTTTTCTAATGAATAATGGGACGATGGCTGTTTTTTACTTTCATCATTGGACGGTGGAGGATAAATGTATGAAAAAAAGTAGTACACGAACAAGTATATGAAAATATTATATAAAAACCTTTGATGTAAATTACCTGATACAAAGACAATCGCAATGAAAGACCAGAATTTCTTGAATGGCGTCTATGGAGATAGAGAGAACTGGTGATATTTATGTAGTGTGTTGTGGTGTAATTAGGGTTAACAAGGGTATTTTTGTCATTGACAGCTTTAAGGGAGCATAGGAATTAAAATCTTCCCACCCCCCATATGGAATGTTGAATTCTGTAAATGGAAGAATGTTGATAATCCGGAGGAATTTAAGGAATTACAATTTAGCAACCAAACATGCCATTTAATGGAATTCCAAATTCCATTCCTCCAAAATCCTACGGAATCTGCGAAACAAACACGCCCTTAGGGAATCAAAACAGTAGGCAAAGGAAAGAAATAAGGAAAAATAATCAAGCAAAGGGTCTATTAAGCTATGATAAGCTAAAGGGTTAACTAAATAAGCTATATTAAGCTGAGTGTGATCTGAATGAGCCTACAACCTCAAAATAAGCCAAAATCACAAGCAAATAAGCACTTAAGCATTTACAATAAGCAAAAGATCAACTGATGCAGACCTATGAAGTGCCTACTGATGGATTTTTAAGCTAGCTAAAAGCTACTGAAAAGCTATTCTAAAAATTTAGAAAAATATGGATTAAGTAGCTGACCAACCAAAGTTCATAAGTACTGAATTTTAGACTAAGTGGGCTTATAATAAAGAAATTAAAAATGAAAAACATGGGGCTGCAATTGGGAAAAGCTAACTGAAATGCAGACAAAAAAAAAATACTGATGCAGTCTAGAAAGTGTGGACTGATGTGATTTTTAAGCCCCTTGAAAAGCAGTTAATAAGCTACTGGGAGATTCTTAATTTGAGAATTGACACAGAACAAATAGCATACAACCTAGAATTAACAAATTAAGCTCATAATTACCTCAAATAAGCACCTATATGGGGCTGAAAACTTGATGCAGTCTGCTATATGGTCTGTTCTGCACAGACTTATAACAAAATTTGATCAATGCAAATCCTAAATGTAATTGAACCAGTTGGTGTACATGCTATCTATGGACTAAAAGGGATTCAAAACTAGCAAAATCATGCAATAAAGAAACTTAAACATCTAAATAGCTTTTAAGATCAGATTCTCCTTTTAAACCTTCATTACTAAACTCAAATCATCAATAGCTATAAAAACATATCAAAAGCCTATACTAGCAACTTCCACAGACTAAATTAAGCATGCACAAACCTTGAACATATGCAAATGAACAGTGAAATCAGATTTGACCAATATACAAAGCTTAACCCAAACACTCCTAACTGCTACTGTTTTTGGATTTTAAGACTGGAATAGATCAAATTAAGCTAAGAGACCTAACAACTATTGATTATCTAAGTTCATAAAGCTAATGCAAATAACTTTAAGCTAGGATTAAGGACTAAATTGAGATAATCTAATGAGTTAATTACATAAATGGTCACCGTGGTTTGCTCTTTTTTGCACTTTCAGTCACTGAACTTTTTTTTTTACTGGTTCAGTCACTGTGGTTTGCATTTATTTACCGGTCCAGTAGAATTTCAAATAAAATGACTAAAAAGCCCCTGTCCCTTCTTTTGCAAACGAGTAAATTACATAAATGGTCACTATGGTTTGTCGATTTTGTCACATTGAGTCCTTTAGACTAACGGTCGTTAGTCCTTTTTACGTTTTCGTCCGTATTTACACGTTTTCGTCCGTTTTTACACGTTTTTGTCAGTATTTACACGTTTTCGTCCGTTTTTACACGTTTTCGTTCTTTTTAACACTTTTTTGTCAGTATTTACACGTTTTCGTCCGTTTTTACACGTTTTCGTCCGTTTTTACACGTTTTTGTCAGTATTTACACGTTTTCATCCGGTTTCACACGTTTTTGTCAGTATTTACACATTTTCGTCCGTTTTTACACATTTTCATCCGTTTTTACACGTTTTTGTCAGTATTTACACGTTTTCGTCTGTTTTGACACGTTTTCATCCGTTTTTACACATTTTTGTCAGTATTTACACGTTTTCGTCCGTTTTTACACGTTTTCATCCGTTTTTACACGTTTTTGTCAGTATTTACACGTTTTCGTCCGTATTCACACGTTTTCGTCTGTTTTTACACATTTTTGTCAGTATTTACACGTTTTCGTCCGTTTTTACACGTCTTCATCCGTATTTACACGTTTTTGTCCGTTTTTACACGTTTTTGTCAGTATTTACACGTTTTCATCCGTTTTTACACGTTTTCATTCGTATTTACACGATTTTGTTCGTTTTTACACGTTTTTATTAGTATTTACACGTTTTTGTCCGTTTTTACACGTTTTCATCCGTTTTTACACGTTTTTGTCCATTTTTACACATTTCGTCAGTTTTTACATGCTTTCGTCCGTATTTACACATTTTTGTCAGTATTTACACGTTTTTGTCTGTATTTACATGTAAAAACTGACAAAAATGTGTAAATACTGACAAAAACGTGTAAAAACTGATGAAAACGTGTAAATACTGACAAAAATGTGTAAATACGGATGAAAGCATGTAAAAACTAACGAAAACATGTAAAAATGGACAAAAACATGTAAAAACGATGAAAACGTGTAAAAATGGACGAAAACATGTAAAAACTGACAAAAACGTGTAAAAACAAATGAAAACGTGTAAAAACAGACGAAAACGTGTAAATACTGACAAAAACGTGTAAAAACGGATGAAAACGTGTAAATACTGACAAAAACGTGTAAAAAACGGACAAAAACGTGTAAATACGGATGAAGACGTGTAAAAACGGACGAAAACGTGTAAATACTGACAAAAATGTGTAAAAACGGACGAAAACGTGTGAATACGGACGAAAACGTGTAAAAACGGACGAAAATGTGTGAATACGGACGAAAAAGTGTAAAAATAGACGAAAACGTGTAAATACTGACAAAAACGTGTAAAAACGGATGAAAACGTGTAAAAACGGCCGAAAACGTGTAAATACTGACAAAAACATGTAAAAACGGATGAAAACGTGTAAAAACGGACGAAAACGTGTAAATACTGACAAAAACATGTAAAAACGGATGAAAACGTGTAAATACTGACAAAAACGTGTAAATACGGACGAAAACGTGTAAAAACGGACGTAAACGTGTAAATACTTACAAAAACATGTAAAAACAGACGAAAACGTGTAAAAAACGTGTAAAAACGGACGAAAATGTGTGAATACGGACGAAAACGTGTAAAAACGGACGAAAACGTGTAAATACGGATGCAAACGTGTAAATACGAACGAAAACGTAAAAAGGACTAACGGCCGTTAGTCTAAAGGACTCAATGTGACAAAATCGATTAACCATAGTGACCATTTATGTAATTTACTCGTTTGCAAAAGAAGGGACAGGGGCTTTTTAGTCATTTTATTCGAAATTGGACTGGACCGGTAAATAAATGCAAACCACAGTGACTGAACCAGTCAAAAAAAAAGTTCAGTGACTGAAGTGCAAAAAAGAGCAAACCACAGTGACCATTTATGTAATTAACTCTAATCTAATATAAGCTATTTATGGCTTTTTGAGGATTTTAACTAAAAACAGTAAACAGTGCATATAAACTACTATCAAAAATCAATTTTAAGGACAAATAAGAAGTACACAATCAGAATAAGCACTTACGGATCAGAAATAAGGAGTTTGACTTTTTGTTGACCAAGTGAAAAAATGAGAAAAACTTTAAATTCCATTAACTGAATTCAGAGTACAGGACTGAAAATGACATTATACTAAAATAGGAGAGATTACATTAATTGAGCAGTAAATTAACCTAAAACCTAAGGATACTATACTAACTAATGGACCCTAAATTATCTAACCTAACAGCTAACCTAAAAAAAACTAAAACCTCCTCAAACTTGTGACAGAAAAGGACTATTTATAGCCATCAGGGAAGCTAGGGTTTCTTTTTGGAAGCTTCATGATCTTTTATTTGCAGCCCTTCGATTAAACTTGGTGCTCAATCCTTTAACTTTGAGCCGTTAGATCCATTCTAGCCAAAAGTATGCTGGGATTTTGTCCACGTGGCCTCTTTGGTCTTGTCTTGTCCTTAAGTGAAGCTGGGTAAAATTGGGATGCAGGGTAAACTTGTGAAGAAGAAGGTGAACAGTAACAAGTTATTTTGGCGGGTAAGTCTGGTAAGGTTGACTGGGTTTATTACTTTGGGGATGGACTGGGTCAAGGGTAATAGAAAGGGGGTTCACAGGTTTGGAAGGGGTTCACGGGTTGGGTATGAACTGGAAAGGGTTTATAAGTGAGATTGGGCCGGGTATGGTAGTGGGCTGGTTTTTTTGGCCAGTTTTATTAGTAGTTTTAGGATTTTAGGATTAGTTTTGTTTTGTTGTAATTTTGTGAATTTTGCAAACTTCAAGGGCTGAACTTGTAATTCTTCCAAAGTTGATCCAAGGGCCTTTCTTGTCACTCTTTGATTCCTTGAGGACTTGTCTTGCCATTTCTTCAAAAATATATCATAAGGGCTATTCTTGACATTTTCAGATTCTTGAGGGACTAAATCTGACAAATTCTTCAAAGTTCTTTCAACGACCATTTTTGTAACTTTTTTGAATCTCTGAGGTTGAATTTAACATTTTGAGCTTAAATTATGATCATTTGCTTCCCCGGCTTCGGCTTTTGATTCTTTTCCAAATCCCGTGCTCGTTTTGTCTTTTGATCTTGATATTTGTCCATTTTTTGCAATATTCATCCCTGCACAATTACGAACACAAAAACACAATATCTTTGGCATTTATGGTTATTTTTTGGTCGTTTTGGTCTTAATTTGGTCAAGAAAAGGTATGTGTTTAGGCACATACCAGTGACGACAAATAATGGTCACATAGTCCCTAAACCGTAAATATAATATTTTTAGTGAAATATTAAGTTCCGTAGTTAGACTAGAGACCAAAAGTGGTGGTCACTGTCGAAAAAAAGGTAACTTAAGTCTAAAGACAAAAAGTAGTGGTCACTGGGTTTCTAAATTAAAGACCAAGGTGGGTGGTCACTTGTTTATAAAATATTAAGACAACAAATAGTGGTCACGTAATCATTAAATCCCGAATCTATAGGAAAATATTCCACTGACCACATAAGCAGTGGTCATTGAGTGGCTGAGTTAGAGACTAAAAGTGGTGATCACTGCCAAAAGAAAGTATACTAAGTTTAAAGACCAAATATTATTGGTCACTAGTTTTTCAAATTAGAGACCAAGGTTGGTGGTAACTGATTTACAAAATATTGAGACAAAAACAGTGATCACATAAACCCTAACCCCTAAACTAAAACCCTAACCCCTAAACTATAACCCTAACCCATAAATTTTAAAGACCAAATATTAGTGGTCACTAGTTTTTCAAATTAGAGACCAAGGATGGTGGTAACTGATTTACAAAATATTGAGACAAAAACGGTGATCACATAAACCCTAACCCCTAAACTAAAACCCTAACCCATAAATTTTAAAGACCAAATATTAGTGGTCACTAGTTTTTTAAATTAGAGACCAAGGTTAGTGGTCAGTGATTTACAAAATATTGAGACAAAACCAGTGATCACATAAACCCTAACCCCTAAACTTTAACCCTAACCCCTAAATTTTAAAGACCAAATATTAGTGGTCACTAGGTTTTCAAATTAGAGACCAAGGTTGGTGGTCACTGATTTACAAAATATTGAGACAAAAACGGTGATCACATAAACCCTAACCCTTAAACTAAAACCCTAACCCCTAAACTTTAATCCACGTTGCACATTACTGATTCATTAATTTAATATGTATTAGGTCTTCCCTAATTTTAGATTTATCTAAAACATGTAGCACATAAACAAAACCCTAATCCATGATTTCTTTGCATGAAAAAATCATGGATCATACAGGAACGTAACCCTTTATTCAAATAAACACATAAACATGTCCTAATTTAGGGTTACAAAACTAAATTTTTAATTAACAAGGGTCGAAACCCCCCCCCCCCCTAAATTATGGTTCAAATTATTTTTTAGTTCTAGTAATAAAACCCTAAAAAAAAATTCGGCTAACAAACATCTAAATCCAAATCAAGATTTGATTTTAATTATGTGTTTCGATAATAACAATTACATGTTAAATTGGCTCGTGATGCCACTGTTGGAATTTAAATATCTTGACATTCAAATAAATAAATAAACATCAAAGTATGTAATAGCGGAAGCAAGGATCTAATTTAACACATAATAGTATTACCGAATATTAAATAATAAACGTACCGTTATGATCCTAGCAAGAACAAGGACCAAATCTTCTTTCTCCTTCACTTGAACAATCAAACGGATCAATGTGGAACCCCTTACCTTTTTGTTCCACAATCCAAGATTAATTACTAAAGTAAGTAATTAGCGAGCTCTTGTACACACGTACTATAAGCGGCTAACGAATGGTGCTAGCAATTGGACACAAGAAACCAAAACAATTTTGTTACTTGAATAAGCTATGGATCGACACACAAGAAGTGTTGTACGATCGGTATGGGCAAGAGGAGAGGAGAGAATAGTTTAGGGTTTAGTTACAATGCACTAGGTGAAAAACCAAAGACCCTTGGATTTGTATTTATAGCCAAACCCTATCTTGGAGCACAAGTTGGTATCGAATTAGGAAACTAAGTCCCCAAACTGATCGGCCAACTAAATACATAGGGATTCTAGATCTTTCCAATCCTCTATTTTCACCAATAGTCCTTCCACTATTTACTTAACGACCGTTAGTCAATTCGGTTAATTACTTAACGTCCATTATGTATCATTTCGTGTCCAAATAATTAAAATACATAACTATTATATATATTAATTATTTACGTTGGTCATTCATACGTAAAGTGTGCAATCCCTCGAACCCGAGTTCGAATCTAGTCATACACGATAATATTTTTCCATTTAAACTCTAACAATAACTATTGCAAAAACGTAAGGTATTATTTAACACACATTCTAAGTGTAAATACCAACATTAAATTAATGCTATTGACCGCTCAAAGTTTATAACATTTGTTGCATAAAACATAGGTTAGTTGCTTTATTATAGCTATATATAATAACGCACCGTTAAGTGACGTATGATGACGTATACACTTTCTCTGGCCCACGACCTTAGCCCACAAAAATGGAGATCCAGTCTGGCCTTCTTGGTCCAAACCCACGTGCATGTATTTATTTATGTGGCTCACTTTCTATAAAATGTTTTTACTTTTTACTAATAAACGTCATCTACCTATCCCCTCGATCGACTTGGATAGAGTTTTGATAATTTTTAACCGGTAATATTATTAGGGTAACCCAGTCGACTTTAGGTACCAGTCGACTTTAGATACCACTTGGCCTATTTTCTTTGTCCAACCCATGTTTAGCCTATGAAGTGTGTTTGCTTTTTTATTGTAACTGAAAGGGTGACAAAACCCAACACTCCATTATGCACAAGGCATTAAAATAATTTGAGAAGAAAAAAAATACTGCCACTATCTTTAAAAAAAGTGAAAATTCAACTCCAAAAAAGAAAGAAAAAAAATTTAAGAAAAAGAAAAAAGTTTTACAATACTACAAAATATATATATAACAAATGTTAATATATATATATATATATATATATATATATATATATATATATATATATATATATATATATATATATATATATATATATATATATATATATATATATATATATATCGCTTAAAAGCAACACGAAAGCATCAAAAACCAAATACGACGGCAAAAAAAACAGGCCCGCCCGCAACGCGGCGGTTCGCCGCCATTCTCGTTATAGCAAAATGGAAAGTACACTACAGTTTTCTTTTGAAACTACGTTATTATTTAGACCATTTTAAGAAGAAAAAAAAAAGGTAATATCTTAACATTAAGACCTTTATTTGTTGATATTACTTACACAACTTTTGTCGAAACTCAACTTTCGGATTTGAATAGTTGAAAGGATTATAACACATATTAGTGGTCTTAAAAACTCCTTGATCGACTTTACTACTCTTCCACTTTACTTTCATATCTTATAGTTTTAGTATAAGATGGAAAGTTCCATTGGTACGCAATTGCTCTTTTTCAGTTTTGGTTCGGAGAGTCTTATTGTGTATGTTTTGTTACTGTGTTTGTTTGTGTAAGATAATTGACATTAAACATATACAATCTTTCATCATTCAATAAACGAAACAGCTTTTTGTATCAAATATTTACATATATTTTAGTTTAATTGTCATTTTCAAGCTGAATTAGAATGAGCATTCTTTTCAATACTATACTAAAATGTGTATTTACATTTTAAGCTTTACCAAAGATAGCAAATAAATAAATAAAGGAGTTTGTGCATTACGGGTAATTGAATGAGCCTATTTTAATAAATGAACATGATAAAAAAAAGAGTAAACTGCAAAATACATCCCTGTGGTTTACACCTTTTGGCACTTTACATCCCTGTCAGAAACTATTGGCAATATACATCCCCCGTTAGGCAAACGTTTGCCACATTACATCCCTGAGTTGGATGGGCGTTATGTTAGTCCGTTAAAGTGTTTGCATCGTTAGTCCTTCTGTTAAAATGTTTGCACAGTTAGTCCTATGGGTTAAGTCTATTTGCACCGTTAGTCCTTCGTTACGTTTTCGTCTAGTTTTTTACGTTTTCGTCCGGTTTTTTACGTTTTCGTCCGATTTTTTACGTTTTCGTCTGTTTTATTACGTTTTCGCCCGATTTTTTACGTTTTCGTCCGATTTTTTACTTTTTCGTCTGTTTTTTTACGTTTTCGTCCGATTTTTTACGTTTTAGTCCGATTTTTTTCGTTTTCGTCCGATTTTTTACCTTTTCGTCTGTTTTTTTACGTTTTCATCCATTTTTTTACGTTTTCGTCCGATTTTTTACATTTTCGTCTGTTTTTTTAAGTTTTCATCCATATTTTTACGTTTTCGTCTGTTTTTTTAAGTTTTCGTCTGTTTTTTTACGTTTTCGTCCGATTTTTTACGATTTCGTCTATTTTTTTAAGTTTTTGTCCGATTTTTTTCGTTTTCGTCCGATTTTTTTACGTTTTCGTCTGTTTTTTTACGTTTTCGTCTGATTTTTTACATTTTCGTCTGTTTTTTTACGTTTTGATCCATTTTTTTACGTTTTCGTCTAGTTTTTTACGTTTTCATCCGGTTTTTTACGTTTTCGTCCATTTTTTAACTTTTCGTTTGTTTTTTTACGTTTTCATCCAATTTTTTACGTTTTCGTCCGATTTTTTTCGTTTTCGTCCATTTTTTTACGTTTTCGTCTGTTTTTTTACGTTTTGGTCCGATTTTTTTACGTTTTCGTCCGATTTTTTACATTTTCGTCTGTTTTTTTATGTTTTCGTCTGTTTTTTTAAGTTTTCATCCATTTTTTACGTTTTCGTCTGTTTTTTTAAGTTTTCATCCAATTTTTACGTTTTCGTCTGTTTTTTTAAGTTTTCGTCTGTTTTTTTACGTTTTCGTCCGATTTTTTACGATTTCGTCTATTTTTTTAAGTTTTTGTCCGATTTTTTTCGTTTTCGTCCGATTTTTTTCGTTTTCGTCTGTTTTTTTTACGTTTTCGTCTGATTTTTTACATTTTCGTCTGTTTTTTTTACGTAAAAAAATGGACGAAAACGAAAAAAAACAGACGAAAAGGTAAAAAATCGGACGAAAACGAAAAAAATCGGGCAAAAACTTATCAAAATAGACGAAATCGTAAAAAATCGGACGAAAACGTAAAAAAACAGACGAAAACTTAAAAAAACAGACGAAAACGTAAAAATTGGATGAAAACTTAAAAAAACAGACGAAAACGTAAAAAATGGATGAAAACTTAAAAAAACAGACGAAAACATAAAAAAACAGACGAAAATGTAAAAAATCGGACGAAAACGTAAAAAAATCAGACCAAAACGTAAAAAAATGGATGAAAACGTAAAAAAACAGACGAAAAGGTAAAAAATCGGACGAAAACGAAAAAAATCGGACTAAAACGTAAAAAATCGGACGAAAACGTAAAAAAACAGACGAAAAAGTAAAAAATCGGACGAAAACGTAAAAAATCGGGCGAAAACGTAATAAAACAGACGAAAACGTAAAAAATCGGACGAAAACGTAAAAAACCGGACGAAAACGTAAAAAACTAGACGAAAACGTAACGAAGGACTAACGGTGCAAATAGACTTAACCCATAGGACTAACTGTGCAAACATTTTAACAGAAGGACTAACGATGCAAACACTTTAACGGACTAACATAACGCCCATCCAACTCAGGGATGTAATGTGGCAAACGTTTGCCTAACGGGGGATGTATATTGCCAATAGTTTCTGACAGGGATGTAAAGTGCCAAAAGGTGTAAACCACAGGGATGTATTTTGCAGTTTACTCTAAAAAAAACTTACGCATGATTATTATGTATTGAACATACTCCGTAATCAAATCGATAGTTATATATAAAGGTTGGCACCAACTACCGCTACAAATTATCATGAAGATTTGTCTATAACTTTGTGTAGTAGTGAAGCTAATGTTTATATCTAACCTTGAAGAACTTTCGTACAAATATAAGTGAAAAATAATAAATTCAATGGGAGACAAACGTCACCGAACATGAGTGCCAGCCAATGACAATAGTATAATGAAGCCCATTCCTGAAATTTTCGGATGGGCCAATCAAATAACCCAAATGTACCCTAAATTTTGAGATATATAAGCTGAATACCCTAATATTCTCACTTGATCTACATCACGCGTACCACATCACATAGTCACCACAGTAATCCCATTCCATCTTCAACAAACCAGTTTACCCATATCTTTTCTTACATTTCAACAAATACGAAATCTTATAAACCAAAACTCTTACAAAGTTTTTCTTTCTTCTTCATGGTAAATCGATCAACAAACTAAGATTTTTCTTCGTCTACTTTAATTGAGCAGTAAATTAACCTAAAACCTAAGGATACTATACTAACTAATGGACCCTAAATTATCTAACCTGACAGCTAACCTAAAAAAAAAACTAAAAACCTCCTCAAACTTGTACCTCCTCAAACTTGTGACAGAAAAGGACTATTTATAGCCATCAGGGAAGCTAGGGTTTCCTTTTGGAAGCTTCATGATCTTCTATTTGCAGCCCTTCGATTAAACTTGGTGCTCAATCCTTTAACTTTGAGCCGTTAGATCCATTCTAGCCAATAGTATGCTGGGATTTTGTCCACGTGGCCTCTTTGGTCTTGTCTTGTCCTTTAGTGAAGCTGGGTAAAACTGGGATGCAGGGTAAACTTGTGAAGAAGAAGGTGAACAGTAACAAGTTATTTTGGCGGGTAAGTCTGGTAAGGTTGACTGGGTTTATTACTTTGGGGATGGACTGGGTCAAGGGTAATAGAAAGGGGGTTCACAGGTTTGGAAGGGGTTCACGGGTTGGGTATGAACTGGAAAGGGTTTATAAGTGAGATTGGGCGGGTATGGTAGTGGGCTGGGTTTTTTTGGCCGGTTTTATTAGTAGTTTTAGGATTTTAGGATTAGTTTTGTTTTGTTGTAATTTTGTGTATTTTGCAAACTTCAAGGGCTGAACTTGTAATTCTTCCAAAGTTGATCCAAGGTCCTTTCTTGTCACTCTTTGATTCCTTGAGGACTTGTCTTGCCATTTCTTCAAAAAATATATCATAAGGGCTATTCTTGACATTTTCAGATTCTTGAGGGACTAAATCTGACAAATTCTTCAAAGTTCTTTCAAGGACCATTTTTGTAACTTTTTTTGAATCTCTGAGGTTGAATTTAACATTTTGAGCTTAAATTATGATCATTTGCTTCCCCGGATTCGACTTTTGATTCTTTTCCAAATCCCGTGCTCGTTTTGTCTTTTGATCTTGATATTTGTCCATTTTTTGCAATATCCATCCCTGCACAATTACGAACACAAAAACACAATATCTTTGGCATTTATGGTTATTTTTTGTTCGTTTTGGTCTTAATTTGGTCAAGAAAAGGTATGTGTTTAGGCACATACCAAAAATCCCCCAGACTAAGATATTGCAGTGTCCTCACGCAATGTTATACAAACACGTTTTTGAAACCAAAAATTTGCAACCTCTTTTTACTAACTTTGAAAAGTAGCAAAATTTTCAAAAGAGATTAAGAAATCTAAAGTTCTAAAAACTCCCCGATTTTCCTTTTTATTCTATTTTTGTAATTTTCTCATTATCATGTGACGGCTTTGTTGACAATCATTATCTATCAATAACTTTTAAGGTCAACAAGTAGGAAACACGACTCATAAAGAAGTGACCATACGGATAAAATTCGTCATCCTTGATTTTTCACGAGTCCCCAAACTAACCTTAAAAACGAAATCATTGTTATTTACAAGTTAGATTGCCAACACTACTCATGGAAGTTACTTGTGTAATTACCTCTTGCTCCCATTTTCCTAATTCGCCTCTATTTATTTTATTTTTGGTGAGAAATGAATTGCTTCATATTTTCTCGTTTCGATAGGTTTTTAGTCCGATAAATATACTAAATTAAGACGCTAAGTAGTTTTCAATCTTCTCTCGAGAACCGCTGCTTTAAAAAATGAAGTCCACATCAAGGTTTTTATTTATATTTTTGACTTTTGCATTTTTCTCTTTTTCATTCATCACCCTTTTTTTTTTCTCACTAACTTTTCACTTACGTACCCTAAACGACGGAGCTTCACGGTTTAGTTCCAAGACCTTACACCTTCCGGAATAAAGGATCCAAGGGCCGTTACAACGGAGTGTTCCAAGACTCTAGACATTCCTGAAATGAGGATCCAAGGTGGTTAGACCAAGACCTCACACATTCTTGAACTAGAGGTCCAAGGGCCGGTGCAAGAGGATAACCAAGATCTAAACGCCTTCCGGAAATAAGGATCCAAGGCCCGATCTCGAATCCGTAGCTTAGAGCACTTAACTTATTATTATTAAACGTATTTATTAAGTAACCTTGATGTGTACCCAATTTTTAAAGCAATGACTCTTTTAAGAAGACCAAGAACTAATCATCGGCAGAACCTAACATCTTTAATTATTCTTACAGTTATATATGGTGAAACAATTTTGTGGGAGCAAAAGGCCACAAGTAACTTCGATGAGCTCTAAAGAGAACCAACTACTCCACGCTTAGCATCTAACTTCTAAATAAACTCTATCATTTCTCGTTCTTCGCAAATTTAAAATCTTAAATAATAAGATCCGCGAATGCTTAGCCGAATGGTTAAGGAGACAAGCTAGGGCTCAACACGCCCGGTCAAGTCAAAATTTTATTCCTACTCTCACCAGCGGAAAGTCAACAAAATGTCAAAACACTTATTATATTTTTGCAAAAATTTTTAAATTTTCTCATTTTTTGGACTTTTTTCAATTTTTTGGAGGAAAAACGGGGTTGCATGAGTAAACGGCAAAAAAAATGCAAGGCAAAAATCAAATCGAAAGATTACCCCCCCCCCCCCAAGACTAAAACGAGACATTGTCCTCAATGTCTTAAAGGTAAGGGTTCTCCTACATAAATCTAAGGCCGTTTATTAATTATGCCAAAGATAAATGTAAAACGATAAGATTAAGGATCTCGGATAAGCAATGAATGATGAAACTCGAGTGGAGAGAGACAAAACCACGAGCACGAGAGTCTTCATTATTCGGGCAAATCCTGGACATACACAAACAACCACGAAACAAAGATATGGAAGAGGTAACCCTCCTCACGTCACTTATTAGAAAATAGAAAAGAAGATAGAAGGATAAGCATGGGGTGCCTCCCACGAAGCGCTTGTTTTTGATCGAGTCGTATAGCTGGACTCGCCTCGAATTTAATTGTTCTTGGGGGAGCATGTGGAAAAGATACTCTCAATCGGACTTTCGTTCAAGAGGTTTGGATAAACATTGAAACACATAAAAGTTCCACTCCGATGAAATGCCCACGGCTTAAAAGAATGAGAGATGCCAGGGTCAAAGATGGTGTCTTCACTCCCGAAGGAGTGAATGAGAGGAGAAGACACCGAATAGGTGAAGAAAGGGAGAAAGATCATTATCGGAATTAGAATCCATTTTTCACCATTTTCATCATTTTGTATGTCATCTTTGAAGCTCTTATGGTCATCAGCAACAAAAACCTCGGGCGGGAGGGTCGGGATGATATCATCGACAAGCAAACTCTTGAGATAGAGTACATCTCCCCCCGGGTCATGATCTTCCTCAAAAGCAAAGTAATCATACTCCGGAGGAGGTATGATATGAGTGAGTTCTCCGGAGAACTCCTCATGAAGAGATTCAATCATATGAGGAGAATCTGTGAGTCCCGGTTTCGTCACGGACTCATCAAGATTAGAAACAATAGAGTCCTCGCCCTCAACGTTCTCTAACACCCCATCATAAAGAGGATTAACGGCACTAAAAGTGTACTCGTCATTATATTCAAAAAGGGGGTTAGAGAAAATCCCGGAAGTAACCTCGGAAAAGTCAAGAGAATCTCCACAAAATTGCAAGTCACATTCACCGTCGAATATTTCCTCAGACTCACTTGGGATTGGGACAAGGTTCTCAGCACTAGACTTTTTGAATTCGTCCGATTCCGTTGCCAGAATAGTGTTTAGATGCTCGTCCCCCATTTTTAGAGAGTCCTCGAGTTCTACGGGAGGAAAGACGGGTGCTATTTGAGGGAAAACGTTTAACGGAACAAGTCTCTCCTCGTCATCATCGTCATAGTAAATTAAGGTCTTTCGAAATTTAGCCGCTCTTTCCTCGGCAAGTAATTCTTCCATAGACTTCTCATGAGGATCTGGAGTATAAGTATTAAGATTAGCCAAAAATTGATTAACCGCTTGCTCTCGATTACGAACCTCTTCGACAACGGATCCCAAAAGTTTTACAATTTCGAGCATTCCATCTTGATTTTGATAATTGACGGGATTTTGTGGGGGTTGGTCAAAACCATGAGAATTGTAACACAAATTCGGCTCATAATGAAAATTTTCAAACGATCCCCCACAATTTTCAAAATTTGATGTAGTTTGGAATGATGTATTATTGAAATACGGTTCTTGCTCATAATAGTTTTGAGGAGGGTGATTGAAATTGTTTTGAGGATAATCGGAAATGTTCGGATTAAAATCATAAGTGTATGAATTTTCAGCTTCCGAAGCACAAAACGAACAAAATCCATTGATAATATTTCTTCCACACCTCTCGCAAGTACACCGTTGACAATAAGTCGATGTCGGATCTAACGGATTTCCACACCCATCGCAATAACGTTGATCGAACGAAGAAAAATCGGGCTGTGGTGGGTAGTCGGAAAAATTTGAAGAGTCGTTGAACGAATTCGGATTTGGATCATAAGCGAATGAATTCCTCGAACCACAAAACAAACAACTTCCGTCCCGAATATCATTACCACACCGTTCGCACGTACACCAATGACACGGTAAACCGAAAAGCGGCTCTCCACAACCGATGCAAGGGATAAATGTTTCCATCATAATTAAACATATAGAGGATTAAGAAGATAGAATTAAACGTTTAAGAGGAATGAGAGATAAAGAATTAAATGGTATGAGAGGGATAAGGAGATAAGAATTAAACTAATAAGAGGATCAAGAAGAATATTTTAGGATTTTTAAATTTTAGAAACATAAAAGAAAAAGGAAAATAAAATTTTTGAAAAGAAAATCTTTTTGGGTTTTTATAATAAGAAAATATTTACAAATGAAAACGATAACTTCACGAGGAAGGGTCTTCAAAACACGAATCGATACTCGGAAATCACGAACTCACTTCAACGGTTCAACCCTCCCCGGCAGCGGCGCCAAAATTTTGATTTGTTAACAAATTATACCTCAAAAGGGAATCACAAAAGGGAAATAATGTGAAAACCCCGAGTTCGTTATCCCGATGAAGATTGAATGGAATATGTGATTTCGGGATCGTGAAACGTGTTGTGAATGGTAAATAAAAGTGAGTGATTTTGGATTTATAAACTAAGATAATGAAAAATTAACTAAAAACGATTAATAACGCAAGGGAAAGGCTATTCTAAGGCAAACATAAGTGAAGACGCAAAAGTAATCCTAAAAACGCGTTTAAAACGTGAAGTAACGAGCCTAAACGGCAAAATAGTGAAATTCTAATCCTACGGGTGCAAATTAATTTTTCCTAAGTGCTAAATACTAAAAGAAAATTTTATAAAAAAGAATTATATTTTTTTTATTAATATTTAATTTTTTAGGAATTAAAAACCAATTTAAAGAAATTAAATATTTAAAAATACTAAAACTATTTAGAAAATTCTGAAACTCTTACACAAACTAATTAAGGATAAAAGAAATGCAAGAAAAATCAAATGGCAGAAAAAACTAAACTGGATAAGCAGTTATAAGCTAATCAGTAGATTTAAGCTTAAGAGGGAAAGAATGCTAAAAAGAAATAAAGATGAGATATCTAACCGAAAAATCCCAAGGGTGCAAGTGGTGAGGTGTGTTGTGTGTGGGCTGAGAGACTGGGGTTTGAATCCCAGCCTTGGCTTTTTTGCAAAATCATTTTTTTTTTTCTTTTTGGAAACTGGAAAAGCTAGAAAAAAAATAAGCAACTAATGCAAAACAAATATTTTTAGAAAACTCAAATAAGTTGAGGAACAACTTAGGGAATCAAAACAGTAGGCAAAGGAAAGAAATAAGGAAAAATAATCAAGCAAAGGGTCTATTAAGCTATGATAAGCTAAAGGGTTAACTAAATAAGCTATATTAAGCTGAGTGTGATCTGAATGAGCCTACAACCTCAAAATAAGCCAAAATCACAAGCAAATAAGCACTTAAGCATTTACAATAAGCAAAAGATCAACTGATGCAGACCTATGAAGTGCCTACTGATGGATTTTTAAGCTAGCTAAAAGCTACTGAAAAGCTATTCTAAAAATTTAGAAAAATATGGATTAAGTAGCTGACCAACCAAAGTTCATAAGTACTGAATTTTAGACTAAGTGGGCTTATAATAAAGAAATTAAAAATGAAAAACATGGGGCTGCAATTGGGAAAAGCTAACTGAAATGCAGACAAAAAAAAAATACTGATGCAGTCTAGAAAGTGTGGACTGATGTGATTTTTAAGCCCTTGAAAAGCAGTTAATAAGCTACTGTGAGATTCTTAATTTGAGAATTGACACAGAACAAATAGCATACAACCTAGAATTAACAAATTAAGCTCATAATTACCTCAAATAAGCACCTATATGGGGCTGAAAACTTGATGCAGTCTGCTATATGGTCTGTTCTGCACAGACTTATAACAAAATTTGATCAATGCAAATCCTAAATGTAATTGAACCAGTTGGTGTACATGCTATCTATGGACTAAAAGGGATTCAAAACTAGCAAAATCATGCAATAAAGAAACTAAAACATCTAAATAGCTTTTAAGATCAGATTCTCCTTTTAAACCTTCATTACTAAACACAAATCATCAATAGCTATAAAAACAGATCAAAAGCCTATACTAGCAACTTCCACAGACTAAATTAAGCATGCACAAACCTTGAACATATGCAAATGAACAGTGAAATCAGATTTGACCAATATACAGAGCTTAACCCAAACACTCCTAACTGCTACTGTTTTTGGATTTTAAGACTGGAATAGATCAAATTAAGCTAAGAGACCTAACAACTATTGATTATCTAAGTTCATAAAGCTAATGCAAATAACTTTAAGCTAGGATTAAGGACTAAATTGAGATAATCTAATGAGTTAATTACATAAATGGTCACTGTGGTTTGCTCTTTTTTGCACTTTCAGTCACTGAACTTTTTTTTTGACTGGTTCAGTCACTGTGGTTTGCATTTATTTACCGGTCCAGTCCAATTTCGAATAAAATGACTAAAAAGCCCCTGTCCCTTCTTTTGCAAACGAGTAAATTACATAAATGGTCACTATGGTTTGTCGATTTTGTCACATTGATTCCTTTAGACTAACGGCCGTTAGTTCTTTTTACGTTTTCGTCCGTATTTACACGTTTTCATCAGTATTTACACGTTTTCGTCCGTTTTTTACACGTTTTCGTCCGTTTTTACACGTTTTTGTCAGTATTTACACGTTTTTGTCCGTTTTTACACGTTTTCATCCGCTTTTACACGTTTTTTTCAGTATTTACACGTTTTCGTCCGTTTTTACACGTTTTCGTCCTTTTTTACACTTTTTTGTCAGTATTTACACGTTTTCGTCCGTTTTTACACGTTTTTGTCAGTATTTACACGTTTTCATCCGGTTTTACACGTTTTTGTCAGTATTTACACGTTTTTCGTCCGTTTTTACACGTTTTCATCCGTTTTTACACGTTTTTGTCAGTATTTACACGTTTTCGTCCGTTTTTACACGTTTTCATCCGTTTTTACACGTTTTTGTCAGTATTTACACGTTTTCGTCCGTTTTTACACGTTTTCATCCGTTTTTACACGTTTTTGTCAGTATTTACACGTTTTCATCCGTATTCACACGTTTTCATCTGTTTTTACACGTTTTTGTCAGTATTTACACGTTTTCGTACGTATTCACACGTTTTCATCCGTATTTACATGTTTTCGTCCGTTTTTACACGTTTTTGTCAGTATTTACATGTTTTCGTCCGTTTTTACACGTTTTCATTCGTATTTACACGTTTTCGTTCGTTTTTACATGTTTTTATCAGTATTTACACGTTTTTGTCCGTTTTTACACGTTTTCATCCGTTTTTACACGTTTTTGTCCATTTTTACACATTTTCTTCAGTTTTTACATGCTTTTGTCCATATTTACACATTTTTGTCAGTATTTACACGTTTTTGTCTGTATTTACATGTAAAAACTGACAAAAATATGTAAATACTGACAAAAATGTGTAAAAACTGATGAAAATGTGTAAATACTGACAAAAATGTGTAAATACAGACGAAAGCATGTAAAAACTGACGAAAACATGTAAAAATAGACAAAAACGTGTAAAAACGGATGAAAACGTGTAAAAATGGACGAAAACGTGTAAATACTGACAAAAACGTGTAAAAACGGATGAAAACGTGTAAATACTGACAAAAACGTGTAAAAACGAATGAAAACGTGTAAATACTGACAAAAACGTGTAAATACGGACGAAAACGTGTAAAAACGGATGAAAACGTGTAAAAACGGACGTAAACGTGTAAAAACAGACGAAAACGTGTAAAAACGGACAAAAACGTGTAAAAACGGACGGAAATGTGTGAATACGGACGAAAACGTGTAAAAACGGACAAAAACGTGTAAAAACGGACGGAAATGTGTGAATACGGACGGAAATGTGTGAATACGGACGAAAACGGATGAAAACGTGTAAAAACGGACGAAAACGTGTAAATACTGACAAAAACATGTAAAAACGGATGAAAACGTGTAAAAACGGACGAAAACGTGTAAATACTGACAAAAACGTGTAAAAACGGATGAAAACGTGTAAATACTGACAAAAATGTGTAAATACGGACGAAAACGTCTAAAAACGGACGAAAACGTATAAAAACGGACGAAAATGTGTGAATACGGACGAAAACGTGTAAAAACGGACGAAAACGTGTAAATACGGATGCAAACGTGTAAATACGGACGAAAACGTAAAAAGGACTAACGGCCGTTAGTCTAAAGGACTCAATGTGACAAAATCGACAAACCATAGTGACCATTTATGTAATTTACTCGTTTGCAAAAGAAGGGACAGGGGCTTTTTAGTCATTTTATTCGAAATTGGACTGGACCGGTAAATAAATGCAAACCACAGTGACTGAACCAGTCAAAAAAAAAGTTCAGTGACTGAAAGTGCAAAAAAGAGCAAACCACAGTGACCATTTATGTAATTAACTCTAATCTAATATAAGCTATTTATGGCTTTTTGAGGATTTTAACTAAAAACAGTAAACAGTGCATATAAACTACTATCAAAAATCAATTTTAAGGACAAATAAGAAGTACACAATCAGAATAAGCACTTACGGATCAGAAATAAGCAGTTTGACTTTTTGTTGACCAAGTGAAAAAATGAGAAAAACTTTAAATTCCATTAACTGAATTCAGAGTACAGGACTGAAAATGACATTATACTAAAATAGGAGAGATTACATTAATTGAGCAGTAAATTAACCTAAAACCTAAGGATACTATACTAACTAATGGACCCTAAATTATCTAACCTAACAGCTAACCTAAAAAAAAACTAAAACCTCCTCAAACTTGTGACAGAAAAGGACTATTTATAGCCATCAGGGAAGCTAGGGTTTCTTTTTGGAAGCTTCATGATCTTCTATTTGCAACCCTTCGATTAAACTTGGTGCTCAATCCTTTAACTTTGAGCCGTTAGATCCATTCTAGCCAAAAGTATGCTGGGATTTTGTCCACGTGGCCTCTTTGGTCTTGTCTTGTCCTTAAGTGAAGCTGGGTAAAACTGGGATGCAGGGTAAACTTGTGAAGAAGAAGGTGAACAGTAACAAGTTATTTTGGCGGGTAAGTCTGGTAAGGTTGACTGGGTTTATTACTTTGGGGATGGACTGGGTCAAGGGTAATAGAAAGGGGGTTCACAGGTTTGGAAGGGGTTCACGGGTTGGGTATGAACTGGAAAGGGTTTATAAGTGAGATTGGGCCGGGTATGGTAGTGGGCTGGGTTTTTTTGGCCAGTTTTATTAGTAGTTTTAGGATTTTAGGATTAGTTTTGTTTTGTTGTAATTTTGTGAATTTTGCAAACTTCAAGGGCTGAACTTGTAATTCTTCCAAAGTTGATCCAAGGGCCTTTCTTGTCACTCTTTGATTCCTTGAGGACTTGTCTTGCCATTTCTTCAAAAATATATCATAAGGGCTATTCTTGACATTTTCAGATTCTTGAGGGACTAAATCTGACAAATTCTTCAAAGTTCTTTCAAGGACCATTTTTGTAACTTTTTTGAATCTCTGAGGTTGAATTTAACATTTTGAGCTTAAATTATGATCATTTGCTTCCCCGGCTTCGGCTTTTGATTCTTTTCCAAATCCCGTGCTCGTTTTGTCTTTTGATCTTGATATTTGTCCATTTTTTGCAATATCCATCCCTGCACAATTACGAACACAAAAACACAATATCTTTGGCATTTATGGTTATTTTTTGGTCGTTTTGGTCTTAATTTGGTCAAGAAAAGGTATGTGTTTAGGCCAAGGTTGCAAAAATCGCGAATCGGTAGTCGGGCGGTCGACCACCTTGTAGCTTGTAATCGATCTAGGCGGGATTAATCGGTGATTAATCGGATTGGCATTACTGACAAATTTTAGTTATTTCCAGCAAGTTTTGTGTATTTCCGGTGAGTTTTAGGTATTTCCGGCAAGGTATTTTCTAAAAAACAACTTATAATAGACTTAAACAGTTACTATAAGTGATCAAAATAAGTTTACACTGAGTTTTGGGTACTTCCGGCAAGATTTATAGGTTTCCGGAAAGTTTGACTATCATTGACCGCCGTTGATCGCCGTTGACCACGGTTGACCTATTTGTTTGACCCAGTTACATAAATCGGCAAGGTCGGTGGCCTTGCAGCACCTAATCGGCGATTAATCGGCCTTGTAGACCTTTTTTTGCAACACTGGTTTAGGCACATACCAGTGACGACAAATAATGGTCACATAGTCCCTAAACCGTAAATATAATATTTTTAGTGAAATATTAAGTTCCTTAGTTAGACTAGAGACCAAAAGTGGTGGTCACTGTCGAAAAAAAGGTAACTTAAGTCTAAAGACAAAAAGTAGTGGTCACTGGGTTTCTAAATTAAAGACCAAGGTGGGTGGTCACTTGTTTATAAAATATTGAGACAACAAATAGTGGTCACGTAATCATTAAATCCCGAATCTGTAGGAAAATATTCCACTGACCACATAAGTAGTGGTCATTGAGTGGCTGAGTTAGAGACTAAAAGTGGTGATCACTGCCAAAATAAAGTATACTAAGTTTAAAGACCAAATATTATTGGTCACTAGTTTTTCAAATTAGAGACCAAGGTTGGTGGTAACTGATTTACAAAATATTGAGACAAAAACAGTGATCACATAAACCCTAACCCCTAAACTAAAACCCTAACCCATAAATTTTAAAGACCAAATATTAGTGGTCACTAGTTTTTCAAATTAGAGACCAAGGTTGGTGGTCACTGATTTACAAAATATTAAGACAAAAACAGTGATCACATAAACCCTAACCCCTAAACTAAAACCCTAACCCCTAAATTTTAAAGACCAAATATTAGTGGTCACTAGGTTTTCAAATTAGAGACAAAGGTTGGTGGTCACTGATTTATAAAATATTGATACAATAAATAGTGATCAATAAACATTGACCTCTATATTTTATACCTTAAAATTGAGTTCGTTTGGTTGGTGGTCACATAACTATATATATTAGAAACTAAAATTAGTGTTCATTAAATTATGAAATTTACGCAATAGCACAAGTCAATCAGATCGAGACATTTTTTACTGATGTCCATAGGGACTGAAATTCTGAAAATGACATTTTGTAAGTATATATATTAAAAAGATAAAAATGACATTGTAAGTATAGATATTTTCTTTCACCAATTTTTAGGTTTCTACACCACTTCATTTACTCTCAGATCACTCTCCCATTAATCAGTTCTCACCGTCTCCGATCATCTTAACCGGTTATATCACCGTCGTCGATCATCGTCGCCGGTCATCTTCACCAGTTACCTCACCGTCTCCGATCATCTTCACCGGTTAGGTATTGTTACTTTAATTTTGATCGATTTGTTTAGAGATTCTGTTTATGTGTATTAATTAATTTTCGATTGTTTTGAGTTACTGATTTTGTTAAGAGTTATGTTTGATGCTACTTTATAATCTGTTGACCTTAGTTTGACCGAGTAATGCATCGATGATTTGCTTAGTGATTGATCATGTTTTTGTTTTGGTTATGGAGGAAAATTATAGACTATTATGTAAGCTGTAAGGACTTTAGGTTTAGTGAGCATTGCTACCACAGTAGGTGGTGAAATTAATCGATCTTTAGGTTTCCTTCACAATGTTGGTTCGAGAGAGGATATCAAACAACTTGGAGTCGTAAGTAGCGTACTAATTTGGAAAACTTGACAGTAGTTTTATTGACGGATATCATTCTAATCTTGCAAAATGTCACAAGTAATATGACTTTTTTCTTTTCCTTTTTAGGTTTATAGGAGCTTGTTAATTGCAGCAATCATCGAACCTGGTGTAACTTCTGGACTGTTATATACATAGGTAAGATTTTGGAACTTCTCTGTTCAGCTTATGACATATACAAACTCTAAATTTTCTTTATTAACTTTCACCATTATATCCTGCTATCATGAATAGAATGTGAGGACACAGTTGTAGTTTTAATCTACGCGTGTTGTAGGATCTTAGTCTGTTTCTGTGTGCTATATCTTTTGACCTTGTATAGTTGTATAATAATCATAACTTATTTAGCTATAGTGACGAAAAGTGACCACTCAGGTTTTGGTCACTAAACAGTGTTAGTGACCGATTTTATACTGATAGTGACCACACAGGTTTTGTCACTAAATCCAGTTTTTCTTGTAGTGAGAAGAGCGTCGGTCTTAGGAACACACATACATATGGCTGCTAGCAGTTCAACAACCTCTGATCTTGATTACAATGAAGTTGATGATTCCTACTTTGCTGCTCTTATCGATCACGATGAAATCTTTCCAGTATCCGATGAAAAATACGCCGAAGAGCTTCAACTTCAAGAAGCACTCATTTCCTCTTCATCATTGCTAAATATCCCTTCACCGAATGACATAGCGTCATCATCGAACACAAAGCCTGAGCCACTTGTGGCTTCATTTGATGAGTCAAACCAGTCACCAGACATATGTATGGACACAAAAACTGAGTCAGAAATGTTTCGAAACATAGCGTCGTCATCGAACACAAAGCCTCAGCCACTTGTTGATTCATTTGATGAGTCAAACCAGTCACCAAAAAACTTTTGTGACATATGTATGGACACAAAAACGGAGTCAGAAATGTTTCGAAACATTAATGTTTGTAGTCATTTATTTTGTTTTGATTGCATTCGTGGACATGTCGCGTCCAAGATCAAAGAAAACTTGACAATTGTAACTTGTCCTGACCATAAATGCGATGGGGTCATTGGTCCCGAAGTTTGTAAAACAATTGTTCCTAAAGAAGTACTGGAGCGTTGGGAAAACGCGTTATGTGAGTCTTTGATCATGGAGTCCGAGAAGTTTTACTGTCCGTTTAAAGATTGTTCGGCTATGCTAGCGAACGATGGTGGAGAGGATGTCACGGCATCAGAATGTCCACATTGTAACAGATTGTTTTGTGCACAATGTAACGTGACGTGGCATTCGGGGATGGATTGTAGCGAGTTTCAAAGCTTGAAGGAGGATAAAAGAGACCCAACTGACAATATGTTCATGGATCTTGCTAAGAACGAGAAATGGAGAAGGTGTCCAAGTTGCAAATATTATGTCGAAAAAACTGAAGGCTGTTTGCATATCGCTTGCATGTATGATTTTATTTATGTTCTTGCATATATAGTGACATTTATCACACAACATCACTAGTCTTTAAATCGACTCAAAAATTAAAGAAACCATTCTGCTGAATGCATTGCAGGTGTGGTTATCACTTTTGTTATGGATGTGGCGAGAAGCATACTAGTACTCACGCATGTGCTCAGACGATAGCTTGATGAGTTTTCAGCATCTTCGCAGAATCAGACAAGCAGTCTTTTAGTTTTCATCATATTACTCGCATTGTTTCGTGTCCTGGTTTACATTTGAACTTCTTTTTTAGTTTAGTTTTTGCTTGGTGTTTTGACCCATTGTTAAAAGTTATTATGATTGAATTTGGTTAGACTATGGTGTTGGAATGTGAGAGTTGGATTAACCTAATACGATTAAAGGTGTGTGAGCCTATCGGGGCATACATGTATACACGAAAAACACGTTTATTATATATTTAATATGTATATGTTATGTATATTTATTAAATGTATAATGTGTTTCACGAAATAATTTAACTAATTTAAATATATGTTAAATATTAAAGAAAGGGACTTAGATGTTGGAAAACGAAACTCTAGGACCTTTCTCCAAAGTGGCTGATCATTATAGGATCTAGGAGGGGTGTTATGTGTCGGTTTTGGCTAACTAAAAAAGATGAATAACAATGACTTATTGGACAAGTTGGGATGCTATGTAAACACCTCTTGCCCTCATTATCCGATCAAAAACAAAACACACTACACACAAATAATCCTAATACACTTTACGTACTTATTTGTTTTCTTTTTTTTCCCGTTAGTCAAAAGTTGCAGCTGACAAAAACAAACCATATAGGTTTTGTTTTATTTTGGTTCGTACAGAGGGATATAACAACAAGAATTTAATTCTTGTTTTTCATCTTTGTCTGTCCTCTTTTATTATAACCATTCGAAGGTATACTTATTTTAGTATTCGAATTGGTTTACGTGGAATAAGGACTAGCATCTTAACGTGCTTCGTTTGACGTGTAGTGTGTGCATTCGTTAGAGGTGATTGTTTTAATCACAAAGTTTCATTTGTTGTTACTTCGAGGGTTAGTTTTTTTGTTTCCCTTTTACCTTAATTTGTTTATTATATGTGTTAATCGTAATTGCTAAACTAGATCTATTATCCGCTGCGTACTCTTAGTGTTAATGATTAACATGTTAATTAAATCACATATGGTACAAAAGTATTACTGCCTTATTGGCATTATGAAAGTGAAACCATAAGTTAATCACCTCCGCTGTTACTTTTGAGAACATGGTCAATCTTGCTTTTCATTGAGTGGACTTTTGGGCTCATTCTGGAATTCAGTTCGGACCTGATCATATATATCAAATATCAATGACTAATATTGGGCTTATTTTAGTACGTTTAGGTTAAATTGGGCTTACGGCCAGGCTTTTATTTGTTGGGTCTAGAATTTGGTTGGACTTATATTGGGCATGTTTAGTCGGTTTTTATTTCCACATGAGTTACTATGTTTTATAGAATATAATCAAGTTATTTTGGTAAATTTGAATTTTAGGTATTCAACTTTATTTTTCTCAATTTAAGTTATTCAAGTTATTTTTGTGTAATGTAAGGTTTTTTCGACTTTTCGAAATATGCTATCGATTATTTTTCAGCTGAAATGGTTAACTAATGTGATGCATCGTTATAATTGAGCATTTAAAAGTCATTTCGGCTAAAATTATGACCAATAATCATTTTTGAAAAGCCAATAAAACCTTGCATTTCATAAAAGATAACTTTTATACCTTACGGTTGAGAAAAAAAATTTTGAGTAGCTAAAATTCAAATTGACTTGTAAACTATAATGTGATACTTCTTTATATGATTTCACCATAAAATTAAAGTTTCAAAAGCTTTCTAAATATTTAACACTGAACCTACTTATCAGTTATTAATGTCACATTTAACACTGAACCTATTGATCAGTTGACAAAAGTTCAATGCAGAACCTTTTGTTTCTAAAGATCAAACCGATTGATCTCAACCACCCATTCTATTCCAATCCAATGGTTCAGATTAATTGTCATTTTAATTAAATTATTTACTGAGGGGCAATTTGGTAATTATACTCTCACTAACTAAACTGACAGTGTCTTTCATTTCTCATTCAATCTTCTCACCCGTAACACACACACACTACTTTCACACACTAACCACCACCAAACCACTGTATCAAACCCTAACCGCCATTCATGCCAAATTGATCAAATCAACGATATTCAATGGACATACAAGACGAAATATCACTATCTAAAGGTGTATGTTGCCCCAATCGTCTTCATTTCCGGTTTTCGATCAAAATAAGCTTCGAAATGTGGATTCTGGTATACATTTGATTTTTTCTTCATATTATTTTGGTATATAATCAGTAGATGTTGCTTATATAGGTTTTAGGGTTTTTTTTGTCTTGAATCAGTATGTACAACACTTCAGTTATTAAAACATGCTATCAAACATTAGACACAATGGCAAGTTGATACAGGTAGGTTTAGACCAATTATTAACAAATACCATAACTCAATAATGAATTGCATCCCCGTAACACATTTATATATGAGTGAGTTTATTTGGGTAGTGTTTAAGAGAGGAATGGGTCAAATTGGCCAAATGGGTTGAACGTCGCCTAAGATCTACTTCACAACCTGCTAAATCGTTCTATTCGAAGATTCAATTTATTGTTATAGAACTATTGTTTTAAAGTCATAATGATATGTTAACCTACCCGCTCTACTTCTTGTACTTAACTGATTGATATTATTCTGTATAAATATGCAGTTCTAATGACTTTGCCTCATACTCGTTTGAGATTTCATTTATAGTAACATTCTTTTAATGCCAAGCCTCTTTTAATGAATTAGATTGCAGGACCTCATCCATTAAATGCGTTTAAATATTTACTTATTGTTATGATGAGTTTTTGTAAGTTTGTGCTCTGTGCTTGATTGGATTGTTATGTGTGTACAGGTTTCCTTCCAGAAGAATGGGATGCCTTTTTTGTAAAGTAATCTTTATCCTTCTTTTACCCAGACTGTGTTCTTAGTTGTTGCCGGAACAGTTTTCTACGGTGTAGTGAAGTACCTGGAAAACGAGAAACCCAATAGCTCAAATTGATATCTATAGGCAATATTGTCCTTGAATTTCTGTTTGTAGTCTGTAGTGCTTTTTATTATAGAAAGATGTATTATCACAATCGCAATACCAAATATACTAATAATGCATAGCAAGTCCTTAATGAATATGAAGTCCTATTTGGACCATAAGCATTATATCTCGGGCATCCAAGTTAAAAATCAAGGTGGCGAAATGGATTGGTCGTCAAATGGATTAAAGTGGGTGGGTGATACTATTTAAACATGTCAGCGTTTAAACCACCAACCTTTATTTCTTTTTTGTTTTTCCTATGAATTGTCATGTGCAATATGAATAGGCACTATCATCAAGATAAAACTCTAATGTCATTAAGTTTTGGATGCACAAATACTCTTCCTTCAACTAACGGTTCCATACTTTTTAACCAGATATGTAACAACATCTATTCTAACCACAGTCAAATTATTACTGTTGTATAATTTATTGTTCGACACTCAGTAGCTACTAGCTACATACTGCAACATGATCTTTTAAGGTGAGGCTTAAAGTCTTATAACTGATGTGCTGCGTGTGTCGTTGCGGTTTAGCAGTTTTAATGCCTAATCAAGTTTTAAATTTATATTTAGCCGACTTATCAATAACACACACACCTAACGAGCAGTGTACCCGGTCAGTATGAATATAATGGTAAGTAGAGTGTCGATCACTAAGAGTGGAACGTATTATCTAGTTATTCTAATCAGTATTTTAATATATTAAGTTAGCTATACAATCTAATCTAACGCAAGGGGGTTCAGCCTGAGAGACTGGCACGATTTGGTTGCAATTAAATAATAAACTAGACTAATAGGCACGAATCAGCAAGTAGCACACACGTACACAGATAAATACTCGAGACAATAAGAGGGCTGTCCTTATGATAAGTAGTTTGTCACTTGTTTTATTGCTATTGTTATATGAAGTGTATAGTTCGATGCAACGCACCGAGATTAAGTCCTTTCTCGTTGGTTCTAATCTTATCGGCGAGTAAACCCTTAATGATTACTTATGACTATCCCGTTTATCTTTCTCCTACTTTTCTACAGACCATAGAATACATAGGCATCTAATAAACAGGCGAGGGCAGAGGCATGGCGACCCGATCAACGCTCAGCTAGCCACAGAGGTTATCAATGCACTAATAAAAGTCACCAAAGACACTAACATATAAACTTTAATTGATGAGAAAGCAGTTTTAAGGGAGTGCAACCTTTCCGTTGTCACGTTACACAAGCCACCAATCTTGATGAATTAAAGTTTACTAACACAATAAAACAAAACTACTTAATGAATTAAACATATGCAACACCTTCTTACAGCTCTTGTATCTTTGATTTGGGTGTGTCTTGTGCTGCTACCTTGACTGAATTCGTCCTAGGTTTCTGGTCTTCGGTCTTCGGTTATTATATATGTCGTACGAAATTCGTCTGGTCTTGGGGTATTTATAGTTTCTGTCTTAGGGTGAGATGCGGCGCATCTTGTAAGTAGATGCGACGCATGTACTTAACTTCGCGTGGGGTCCAAGATTATAATATTCAGGAATATTCGTACACCGCCAGAAGATGCGGCGTATCTTCATCTTTGGATGCGGCGCATGTCCTCTTGTATCTTGGATCGTATCTGGTGAGATCTTGATAGTGATGCGGCGCATGTAATGAGTGAGATGCGGCGCATCTGGAGCAGATTTGACTTGATCTTGTCCATTTCAGTAGACTCTTCACTTTATGCATGTTTTGCTCCATAATTAGTCTAAAATCGCCAAGTTTCACCAAATGCTTATTTTCAACTGAGAATTACAAAAGTAAACGATTAAGTATCAATCCTCATACATAATATAGTAAAACAAGTCAAACTAATAGGATAAATGATAGTAATAAAATGTACTTATTTGAGTTCATCAAATATCCCCCCACTTGAACTTTACTTGTCCCCAAGTAAACCTTAGATTAAAACTTATGAAAATGTATCCTAAAAGACATTAGGATGTATTTTTATATTTAAGCATGTATTCGTTTTTTGTCATAATCACACAACTAAACACTTAACGAATTAGAAGTAAGATAAAATATTTTGATAAAAGCAAATCTAATCGTTTAACTGTCCAGTCGCGACGAATATTCTATCATAAGCTTGGCAAGTATACACATCTCCTCCACTAAAGCTAAGGAATAACAAGTCTAAAGCGGTAAAAAGGGTTTTTTAGGCTTAAGGGTTAATTATTCTTATTCACTATCGATCTCAAATTCCAGAAAAGGCGACAAAATCACAAATACATGATCGAATCCACGAACACGATACTTGCAATTGCTCAAATCCTTAACTCGAATAGGCTAAAGATAGGTCCAAACTTCACCAATAATAATATATCAAAAAGGGCGACAAAATCATAAATACATAGCCGAATCCACGACTACGATACTTAAGATTGCTCAAATCCCTAATCTCAATAAATCAAAGGTTTGGTTGGATAAAGAATAATACAGGGCATGGATAAATTTTGGGATATAAATTGGTGTAAAATGAAAAATAAACAAAACAAATAAATTAAAATCCTAAGTGTGGTTAATCACTATCCCAACCATCCCATGAATAAGACTCATATCATTGAATAACTCACGCTTTAACACTTGAAACATACGCTTTAGGTAGACACGAATCATACTCAACAAGATCTTAATCAAAGAATAAACCTTAGTTGACGTTCCCATAACTGCCAACTCCCATTTCAATCCATAAATATATAGTACAACAACTAGTGGTGATATCGACCACTTACATAACTTTACATCGTTGGTTTAATCAAACATCCAACTTTCTTCTTTTTCTTTTTCTTTTCTCATTTATTCGATTTTTTTTTTTTTTTTTTATTTTATTTTATTTTTTTTTTTTTTACTAAGAAACATAACATAGATGTGTAAAATTTCACCACATCACCAAAACAATAATTCTGGATAATTTTTCCATACTTTTCATAACTTCAGAAATAACGGTAATCGTGAAAGTAGTAAACACACGGAAAAAAAAAATAAACTCAAAGATATACAATATTTACTTTCACTCCAATTGCATTGTGCAATTTCCCGACCTAACCATAGATAATGAATTACGCACGCGAACACAGGTAATGTAAGGAAACACACTTTGCCTATAGCAATTAACCAACCACGGATTCTAATCTACAGGGTAGGCTAAGGTGTAAGGGTGTAACGAAACATTTTAAACATTGGTGTAAGAAATGAAAGGAATGGCTCTGAGTGTTTTTATAGGGGTATCTTACTCTAAAAATGAGAGTAACAAAAGGGTTATACGGGGTTAACTAACCAGTGTAGTTAGCTAATAACACATAACATATAAAGGCTTTTTGGGTGTAATCCTAGAAATTTACCAATTTAGAAAAGTCATTCCAATTATATAAAATAATACTTATTATGGTGGTCTCGAATAGTATACAAGCCAAGTTCTAAAGTTTACAAGTCACCAGCACACTCATAGATTTGTGAATTTTTAAAAATCACAATTTTTGAAAATAACGTCATGTGTGCAGCTATGCAACTTAGACTTTAAACAAAAACATGCTAAAAAAATTTTAAGTTTTGATATATTAAGCACATTTTAAGCATATTTTGAAAAGTTTAGGACAAGTAAATGTTAAGTGTTCTAATTCTCCAATCCCCCCACTTAAGTTAAACAACGTCCTCGTTGTTTGTATGAAAGGTTAAAAACTGGAAAATAAAAGAATTAGAACAGAAAAACTCCCCTGAGATTTGCTCGGTATGATCCTCCATTAGTAGTAGAGCAAAAATCATCTTTCTTGTGGATTAGAACGTTTAAGCTTCATATAAGATGTATCCACAGGAAATGCAGGAATCTATAATACCACCAACACTTTAAAACACACCTAAGATAAGAAAGGTTCAAACTTGCATAATACATTAGTAGTTAGGAAAAAATAAAACATAAAAATTAAAAATGAAAATCATCAGGTCAGTCGATGCGCCGTATCTTATGGAAGAGGATACGCCGTATCGAGCCTGGAATAAATACGGATCAGAATAAAAGATGCGCCGCATCCTTAACCAGGGATGCGCCGCATTGAAAATAAACTGATAAAAAGTTTTAAATTCGAAAATAAAAAATGCAGAAAAATAAAATAAGATATGACCATTTGCAGGAGATGCGTCGCATCTCAGGATTGAGATGCGCCGTATCCTCGGCGGTCTGACTATAAAATAAAACTAAATAAAGGATAGGATGCGTCGCATCTGTTTACCAGATGCGGCTCATGTGGTTACCAAACAGACTGATAACAGTCTGCTGTAAAATGACTCGTTCCACGGTTTGATCTCTCACGTCCTCTCGTACCCTCATGCTGAACTTAATGCCAGTCTTCATCAAATATAACAAGAAACATAAACTGAAACATTAAATATATACACGAGAATAGTGATCAGTACAATCCAAAAAGTAATAATAATATGTGGAACAATGTCAGTAAAATCAAGAGAGTAAGATCATGGGTGAGCGAGGTCGTCTGGATGGGTCCCGGAAGTGCTGGCTCCATCAGTCCTAGGGCGGACTCTGCGCTCGTATGCACGTGTTACTCCCGCAACATGAGTACCATCTGAACGGGTGTGGGTAATACCCTGCTGCTCCAATAGTCTGCTCACACTCATAACCAACCACTCTGAGTCCCTCCTCAGGGCTCTCAACTCTCCCTCGACTGCGTCAAGTCTCTGACCCATGGTGCGTACAGGGACTGGTGGGGGTACTGGTGCCTGCGGCTCCTCCTGATGGGCTGGAGCAGCAGCCGGAGGTCCCTGAGGGCCTCCCTGCTCCGCCTCTGGTCCTGCAGCTCTGGCGGGCCCTAATGCTACCCAAACGTACTCTCCCATAGCCTGCTGGCATATCCCAAGCCTAACCAAGTAATCCCTGTCAATAACCGGGAGATGGGTCACCACAACCTCCAGCCCCGCTGGAATCTCCGCTCCAATGACTCCAAAATGGCGGGCTAGCCGAGAAACAAAATGCCCGCCAGTCATCTGGCTCCTCCGATCTCTCCCTACAGCTGATCGGTGGAGGTAGTGTGCCAAAAAGTGGGGGATGTTCACCGACAACCCCTCATCCATGCTCCTAAGGAGGAAGAGGTCCAGAGTGGTCACCTTCTCAGGTGACTGACCCCTCCCAGCAATAGTAAGTGCAATCAGCCTGTGGCACAGCCTCCTCATCGGCTCCCTGATCAAAGTGTATGAGGGGGTGGAAGTAGTGATATCACCCCCCGAAGAAATCCTATCCCAGTAATCACTGAACAACCCTCTGTCAGGGACCGCTCGCAAACTATCATCCCAATATCTATCAAACCCATCTGACTCAAGCTCCTCAGCTGTATGCAGACCCATGGCCAAAATAAACTGCCTCATCGACATCTGCCTATGCACCCCTCCTAACCTGAACACCAGAGTGTCAGCTGTATCAATCTCCAAATCCGTCTATCTGTAATGAATCGTGCTAAAGAACTCCAACATAAGCTCCCTGATAAGAGGCTCATCGATCCTGAACAGTCTCTCCCAAGCACTAGACCTGAACACCACCTCCTCATCATCTCCAGTGACTACCATCTCCATCCTATGCTGTAAACTCTCAGCAGTATGCCCAGCTCCAATCAATCCCACATCATCGAAATCCAAAGCCTGTACCCTGAATATCCTCCTAAAGTAAATCGACTCAAGTCTCCGTAAGTAGTCCTCCACAGTGCCAGGGGTTAGACCCATATCCTCGAATCGTAACCACTGGTGTCTCTGTGCTGCTTCTGGTAGTGCCATCTGAAATAAATTTTCAAAGTTAGTAAGCAGTCTGCTAGATAGGTAGATACGGCACATCTGATTTAATCAGTGCGGCGTATCTGCATGAAATATAAGAGATGCGGAGCAAGAGTTGAGATACGGCGTATGTAGATGCGTCGTATCTAGATTAATCAATACGGCGTATCTAGAATTTTATTAATTTGGAAATAGGTCGTTACGCCGCATCAGTCAACCTAGATGCGCCGCATCTAAGAGCATATCAGTATAAATAAAGGGGATCAGGTAGGCCTTTTCAAGAATCCGTATCCGTGACGTAAACTAACACTAAGTATCACAGTATCATATACTCCTTATATCAGTTCTAATAGCTCAATATACCATTACTAATCCATTTCCCACCAAATATTCAAAATCGAATTATAAACCCCAAATCTTCGTTAAAAGCAAACTAGGCCAGAAATTCGATTATTTACGCAAGTTAAATACGGGGAAGATCATCTATTACAAGTCCTAATCATATCTCTACATCAATTAAGCACAAATCGAATTAATCACATAAACCCTAATTTTCGTATCAACCAAGATTAAATCGAAATAGAATGATTACCTTAATTTGATGATTAGGAGATGAATTATATATCGGATTAGAGGCGGATTTAAGAAAAATGATCGGATTAAGAGTATAGTTTCAGTGTGTGAAAGTTCTTAACTGTGTGTGTGTATGCGGTAAAGATTTTAGATCCGGCGCATTCCCGTCGTATTTATAGGGCAAAACGATGCGCCGTATTGGAAATTGGGAAGCGCCGTATCTATTTATTTTCGTTGACTAGTCAATGAATCCTAGTTGGTCAGAGATACGGCGCTTTGGATAATTAGATCCGCCGTATCGCTAAGTTAGTAAACGAAATTTAAATAAGGAACGTACCTTGGCCTCCGCAACACGATTCTATATACACCAAATTGGGGTAAAACGGTTACACCATACGATATAAATGAATTTAAAATAAGAGCAATAGGTATAAACGTTTTATTAACAATTGTAATCTTATAGTTTAGAGGATAAGAATTTATTCCGAGGTTAGGAACAAATATCGTTTTTAAGCATACAAAATTAAGATTACAATTTGAATCAGATGTATTATACGGATAGGTAAAATTGAGATTATGATGTAGAGAACTTCCCTTTGGGTTGGTTGGATAATCGAAGAGGTTTCGTTTGATCACTCCAGCTAGCTTCTCTTGGTTTGGTTCAGAATGTAATCCTTCATGGTGATGCTCGAGTCATCATTTATCCTGAAAATAAACAACTTGCACACGAGAGTAGCAGACCGATCAAAGTAAATATCAAAAATCAACTATATTTATCAAATTATAATCATCGTATTAACAAAAGTTAATGCGACGTATTTTCGTTACGTTTCAAAATATAAGATTTTTGATTCAGAGGATGCGCCGTATCGATAAAAATCGATACGCCGTATCTGTTTAATAATTCGCAAACTGTTTTTAATTAAAATAATAGATACGCTGTATCTGCTAAAGCAGATGCGTCGTATCGCGTTAACGTTTAGAAATTTTTTTTTTTATTAAAAACAGATACGCCGTATCTTGGGGAAAAGATGCGTCGTATCACTTTATTGCTTAGAAAAATTTTCTTATTAAAAACAGATGCGCCGTATCTTGGTAAAGATGCGTCGTATCGAATTAATTAAACGCGTTGTATTATATAAAAAATTGAACGCAATACGCCGTATCTGAGAAATCAGATGCGCCGTATCGTTCGATTTAGCTCAGTACAACGATAGCAAAAAACAAAAAAAGTACGAAAAATAAAAACAAATAAAAACACACAAAAATAAACACAAATAAAAGCAAACAAATAACACACAAAAACAAAAAATATGCAAAATAGTACAATGAATGCAAATTAGACTAATACACAACAAAATTAGCGGTTAGATAAAAAAAAAATTAAAAACCTAATTAAAATACTAATCAAATTAACAGATAATAACAATTCACTCCCCGGCAGCGGCGCCAAAAACTTGATGTGCTGCGTGTGTCGTTGCGGTTTAGCAGTTTTAATGCCTAATCAAGTTTTAAATTTATATTTAGCCGACTTATCAATAACACACACACCTAACGAGCAGTGTACCCGGTCAGTATGAATATAATGGTAAGTAGAGTGTCGATCACTAAGAGTGGAACGTATTATCTAGTTATTCTAATCAGTATTTTAATATATTAAGTTAGCTATACAATCTAATCTAACGCAAGGGGGTTCAGCCTGAGAGACTGGCACGATTTGGTTGCAATTAAATAATAAACTAGACTAATAGGCACGAATCAGCAAGTAGCACACACGTACACAGATAAATACTCGAGACAATAAGAGGGCTGTCCTTATGATAAGTAGTTTGTCACTTGTTTTATTGCTAGTGTTATATGAAGTGTATAGTTCGATGCAACGCACCGAGATTAAGTCCTTTCTCGTTGGTTCTAATCTTATCGGCGAGTAAACCCTTAATGATTACTTATGACTATCCCGTTTATCTTTCTCCTACTTTTCTACAGACCATAGAATACATAGGCATCTAATAAACAGGCGAGGGCAGAGGCATGGCGACCCGATCAACGCTCAGCTAGCCACAGAGGTTATCAATGCACTAATAAAAGTCACCAAAGACACTAACATATAAACTTTAATTGATGAGAAAGCAGTTTTAAGGGAGTGCAACCTTTCCGTTGTCACGTTACACAAGCCACCAATCTTGATGAATTAAAGTTTACTAACACAATAAAACAAAACTACTTAATGAATTAAACATATGCAGCACCTTCTTACAGCTCTTGTATCTTTGATTTGGGTGTGTCTTGTGCTGCTACCTTGACTGAATTCGTCCTAGGTTTCTGGTCTTCGGTCTTCGGTTATTATATATGTCGTACGAAATTCGTCTGGTCTTGGGGTATTTATAGTTTCTGTCTGAGGGTGAGATGCGGCGCATGTACTTAACTTCGCGTGGGGTCCAAGATTATAATATTCAGGAATATTCGTACACCGCCAGAAGATGCGGCGTATCTTCATCTTTGGATGCGGCGCATGTCCTCTTGTATCTTGGATCGTATCTGGTGAAATATTGATAGTGATGCGGCGCATGTAATGAGTGAGATGCGGCGCATCTGGAGCAGATTTGACTTGATCTTGTCCATTTCAGTAGACTCTTCACTTTATGCATGTTTTGCTCCATAATTAGTCTAAAATCGCCAAGTTTCACCAAATGCTTGTTTTCAACTGAGAATTACAAAAGTAAACGATTAAGTATCAATCCTCATACATAATATAGTAAAACAAGTCAAACTAATAGGATAAATGATAGTAATAAAATGTACTTATTTGAGTTCATCAGTGAGGCTTAAAGTCTTATAACTGATGTTAGCAGTGGATTTGATGTTAGCTCTGCTGTTTATGGTAGTCATCGTTATGTTCGTTTTTCGCCAAATGTCATATCTTCAACTCAGGTGTCTCTCTTTTCTATGTAAGATAGAAGATTTATTATGTTTTTACTAATTAGCTCAGGATATGTAAACGTAAGGTTGGTTCATAATTGTAGGAAGCTGTCGACACCACACCGTTAGATGAAGTCATTGGTGATGTCATGAAAGGAAAATGGGATCACGAAATGACTAAATTCATATTAAATATATATATATATATATATATATATATATATATATATATATATATATATATATATATATATATATATATATATATATATATATATATATATATTTGTGCCGATTACATTGATCTGACGTTATTGAATATTTAAGTAGTGGATGGAGCAATTCAGTGAAGCAACTCTTGTAGAAATTGTTAAAGCATTATTGGCAGCTAAAGATGCAATGCTTAAGATCCAGTTCCACATAAAGCAGATGGGCGATGCTGCAGGCATCTCGGTCAGCTCCTTAAACCTGTTTTGCTCATGTAAAAAAAAATATCCTTGAATTTTATCAATCTTAGTTGTCCTTACTTTAGTTCTAATTTCTAAAATCTATTTACTCATTTTTTGTCGCGGTAACAGTTGATTAAGTGGCTCAAGTACTGATTATATGCATTTGTAGATCGGACTTGAATCACAAACTCGACTCCTGGATGTGATCATGGACACAGAAGGTGTCTTGTTAAGTGAAGTTCCTTGTGCAGGTGGATTTGATGCCGTTTTCGCAATTACTTTAAGTGACTCAAGTACAAATTTGACCAAAATAGTATGGGATTAGACATATAGACTATAGATACATTCAAGACAGATAGCATGTGACTAACTACAAGATTATATGTGACTGACTACAGTCAGATCACATGTGATTTGTTAGAATTATACTTGTGTTTTACATTTCTTCATTTTATTAAGTTTTCCTTTTCTTAAAACAAACATTTTTATTAAGTTTCCCTTTTCTTTTAATAAACTGCGTGTATTCACTTAACAAACTGTTTTATCCGAATCACAAGTGTTTCATATGTAAATCACATGTGATTCATCTCTAAATCATGTGTGATTCATCTCTAAATCCTAGGTTTTGTATGTTGAAATAAGCCACTTACTTTATTTTTCAAAAAATAAATTTGTAAAGTAATATACAATGGAACTTATTTTAAAAAAATGTTTGAAAAAGATCGTTTTGAATATGTTCATGCAACCATCGGAGTTTGAAGAAAAATGGGCAAAGTTGATTGAAGATTTTGGTTTGCAAAAACACAAGTGGATGACGAAGATGTTTAAGATGATTTATACTTGATTTGATAACATGTTTTTTTTATTTACAAATCACATGTTTTGTTTTCTGTACATTTTATAAAAATGTTGAATACTCTCTTGTGTATTAAATTCAAACATAATACAATAAAGAAAGATGAGCATTCAGTAAAAAGTTTTGTAATCAAGTAAATGAGAATTCCATAAATTCAATTAACAATTCATACAATACATTGCAGAAATTCTAAATAAACTGAAAAATAAATTCAAATCAAAAGTTTTCATGCATCCGTCATTGTCATATTTCTCTTTTTGCATGTGGATTAGCGAAAATTTATTTTGTATGTGTGTTAGTCTTCTCTCCACAATGTCCACATTTCTTTTTCTGACTCCACACTAATTTGAAGTGATTTCTCTCTTCCATTCATTATGTGTTGTCCTTTCACACCACCTTTGTTTCCAACACCTAAAGGATTAGGATATTATATTTGTTTCCTGCCCCAAAATGTCTACAACAGCATACCACCGACCAATCATCTATAGTGTGTAGTACTATATGACAACACAATACATGAATCACCCGTGATTTACAGTTTTTGATGGAAAAAAAAAAGCATTTCGTAAAGAAGTTATATCTAAAAGTGATTTATAGATATAACACATGTGATCCTGTACAAGGAACACACGTGATTCATAACCGGATCACATGTGATTCACATAAGAATCACATTTGATTCGGATAAAAGAATCTCACATCAAATTACTAGTTCATAATTTCAAGTAACATACCTTATAACTCTACTACTATTTCTGTCACTGTTTTCGCTTTCCTCCGCCTGTTGTTTTCTAGTTTCACTATAAAGGGCTCGACAACAAAGAATAAGTTACATGTAATTTACATTTTTCAATAACAAAACAAAACAAAACAAAATCACATGTGATTTACTTCTTTCTAGATCAAAACATAATCACATGTTATTCAATTTACAACAACAAAGAGTAAATCACACATGATTTACATTTTTCTATAACAAAACACAAAAGAACATAATCGCATGGATTTACTGATTTCTAGATCAAAATAGAATCACGTGTGATTCGGTTTATAACAACAAAGAGTAAATCGCACGTGATTTACATTTTTCCTTAACAAAACACAACAAAAAAAATAAAATCATGTGTGATTTACTCCTTTCTAGATTAAAACAAAATCACATGTGTTTCAGTTTATAACAACAAAGAGTAAATCACACGTGATTTACATTTTTCCGTAACAAAACATAATCACATTTGATTTTACCTGCAATATCTTGTACATCATCCTCTAGATCTGCAATTTCTGGTTCACCTTCTTATTGTTCAATTGCCTCTATTTCTTTCATGTTTTGCTCAATTAACTGATTTTTAACCAGTTTTGGATTAACGGTGGAGCGGCGCCGATGGATCAGCGATGTAACGCCCCGTGCCAGCTTAGACCAAAAATTAAAACGTTTTGTGCGGAAACGTTTGACTTTTACGGACATACTGTCACTCTTTTGACAACTAACAAAAATCTATATACAATCAGACCTTGAGACTATTTTTAAATGAAAGTAGACTCAATTACCTTCAAAACGACGGGTGGCACGACCCGTGACGACTTACGGTTTAAAAGATATGAATTTTTGAAAATCGCCAAAATCTGAAAAACTGCCCGAACCGCCGGCTGGACCCCCGAACCGGTCTGAACCGCCGGTTCAAACTGAACCGGGGCGGCTCAAACCTCCTGTTTGCCAATTTCAGTTTCCAAAATGCGCGAACGAAAACCCGACTTTCTGAACTCGTTATTACACCAAACTTTCCAGATTCATTTAGTATATCAATGAGTTCATTTTCAATACAAAACATTGACCGAACGACTTCCCGGAATAGGACTTTACCAAGTGACGGGTTATGCATTAAGACACGAAATGACCCATTTACACTACATGACCACTTATACTACCTCAATATCAAACCAAACTTTACCAAAAGCATAATATTAACAATACAAATATATTCCAAGGGCACTAGACCTGTTTACTTCCAAAATGGGTGTAAACATATAAATATCCAAACATCCCTTAACTAAATCCATCCATAACTACTTACTACATTCATATCTATGAACCAAGACGACTCATGACACATAGACCTATTTAACCCATGACATCCACATGAACAAAAGAACTTGTTTGACGACGAGACCATAAATTAACAAAACGACCACACAAGTTGAGATATACCAAGGAACAAAAGGACACTTCGGGCTTCCAACTTCAATATACTTGGTCCAAGAGTTATGGTCTTCTAAGCTAGCTTCTAGCTACACTTTTACTTACTTCAAGGCTACAACTACGCCAAATCCTTACCTTTGCTTCCTCCGCTAGAACCTACAAAATGTCATTAACTTCAAACGTAAGCGAAAACGCTTAGTAAGTATATAAGATATAACCAACATCACATTCACATAGGATTGGTGATTAACACCGATCTTAGCATTAACAAGGAGCATCAAATGGGATTATTACTCACCTTGACCAAGCAAGTAATTTATATATATAGCATTACACATTTAGCATTGGATCCAAGCTAACATATCATCACAAGCTCCATAACAATCACATTAACACAATCATAACATTAATATCATAACATTAACAAGGATTATACTCATATACTTACCTCAAATCCTACTAGCTTCCTACTAGGCTTGAATGGGCTTCTATAATTGCTCCCTATCACAAGAGTAACTACAATTAGCCACTAACTAACTAAAGAGATCATTAATTCACTACCTTTCATCATAATACTCAAAATCACCATATGAACCCTAAATTCACAATTGGGGAAAACCACTTACTTGTTGAAGAGATAACAATTAAGGTATCTCTAGTGATTCTTGATCACCTCTAGATGACTAGAATGAGCTAGATGAAGATTATGGTCTTCCCTCCTTTTCTCCTTGCTAAATGTCGACACCTAAAACACACCCAACTTTTCTAGATTTTTCATGAACTAACTTATTTAATCATGTGTAGGATTGATCCGCTCCAAACCTGCTATCTTTTACTTCTCTATCACACGAGTCAACCACTTGTGAATGGTCAACCGTAATAAATGATAAAAGGCAAACAGTCTCAGAACGAATGCTCGTGTGTAGTGTGTGAAACCAGGCAAGTGATCACCCGGATCGTTTCCCAACGAGGTGTGAATGGAAAACTGTGAAAAGCTAGGATTAGAGTGATTGATGATTTAGATTGCTTTTGATTTTGCTTTATTTAACAATTCTAAATAACAAATTAAAACAGATATGCACAATAATATTAAACGCGAATTAAATAATCTGAAAACGCGCAACGAAAAATCTAAAATGGGACAAAAAATAAAATTTATAAAATTTAAAACCTAAAAATGTAAAATAACTTAAAACTTATTTAAAAACTTTAAATTATATTTTTTTATATATATATTTTTTAATTATTATTAATTATCTATTATTTAATTATTAATTAAACTAATTTAAATTATAAAAAAATACTAAATGGACAAAGAAAAATCTAAAACTTTTTCTAAAAATATTACTAAGTAAATAAAAGCTAAGAAAATTATAAAAATGAAAATTACTTAATTAAAATTTAAAAAAATAAATTCTATTAAATAGAAGCTATCACTTTATTTCTATTTTTGATTTTCTTAAGGTCTAAAAATATTTTTATATTTTTCCTAGATTAAAAATGACAAAATAAAATTATGTAAAAAAGATTTATATTTTTATGATTATTATATTTTTTATTATAATTTAATTACTAAATTTAACAAAAAAAATAGATTAAAAATACTAAACTTATTCAAAAAAAATACGAAACTTTTTTGTAAAATACTAGAAGTTATCTCTGAGCTAATAAAATTAAAATGGAAAAACTAGCTTATTCGGATAAGCTAAAAATAAGCTGGCAAGCAAATAAGCTTATTTATATTAAACTGCTACTATATATTAAATATTAAAAAGTGCAAACGTTTAATGAAAAGGAAGCACTAGCACAGCGGTTGAGTCTTTGGTTTGTGTACGTGAGGTCGCGAGTTCGAAACCCACCAAGTACTCTTTTTTACTAACTTTTTATTTTTTAGATTTTCTTTTTGCAAAATACAAATAAGCTGGTAATAAGTGTTTTCTATAACTGGACTTATTTTTGTTTCTCACGAAATAAGCTACAAAAGCAGCTTATGGGGCTGCAGTTTAAGCTTTTTAACTTATTAGAACTAGAAAACTTCGAATTGAACTAAGAGCTTCGAAATAAGCTATAAGCTTATCGAAAATAGCTTCTATGGAATGTATTATGACTAGATAACTTATATGAACTAGAAAGAACCAGGCTTTAAGAGCTTAAAAGCTCTAAATAAGCCGAGCTTATTTTGGGTCTGCTAGGGGTTATGCCCTGCACCAGGGCGATCGAGGTCTGTTCGAGGGCCTTTTTAGTGGCCTAAGAGTGTTCCAAAATTCGAACTAAAAATACCCTAATAAACTCAAGCTGGTGAAGTTTAAGAATCAAGAAAAACTAGCTTATGAGAGCTTGTATGGGTCGAGTTAAAAATGTGCTAAGTTTCTAAAAACTATAAAAAGTACTGCAGTATGCAGTTGCTGAACTGGCTGACTGCTATCTTTGTGCACAACTTGTGCAAGGGTTCTAGGGTCTTTGGAATCGACTAAGTGGACAAAATGAACCACAAAAATGCCAAAGGCATGGACTGAACAAGCCTTGAGCTTGTTTGAGCTTGTATGATCTCTTGGCAGTCCAAAATTCACACAGTGGGTTCAAACTGGTTCTAACTAGTTATATTGCTAATAGAAACTTCAAAAGAGCTGCTAAGGGCTTAAATGAGCTTGTTCAAACTTGGCTTAATGGTCAAGTAACAGTGACATGGGTGTTTGGCCTATGACAGGTTGCTAAACCAAACAGTCCTTTTGGGACTGTTTTGGTAAGTTCCAACTGAAATGGGTCTTTTAGAGTACTAAATTGAAACCAAGTGACACTAGTGGTTAAGTTAAGCTTATTAAAATGACTTTGACTGCAATGAAAACTGATATCAACAAGCTAGCTTATAATCTTATTTTTGGCTTTTAAAAGGTTATTAAGTGAAAAGAGTGACAAGGCAGTTAAAACAAAAGGAACTGATTGAAATGAGATAGTAGACTACTGATGAGCTAAAAATGACAAAGATAAACTAAGATAAGCTTATAGAACAGTAACTTGAAATATGAAGAAAAAGCTTATAAAGGCTCACAATCGAATTAGACCTTGAGACCAAGAACTAGTGACCAAGAACAACCTATAGGCTTCCCATGAAGCCACTAACCCAAAAGCTTCCACAATAATCGGCTTATTGATCCAGAATAGCTTATAAGCTAATTTTTTGACTTTCGTTGACTTCACTTCGAATTTGAAATTGAGAACTGAATTAATCTAAATAAGCTTACATAAAGCTAAGATTAGCTTATGTAAACTTATAACAAGGGTGATTTTGAGCTTTTAATGGTAATGTAAGTAACTTAAAGTTAATACGAAATACAATATAAGTCGAAACTAAATATAACTTGAACTGAGTAAAATTAACTTGAAAAACTTGACAAATGTGATCGAAACAAACTTATATTAGAAACTGAAATGAGAATTACAATTAAGAAATACTGAAATTGAAAAGTGCGATTAACTAAAATTTTACTACTTGCCAAAATTGGCTTACAAGCTAGACTATTTATACAATAAGTAACTGGGATATTCATGTCGACATCCTCTGAATCTTTTAGCACCCTTGGATTACTTCAATTCGACCTCAGCCCTTGATTTCACTTTTTGGCGCCAAAATTGATAGTAGTGGGTTGAGCAGGTTTAAGCATTTAATGCTTTAGGAGGAGGTGGAGAAGAAGCTTTAAAAGCTTTTGGCATTGTTAGGTGAGTGGGATTGGATGGGTGGTGGTTTAGCAGAGAAACCATGGGCTAGGTGGTTTGGCGGGTTTTAGAGGTTGGGGATGAGTTTGACCAAGTCAAACTGGTTTTGTATACCAGGCTGGGTCGGGTTTTAATAATAGAAGGATTGGGCTTGGTTGGGCTGGGTTTAGTAAAATAGGATGGGTTGGGTTTAGATAATTAGGATGTTGGGTTTTATTTATTTATTGGATCCGGTTGGTTTGTAGTTAAAATATCACAAGGACCAATTATGCCATATAAGAATAGTACAAGGGTTATATTTGATAATTTCCATATTTTAAATACCCGAGGACTAAATTTGACATTTTTCAAAGTTGAGGGACCAAAGTTGTAAATATGCAATTTTTAATTTCAAAGGACTTTTTTAACAACTTATGAATCCCCAAGGACCTAAAATGATATTTGTACAAGTTTTTAGTGATCAGGGACTAGATTTGACAACTTTTAAAAGTTGAGGGACTGAAACTGCCAATTATGCAAACTTTGTTCGTTTTTCACTTGTTTTTAAACATTTTGCATCTGAAACATATAAAACACAATTCTGGGATAATTTCAGTATTATGATGCATTTCTGAGTGTTTTTGAGAGTTTTGGCAGCTCAGATTAGGTAAAAATGATGAGTATTTAGACACTCATCAATCCCCCACACTAAACTATTGCTAGTCCCTAGCAATATTTTATGAAGATTTAATGGATTTGAAAGACTCTTTACCAAAAGCCATTACTTCTGGAGTAGCCAATTGTTTCAGTTCAAGTAAGAACTTTGGTACAGTGATAACCAAGTGATTTTGAGCAAACCACAAGATGTCAACGGTTTTGATTTGTCTTTACCAGAAGCCGTTTGCTTCTGGACTAGCCAACTCTTAGATAAATTATCAATATTATCTTTGGTGAGCTGATTACCAATCATGGTTTTTCTACTGCCTTTACCACAAGCCATAACCTTGCGGGCTAGCCAACTCTTCACTTATGAAGATATGGTGAGTCGAATACCATACAATTTTCGGCAAATTGCAAGCCATCAACGGATTTGAGACATCTTTACCAAGAGCCGTTTGCTCTCGGATTAGCCAATCCTTATGTGGGTTAGACATGGCGGACTGATAACCATTTATTGAGTTCTAAGTGAGAAAAATTTTAAAATTTTGGCTAAAATGGGGGTACTAGATGGTACATTTGATCAAATTCGCGAGAATTCCCCCCCACACTTAGAACTGAATATTGCCCTCAATATTCAAAGAACCGGTTGTTAAACCAACACTTAGAACGTGAAAGGGAAATACTAATAGCCTTTTATTTTATATATACACATTATTATTATTATTATTATTATTATTATTATTATTATTATTATTATTATTATTATTATTATTATTATTATTATTATTATTATTATTATTATTATTATTATTATTATTATTATTATTATATTTTATTATTATTATTTTTTTTTTGAAATTTACATATATACAACATGTGGGGCATCTCCCCCACACTAGATGGTAGAACAGAGAAAGAAAACAGAGACACGGGTGAAAACCCATGTTTTGCTAATGTTTTTGATCACCGAGTCACTAGCTTGACTCGATCCCCGCATTCATTGGTTCATGGGGAAAGTTTGAAGATCCGGGACAACCATGAATGGTATGTCCTCTCCAAAGTAGTGTTTTAAACGATGATCATTCACTTTGAAATTAGGACCGTCAGCTTGAGATAACTCAACGGTACCATATGGATAAACCTTTGTGATAGTGAATGGACCAGACCATCGGGATTTGAGTTTGCCTGAGAAGATCTTTAATCTTGAATTGAAAAGAAGGACTCGATCACCAACGTTAAAAACGCGGTTCTTTATTTTTGAGTCATGAATCTTCTTTGTATTTTCTTTATAGATCAAAGAGTTCTCGTAGGCCTGATCACGCAGTTCATTTAGTTCATTCATTTGAACTTTACGGTGATCACCCGCAGTTTGGAGGTCAAAGTTAGCATGTTTCAAGGCCCAGTAGGCTTTGTGCTCTAATTCGATCGGTAGATGACATGCCTTTCCGTACACAAGTTTGTAAGGCGTACACCCAATGGGTGTTTTGTAAGCTGTACGAAAGGCCCATAATGCATCATCCAATTTATCCGACCAGGATGCACGATTTTCTCCTACAGTCCTTTCCAGAATTCTTTTAATACCCCGATTTGAAACTTCTACTTGTCCACTTGTTTGTGGGTGATACGCAGTAGAAAGACGGTGAGTTACACCATACTTTTGCATGACTTTATCAAATTTGTCATTGCAAAAATGCGTACCACGATCACTGATTATAGCACGTGGAGTTCCAAAACGGGCAAACAGAGCTTTCAGGAATTTTACAACCACTCGGGCATCATTAGTGGGTAAAGCTTTTGCTTCAACCCATTTTGACAAATAGTCAACAGCCACGAGAATGTATTTGTTTCCTCGAGATGATGGAAATGGCCCCATAAAGTCAATGCCCCAGACATCAAAGATTTCACAAACTTGAATAGCATTTTGTGGCATTTCATTTCGTTGTGAAATATTTCCGTGACGCTGACAAGCTTCACAAGTTTTGATGAGATCTTGGGCATCCTTATAGATTGTGGGCCAATAAAACCCGGAATCAAACACCTTTTTGGCGGTGTAGTTTGGACTATGATGGCCCCCAGTGGGTCCAGCATGGCAAGCTTTGAGAATGTCAATAGCTTCCTGTCCGTAAACACACCGTCGGATGACTTGATCCGCACAGATTTTGAACAAGTAGGGGTCGTCCCAGAAGTAATGTTTAACATCCTTGAAGAATTTATTCTTCTGTTGGGTCGACATCCCTTTCACTATGAAGTTACCCGCATGGTAATTTGCGAAGTCAGCAAACCATGGGGTAGTAGAATCTCCACGAAAAGCAACCGCATTGAGTGTCTCAAGAGGAAATGTTTCATTTATTTCCTTTTTCTCGAAAACATCTTGGTGTGGGTTCTCTAATCTGGATAGATGATCAGCAGCTAGGTTCTCAGCTCCTTTTTTATCACGTATTGTGATATCAAATTCTTGTAGGAGGAGAACCCAACGGAGTAATCTCGGCTTTGCATCTTGTTTTGCAAAGAGATATTTAAGAGCCGAGTGATCCGTATACACTACACATTTTGTCAAGATTAAATATGGCCGAAACTTCTCAAAGGCATACACCACAGCCAACAATTCTTTTTCTGTAGTGGTGTAATGAGTTTGAGCTTCAGTCATGGTTTTACTTGCGTAGTGGATAGGCTGAAAATGTTTAGCTTTTCGTTGCCCCAGGACTGCACCGATAGCAAAATCGCTTGCATCGCACATGAGTTCAAAGGGAAAATCCCAGTCGGGGGCAACCAGAATGGGTGCTTCAGTAAGCTTTTTCTTTAATGTTTCAAAAGCTTCGATGCACTCGGGTGAGAAGATAAAAGGAGCATCCTTTTCAAGAAGATGAGTCATAGGCCGGGCGATTTTAGAAAAATCTTGTATGAATCGACGATAGAAACCGGCATGACCCAAAAAACTCCTAATACCTTTGACGGTAGTGGGATGAGGTAATTTACCAATGACATCAACTTTAGATCTGTCAACCTCAATCTCGCTCTTTGATATCTTATGGCCGAGGACAATGCCCTCTTTGACCATAAAGTGACTCTTCTCCCAATTTAGACAAAGATTGGTGTCTTCACACCGTTTCAACATGTTTTCTAAATGGGAGAGACATGTTTCAAATGAATCCCCAATGACTGAGAAGTCATCCATAAAGACCTCCATCGATTTCCCGATCATGTCGGAAAATATGGACATCATGCACCTTTGGAACGTGCCTGGAGCATTACATAAGCCAAAAGGCATACGTTTATAAGCAAAGGTTCCATAGGGGCATGTAAATGTGGTCTTTTCTTGATCTTGTGGATCAATAGGGATTTGAAAGTAACCCGAGAAACCATCAAGGAAACAATAATACTCGTTTCCCGCTAATCTCTCAAGCATCTGGTCCATGAAGGGCAGAGGAAAATGGTCTTTTCGGGTGGCATCATTTAACTTACGATAGTCAATGCAAACACGCCACCCAGTAACCAAACGAGTTGGAATCAACTCATTCTCCTTATTTGTGACAACAGTTATGCCACCCTTTTTTGGAACACAGTGAATGGGACTAACCCAAGGACTATCAGAGATGGGGTAAATCAATCCTGCATCAAGAAGTTTGATAACCTCCTGTTTGATAACATCGTGGATTTTGGGATTTACCCTTCGCTGGTGTTGGACTGCTGGTTTGAAGTCATCCTCCATTAATATTTTGTGAGTACAAAATTCAGGGTCGAGACCCTTTATGTCGGAGAGTTTCCAAGCAATTGCTTGCTTGTGTGACTTCAAGACCTTTATTAGAGCAGTCTTTTCCTCATCACTTAAGTCTTTAGCAATAATGACGGGTAATTTATCATTACCCTCCAAAAATGCGTACTCAAGATGAGGTGGCAAGTCTTTGAGTTCGACCTCAGGAAATTCATCGTTTTTCTCAACCGATTTAATTTCCTCATTATGAAGTTCAACGGGAGGGAGTGGAGGAGAATTGTCCTGATTTAACAATGTCTCAAGAAGAAGAATATCTCCCTCCAGATCAATCTCAGCGCCATCAATTCCTTCTAGAAATGAATCACACTCGAGATAAGCCTCGATCTCTTCCAAATTGAAATTACTTCCCTCAAACGGAGTGAGAGAAGGGGAAGAGTCGGAAATAATAGGTAAAGAAGATGTGGTGGTATCCCCACTCACAGAATTATGAGAATAACCAAGAAACTCTTGAGAGTACTCCTCTGAAACAATATCAATGACATCGATTCGGTTAACCGATTCAGGATCATTATTTGAAGAGTACCTCGAAGTTTGATCGAGTTTAAAAGTAACAGCTTCTTTATCCACACGTAATGTGATTTCATGCTCAAATACATCAATGAGAGCACGTCCTGTTTTTAGGAATCCTCTCCCAAGAATGAGAGGAACCCTGGGATCAGCATCGAAATCGACAACCACAAAGTCAGCCGGAAAATGGAACTTTCCCACTTTCACAAATACATCCTCAACAATGCCGCGAGGAAGAGATGTGGAATGATCTGCAAGCTCAAGAGTCATGCAGGTAGTAGTGAGTGCAGGAAGAGAAAGTTTTTCCCAGACTGAATAAGGCATCAGGTTAATGCTTGCACCAAGATCGGCCAAGGCATAGCATTCAACCATTCCTGGAAAGACACAAGGTAGTAAAAATCTTCCAGGATCTCCAAGCTTCACCGGAAGCTTTTTCAAGATAACCGCTGAGCAGTTCTCATTTAACGGAGTCTTTGCCATTTCAAACAGCTTTTCCTTGTTGCTTAATAAGTGTTTGATTGTGGATGCAAATTTGGGCATCAGAATGATAGCATCCGCAAAGCTTATATCGAAATGTAATTCCTGGAAAATTTTGAAAAACTTTTCCATTTGCTGACTAGCTTTCTCGCGGAGCTTTTGCTCATGTAAACGTGATGGATAAGGAATAGAAGGTTTGGATTTAGGGTTTTCAACAGGGATTTCAAAAACAACTCCTGGTGTGGGTTTTGGTTTCTGGACAACTTGAGGTAGGACGTTGTCGGCACCTCCGTTATTAATAGGAAGTTCCTTGTCCTCAGTTACCTCAGGTTCACTTTCCACTACCTTGGGGAGAGGAGAAGAAGTGGTAGTAGAAATAGTGGGTCCATCATAAGCTTTACCACTGCGTGTGGTGACAGCTTTCAGTTCACCCTTTGGGTTTGGAATGGTATTACCAGGAAGACCTCCCGAGGTAGAAGGTGGATTGATATGATTCATGAGACTGGTAAGCATATTCTTAACTTCGCTTTGAGAATGATCAATTTTATTAGAAAGCTCATTCTTAAGCTCAGTTCCTTGCTTGTATATTGAAGTTTGAAATTCATTCCTCAATCCAGATATCTGATTTTGTATTGCCTTCATTTTGTTCTCATTAAACTTGATGTAGTTATCAAGTTCGTTTGGGAGAGGTCCTTGATGATTCGGAGCTGAATACCCTTGATTACCCCTCTGGGGTGGGTATTGATTGTTTGGGGCATTAAATTGATTTTGTATGTTCTGCCCTCTCTGTTGATTAGGATTACTCCTATTTAGATTGTTGGGAGAAGGAAATCCGGGTGGCCCGAATTGATTGCTAGCACGGTGGTTTGGGTCCATTTAAGGACGGTATTGATTACCTCCTTGATTGGATGTTCCGGCTATAGCATTTACATCAAATGTATTGCCATCGGTGGCAGTACAATTATAGTAAGCGTGAGGACCACCACAAGTAACACAAACTTCTATTTTTTTGACTTCAGCAGTGTGAGAAGTTTGCGGAGCGGACTCTTTCTTTTGTGTGGAGAAAACCAGAGCTTGAATAACCTTCGTGAGTTCAGCAAGCTGAGTATCAGTACTGGACTGACTCACGGGAGATGAAGTGGAAGGACCAGCACTAGCCTGGGAATTATATGTCCTGTTTCGTGTAGTGCGGACCTTAGACTTATTTTCAATGAGAGCAATGGCTTCCTTAGTGGATTTGCTCAGAAAATTACCTCCAGCTGAGGCATTAAGAGAATCTTGATCAGATGGGTTTAACCCACTGTAAAAAGTGTCCATCTGCATCAAATCGGTGAAACCGTGATGAGGACATTTGCGGAGCAATTCTTTGAAACGATCCCATGCTTCTCCAAATGGTTCATCAAACCTTTGAGTGAATTTCATGATTTCATTTTTAAGATGCGTGGTTTTGGAAGGAGGAAAGAATTCATTTACGAATTTTTGAACTAAATCTTCCCATGTTCTAATTGACCGAGGGGGTTGTTTGTCAAGCCAAATCCGGGCTGCCCCATCTATAGAAAACGGGAAAAGAAGAAGTTTGATTGATTCCTCCGGGACATTTTTACATTTGATGGTGGATGTGATTTTATTGAACCATCGAACGTGATCTTGAGGATCGTCCCTCTCAAAACCATAGAATTGACGCGATGTTACCAGGTTTATCAACCCAGTCTTGAGCTCAAAATTCTCAGCCACGATGGCTGGAACAATAATGGCATCTCCATAACCCTCAGTGGGAGCCTGGAGAAGCTCATTCATAGGGCGGTCTTCTGCCATGATGACAGGGGTTTCGGGATCAGTCCGTATCTCGGGTACGACTGATGGAGCAGAACGTCTACGACGTCTTCGAGGTATTTTTCCAAGCTCACGGAAAGGGCTTGTAGACCTAGAAGAACGAGTGCGCATGCACTTAGTAAAATTTTTCAATTAAAATCAAGATCGAGAGAAAACACAAGTAAACTTAACCAACAATCAACAAGCGTACGGTAGCTCTCTAAAAGATAAACGCACAGAGTGGCGGAGAAGCAGAGGTGGGCAATTAAATGCTCCTTAAAAACACGCTTCTTTCAGTCCGACAATTTAATGTCAGACTATCCTAGAACCTCCGTTAGAGTTTGTTTATCAATTAAAGGTGAGCCGATATTCGCAAGTGATACAAAGGTAAAGTTTTAATTCTTTGGTTTGGGAACTTATTATGGCCGTACCCCCAGTTAGGTAGTACTCAGTCTTGGTTCTCGATGGTTAATTTTTATTGTTTATTATTAAAGAAAACGGAAAATATTTTTGGGTTTTTAATTTTTATATGATAATTATAATAATAATATATATAGAAAAGAAAAGAAAATATTTTTGTATTTTATATTGTTTTTCGGGAAATAGGAACTTCTTGGAAGAAGGATCTCGAATCACTAATCGCTAAAACTTACACAACTGTCGCAGCACACCTCCCCGGCAGCGGCGCACAAATTTGATCCGCTCCAAAACTGCTATCTTTTACTTCTCTATCACACGAGTCAACCACTTGTGAATGGTCAACCGTAATAAATGATAAAAGGCAAACAGTCTCAAAACGAATGCTCGTGTGTAGTGTGTGAAACCAGGCAAGTGATCACCCGGATCGTTTCCCAACGAGGTGTGAATGGAAAACTGTGAAAAGCTAGGATTATTGTGATTGATGATTTAGATTGCTTTTGATTTTGCTTTATTTAACAATTCTAAATAACAAATTAAAACAGATATGCACAATAATATTAAACGCGAATTAAATAATCTGAAAACGCGCAACGAAAAATCTAAAATGGGACAAAAAATAAAATTTATAAAATTTAAAACCTAAAAATGTAAAATAACTTAAAACTTATTTAAAAACTTTAAATTATATTTTTTATATATATATTTTTTAATTATTATTAATTATCTATTATTTAATTATTAATTAAACTAATTTAAATTATAAAAAAATACTAAATGGACAAAGAAAAATCTAAAACTTTTTCTAAAAATATTACTAAGTAAATAAAAGCTAAGAAAATTATAAAAATGAAAATTACTTAATTAAAATTTAAAAAGATAAATTCTATTAAATAGAAGCTATCACTTTATTTCTATTTTTGATTTTCTTAAGGTCTAAAAATATTTTTATATTTTTCCTAGATTAAAAATGACAAAATAAAATTATGTAAAAAAGATTTATATTTTTATGATTATTATATTTTTTATTATAATTTAATTACTAAATTTAACAAAAAAAAATAGATTAAAAATACTAAACTTATTCAAAAAAAATACGAAACTTTTTTGTAAAATACTAGAAGTTATCTCTGAGCTAATAAAATTAAAATGGAAAAACTAGCTTATTCGGATAAGCTAAAAATAAGCTGGCAAGCAAATAAGCTTATTTATATTAAACTGCTACTATATATTAAATATTAAAAAGTGCAAACGTTTAATGAAAAGGAAGCACTAGCACAGCGGTTGAGTCTTTGGTTTGTGTACGTGAGGTCGCGAGTTCGAAACCCACCAAGTACTCTTTTTTACTAACTTTTTATTTTTTAGATTTTCTTTTTGCAAAATACAAATAAGCTGGTAATAAGTGTTTTCTATAACTGGACTTATTTTTGTTTCTCACGAAATAAGCTACAAAAGCAGCTTATGGGGCTTCAGTTTAAGCTTTTTAACTTATTAGAACTAGAAAACTTCGAATTGAACTAAGAGCTTCGAAATAAGCTATAAGCTTATCGAAAATAGCTTCTATGGAATGTATTATGACTAGATAACTTATATGAACTAGAAAGAACCAGGCTTTAAGAGCTTAAAAGCTCTAAATAAGCCGAGCTTATTTTGGGTCTGCTAGGGGTTATGCCCTGCACCAGGGCGATCGAGGTCTGTTTGAGGGCCTTTTTAGTGGCCTAAGAGTGTTCCAAAATTCGAACTAAAAATACCCTAATAAACTCAAGCTGGTGAAGTTTAAGAATCAAGAAAAACTAGCTTATGAGAGCTTGTATGGGTCGAGTTAAAAATGTGCTAAGTTTCTAAAAACTATAAAAAGGACTGCAGTATGCAGTTGCTGAACTGGCTGACTGCTATCTTTGTGCACAACTTGTGCAAGGGTTCTAGGGTCTTTGGAATCGACTAAGTGGACAAAATGAACCACAAAAATGCCAAAGGCATGGACTGAACAAGCCTTGAGCTTGTTTGAGCTTGTATGATCTCTTGGCAGTCCAAAATTCACACAGTGGGTTCAAACTGGTTCTAACTAGTTATATTGCTAATAGAAACTTCAAAAGAGCTGCTAAGGGCTTAAATGAGCTTGTTCAAACTTGGCTTAATGGTCAAGTAACAGTGACATGGGTGTTTGGCCTATGACAGGTTGCTAAACCAAACAGTCCTTTTGGGACTGTTTTGGTAAGTTCCAACTGAAATGGGTCTTTTAGAGTACTAAATTGAAACCAAGTGACACTAGTGGTTAAGTTAAGCTTATTAAAATGACTTTGACTGCAATGAAAACTGATATCAACAAGCTAGCTTATAATCTTATTTTTGGCTTTTAAAAGGTTATTAAGTGAAAAGAGTGACAAGGAAGTTAAAACAAAAGGAACTGATTGAAATGAGATAGTAGACTACTGATGAGCTAAAAATGACAAAGATAAACTAAGATAAGCTTATAGAACAGTAACTTGAAATATGAAGAAAAAGCTTATAAAGGCTCACAATCGAATTAGACCTTGAGACCAAGAACTAGTGACCAAGAACAACCTATAGGCTTCCCATGAAGCCACTAACCCAAAAGCTTCCACAATAATCGGCTTATTATTCCAGAATAGCTTATAAGCTAATTTGTTGACTTTCGTTGACTTCACTTCGAATTTGAAATTGAGAACTGAATTAATCTAAATAAGCTTAAATAAAGCTAAGATTAGCTTATGTAAACTTATAACAAGGGTGATTTTGAGCTTTTAATGGTAATGTAAGTAACTTAAAGTTAATACGAAATACAATATAAGTCGAAACTAAATATAACTTGAACTGAGTAAAATTAACTTGAAAAACTTGACAAATGTGATCGAAACAAACTTATATTAGAAACTGAAATGAGAATTACAATTAAGAAATACTGAAATTGAAAAGTGCGATTAACTAAAATTTTACTACTTGCCAAAATTGGCTTACAAGCTAGACTATTTATACAATAAGTAACTGGGATATTCATGTCGACATCCTCTGAATCTTTTAGCACCCTTGGATTACTTCAATTCGACCTCAGCCCTTGATTTCACTTTTTGGCGCCAAAATTGATAGTAGTGGGTTGAGCAGGTTTAAGCATTTAATGCTTTAGGAGGAGGTGGAGAAGAAGCTTTAAAAGCTTTTGGCATTGTTAGGTGAGTGGGATTGGATGGGTGGTGGTTTAGCAGAGAAACCATGGGCTAGGTGGTTTGGCGGGTTTTAGAGGTTGGGGATGAGTTTGACCAAGTCAAACTGGTTTTGTATACCAGGCTGGGTCGGGTTTTAATAATAGAAGGATTGGGCTTGGTTGGGCTGGGTTTAGTAAAATAGGATGGGTTGGGTTTAGATAATTAGGATGTTGGGTTTTATTTATTTATTGGATCCGGTTGGTTTGTAGTTAAGATATCACAAGGACCAATTATGTCATATAAGAATAGTACAAGGGTTATATTTGATAATTTCCATATTTTAAATACCCGAGGACTAAATTTGACATTTTTCAAAGTTGAGGGACCAAAGTTGTAAATATGCAATTTTTAATTTCAAAGGACTTTTTTAACAACTTATGAATCCCCAAGGACCTAAAATGATATTTGTACAAGTTTTTAGTGATCAGGGACTAGATTTGACAACTTTTAAAAGTTGAGGGACTGAAACTGCCAATTATGCAAACTTTGTTCGTTTTTCAATTGTTTTTAAACATTTTGCATCTGAAACATATAAAACACAATTCTGGGATAATTTCAGTATTATGATGCATTTCTGAGTGTTTTTGAGAGTTTTGGCAGCTCAGATTAGGTAAAAATGATGAGTATTTAGACACTCATCAAGGATTTACTTTGGTCATTTGGCAATTGTGGTTCTCCTAGTTTCATTTTTTCTAACTTAACCAAATATTATTTATTTAGCTAGCTCATGACATATAACACATAACATATTGTATACTCATATTGTACCTCATCGGGGTATGGGTGTAACAATTCTCCCCTCCTTAAAATGAGAGTTCGTCCTCGAACTCTATTCTTGAAATAAATGAGGATACTTGCTCCTCATTTTCGCTTCCGCCTCCCACCTAATACTCGTACCCTTACGATGTCTCTATTGCACTTTTACTAACGGGATCTCCTTATTTCTTAATTGCCGCACCTTCCTCCCTAATATGGCTTCCGGTTCATCCTCTTGAGAAAGCAACTCCGGATCAATTTCGATATCATTTAAGGTGACAACACTTGTTTCATCCGCCAAGCATTTCCTTAAGTATGACACATGAAAGGTATTGTGAATACCTCTCATTTCTTCGGGCAATTCCAACACATATGCTACCTCACCTACTCGTTTCAAGATTTTGAATGGTCCTATAAACCGAGGACTTAGTTTCCCTTTGTTTTTGAACCTAAAAACGCCTTTCCACGGGGAAACTTTTAACATAACCAAATCACCTACCTCGAATTCTATTGGCCTTATTCGATTATCGGCGTAGCTCTTCCACCTATCTTGCGCCGCTTTAAGTCTTGCACGAATCGTTTCAATCTTTTCCGTTGTCGCCAATACTAAGTCCGTGCTTGCCAATTCCCTTCTTCTGACTTCTTCCCAACACACGGGCGTCCTACACCTCCTACCATAAAGCATTTCATAGGGTGGCATATCTATACTCGCATGATAACTATTATTATAGGCGAATTCAACTAAAGGCAAATGATCGTCCCAATTGCCTCCAAAGTCAATCATACAAGCTCGTAACATATCCTCCAAAGTTTGAATCGTTCTCTCGCTTTGCCTATCGGTTTGAGGATGAAAGGCCGTGCTCATATGAAGTTTCGTGCCTAACTCTTCTTGGAAGTCTTGCCAAAAGTTTGATGTGAAACATCCATCTCTATCGGAGACTATAGAAATGGGCACTCCATGACGTGCAACTATCTCTTTAACGTAAATCTTGGCTAACTTATGAACGGGCATATTCTCTCGGATCGGAATGAAATGAGCACTCTTGGTTAGGCGATCTACTATGACCCAAATCGTGTCGTTCTTCTTTTTCGTTCTTGGCAACTTCGTAATGAAATCCATCGTGATCTTTTCCCATTTCCAAACCAGAATGTCTAAAGGTTGGACTTTTCCATACGGTTTTTGATGCTCGGCTTTGACCTTTAAACAAGTTAAACACTTCTCAACGTACTTTACACAATCTCTTTTCATACCCGGCCACCAATAGTTCTTCTTCAAATCACGGTACATCTTTGTAGCTCCCGGATGTATAGAATATTTCGACTTGTGTGCTTCCTCTAGGATCAATTCTTTGATGTTACTACGAAAAGGAATGTAAACCCTTCCATACCGAGTCTTGATCCCACGACTATCTTCTTCAAGATGTGGAATTTGGGAAGTGATACACTCACCTTCCCTATTTTCTTCCTTCAATGCTTTCTCCTGAGCTAACTTGATTTTATCAAAAAGGTCGATCGTGACAATCATCCGTAACGTGTGAATCTTAGTGACTTCGTTTCGATCTTTGCGGCTCAAAGCATCCGCCACAACATTCGCTTTACCGGGATGGTAGCGAATTTCACAATCATAGTCCTTCAGCAAGTCTAACCATCTTCGTTGCCTCATATTCGAATCTTTCTTATCAAGGAAGTATTGAAGGCTTCGATGATCGGTGTAAATCACAAACTTGACACCATACAAGTAATGCCTCCAAAGCTTTAGAGCAAAAACCACAGCCGCAAACTCAAGGTCGTGAGTGGCATAATTTTCTTCATGCTTCTTTAGTTGTCTCGAGGCGTAAGCAATCACCTTTCCCCTTTGCATAAGAACGCATCCGAGACCGGAATAAGACGCGTCGCTATAAACCACCATATCCTCAGTCCCTTCCGGCAACACGAGAACCGGTGCTTCACATAACTTTCTTCGTAGAGTACGAAAAGCTTCGTCCTGTTCTTGGCCCCACTCAAATGTAGCGTTCTTCTTAGTGAGTTTTGTTAGCGATGATGCAATTTTGGAGAAGTCTTGAATAAACTTACGATAATATCCCGCAAGGCCAAGAAAACTCCGAATCTCACCAACATTCCTTGGTGCATGCCACTTCATTACAGCTTCCACCTTTGAAGGATCAACTTTAATACCGTCGGAATTAATGACGTGACCGAGGAATTGAACTTCTTGTAACCAAAATTCACATTTTGAGAATTTGGCGTACTATCTTTCTCTTCTCAAAGTCTCTAAAATTTCCCGTAAATGCGCGGCGTGTTCCTCCTTATTCTTCGAGTAGATAAGAATGTCATCGATGAACACTATGACGAACCTATCCAACATCGGTCTACATACGCGGTTCATAAGATCCATGAAAACCGCAGGCGCGTTCGTGAGACCAAAGGGCATAACCGTAAACTCGTAATGTCCATATCGGTTCCTAAAGGCCGTCTTAGGAATGTCTTCTTCTCGAACCTTCAATTGGTGATAACCAGAACGGAGATCGATCTTTGAAAACCATTGTGTACCTTGAAGTTGATCAAAGAGGTCATCGATTCTTAGCAACGGATACACATTTTTCACCGTAACTTTATTCAATTCATGGTAATCAATGCACATCCGCATACTACCATCTTTCTTTTTAACGAACAAGATTGGAGCTCCCCATGGCGAACTACTAGGACGAATAAAACCCTTGTCGAGCAATTCTTGAAGCTGACTCATCAACTCTTTCATTTCGGACAGAGCTAGACGATAAGGAGTTTTGGCAATAGGGGTAGCACCCGGAACAAGATCAATACGGAATTCGACTTGCCTTTCGGGTGGAATACCCGGAAAGTCTTCCGGGAAAACGTCACAAAATTCATTTACAACCAGAAAATCATCGATGCTTTTCTTTTCAAAGCTCATATCTACCACGTATGCCATAAAGGCATAACAACCACGCAATAAATATCTCATAGCCTTCATCACGGAGCATAGCTTTAGTTCACCCTTTCTTTTATCGCCATAAATAATCATTTCACGACCGCTAGAATTCACAACTCGAATGATCTTTTGGCTACAAAAGATAGCCGCGTTATATTTGTCAAGCCAGTCCATGCCAATAACAATATCAAACTCCCCGAGCATAATGGGAATTAAGTCAATCTTAAAGACATTTTCATCAATTTCTATCTCTACATCTCGATATACATTAGACACAACAACAATTTTACTATCGGCTATTTCGACTTCAAGGGGTGTCGGGAGTTTAGCTAGTGGGGAGGTTAGTTGCTTGCTATAATTATAAGATACGAAGGACACACTAGCACCCGAATCATACAAAACCCGAGCGGGTACGGAATTAACAAGATGAATACCTGTGATGACATCGGACCCCGACTTGGCTTCGTCGACACTCATTTGGTAAACTCGAGCTTATGGTTTTAGGACTTCTACTTTCTCCTCTTTGACGGTTCTCAATGGTTTTGCTTTAATTGCCTTTGTTTTTGGGCAATCCCTCAACCTATGCCCAATCTCGTTACACCCGTAGCATACTATCATCGGTTTGGTGCAATCTTTGCTTTGATGGTCTAAAGCTTCACATTTGTAACAACCCGGCGTATTTCGCCTACATTCCCCAAGATGGAACTTGCTACACTTTGAACATGCTACCTTAGACTTGTTTCCCACACCTTTCTTGCCCTGATCAAATTTGGTTTTCTTCCCATCTCGATCTACAAACTCTAGCTTTCTCTTCGGTTCCTTAGCCTTTTTCTCCTTCCTCCTTAGTAAGTCCGCTTCCCTTACCCGAGCTCTACTCAAAAGGTCCTCCAAGGTAGTACATTTGAATGGCGAGATTACATCACGAATATCATCCTTAAGCATCCTTTGAAACTTGTCAACCTTAAGCTTCTCATTCCCAAGGTATTCGGGACAGTACGGAACCATATCATTAAACGTTCTCTACAACTCATTCACCGTCTCATTGGTTTGAGTGAGAGATTGTAATTTCTCTCAGATTTTGTCAATCTCCTCAATCGGAGCATATTCGGCACTAAACAACTCCTTAAATTCCTTCCAAGAACATGTTTCGGCCCAAGGTTCTCCCTTCTCACAAACCTTCCCTTCCCACCAAGTTTTAGCACTATCACGAAGAAAGTTAGTAGCATAGATAACCTTCTTCCTTTCTTCACAACCACTAGTACGAAAAGCACCTTCCACAGCCGTAATCCACCTATTACTAACAATGGGGTCAAGAACACCGGTAAACCGTGGTACATCACAAGCCGTGAAGTCCCGGTAAGTAGCTTTGTCACTTTTAGGTTCTTTCGCCGGACCGCATTCTTTCTTAAACTCCTTAAACTCTTCTTTCATTAGTTCCCTAAGATTTTGCGTTGTTTGTTTGACATAGAAGGGCATTGCTTGTTCAATAGCCTTACCCACTCTTTTTGCCATCATTGAGTCTAGGGCTTTCATTTCCTCTCCCGTGAAACCTCTGAAGTTGAGGCCTCCGGAGCTAGAAGAGGAAGAACTTTCATTGCTTTTATCATCATTTCCCGCATCACTTGCCGAAGTTTCGGCATGTTTGGAAGCCGTGTCTTTCGCGACTTCCTTCGTGTGAGGGGTTTCCATTTATTCTTACTGAAAGGAAACAAGTCTCATATCAAGTACAATCATTTACATAATCGATGCATGAATGACATATATATCCTTATCCTACACACCCTAGCTTGCCACCCGTGTATGGTCTAAATGATTCCAATTTCACATATGTTCCATATTTTTATCACTACGGTGGCCAGGCGTAGTCATGAAAATATTGAACATATGGGTCCTCAAAATCATCCAAACAATACATAAATAACAAACACTAGCTCTAAACGCATCTACACAAGGCCTAAGTCTAGGAAATCCTAAGGTGAAATCCTAAATCTCTTAGACCGAAGCTCTGATACCAAGTTGTAATGCCCCGTGCCCGCTTAGACAAAAAAATAAAACTTTTTGTGCGGAAACGCTTGACTTTTACGGACATGCTTCCACTCTTTGAAAACTGACAAAAATCTACACGAACGCAGGCCTCAATCGCGTCAGGCACGACCTATGGTGCTACAGTACCGGGAAGTATGGGGGATGTGACTGATGCTAGTGATCCCTCGGAATCCGGATCCGATGATACACTAAAATGGGTGATGAATGACATGGTACTGTAATAATCCATATATAGTAAAAATAAGTAATTACTAACATCAAGTTGTGGAAAGGATTGCGCAAACACTTGGGATGTGAATCTTAGTAACGTGTTTGGGATATTTATGTATGAATGTGTTTAGTATGCGGAATCTACTACAATACACTTAAAAGAACACAAAGGTGATGAGTTATGTAAACGTGAGTATGTAATGAACAAAGAACACAACTTTAGTTAACAAAAAACGATTCAATATTATTGATGAAATAATACGGATGATCTAACTATCACCGGGATTACAAAGTAATCTTGAATCTTAGATTGTAAAAGGATTTGTGAAATGAGTAACTAAGTTACTAGAGAGGTTGTCCAGTTTTAGTTAATAGTTGAAGAGATGCATGCATGAAGGTGGTGACTAAGGGAACATTTTTTATAGGATAAGGTACCCTTATTACAAGTTGTCAAGTGGTTTAATATAATATGATACTTTGACTATTCTAGCCTACAATTAAATACAACTACCAATGTAACAACTCTGTTATATTCTTCTGCACACCACAGAAGACTGAACTACTTCTACATTACGTATAACATTGTACAAAGACTAATAACATAACAAATATCTACAACTAAATATCTATCAACTTGACATAAATCTTGGCAGGACCTTTGTCAACTAGCAGTACCTTCTTACCCAGAAGGTACTGTTAGTACATCTTCATACTCTTCAAAATCAACTAGCAGGCTCTTGACATCTTTCAGCAAGCTCTTTGACTTGAACATTTTATTCCCAACAATCCTCCCCTAAACTTGTTATTTCCTTTAAAATACACAAGTTTCTGATGAATAAAATACATATCTTGAGGATTTGAGGGAACTCTTCCAAAAACCTTTACTCTCTGTTCTTCCTTTTTCTTTCACATTGCTCAAATATGCTCCTCAGCAAACTTTGAACAACTTCTGAATTTTCTTCATCTTTGTCACATCTTAATCTCTTGGAGATCATAGTTGTAAGAACTTCATAACTAAGTGGATACTCTTTCTCAGCCAACATAAAGAGTTCAATCCCACTTTGTGTGTAAAGATGATGAATACTGCTAAGGCTTAGAAATTCCCATGTTGTTGAAGGATCATGATAGGGAAACTTCCAATGAACATCTTTTGGACTAGGATCATACATCCTATTGAATTCTACCCATAGTTCCTGTTCCTTAACATCAGTACTAGAATTTGTGTCTAGCCTAATTTGAACTAGATTCCACAATTCTTCTAAGTCTGCTCTATCTCATGCTCTTACTAGATTTTCAAAATTCTTAAAGATAGCAGTCTGACCCCCAACCCTTGTTATTTTCCATGATTTTCCTAATCTATCATGGTGAATATCCCAATCAATAATAGGGCGTCTAGACCTAATTGGATCAGCATGTATGATAGTTGGCAAAGTAATTAACATCTTACTTACTTGCTCTGAATCCAATTTTGCTTCTTCTTTCTTCTGAGCATCTTTCTTTTTCATTGAGGGCTTTGCATCAGATGGGATCTTGTAGTAAAGAATCTTGTAGGCTTGTAGATACAGGAAGTAGATTTCATCAGCAGATTTCTTCTTCAGTTGATAATCAGTCCAATTTGCTTGACCTTTTAGAAATTTCTTCATAAAAGACACCTGATCTTTCTGAGATTTGCCCACCTTAAAACCTCTTTTCTGACTTTCCTTCATCTTTTCAAAAATATCAGCTAGAGCTGCTTCTTTATACTTTTTGTTGATAAAAGATTCAAGCTCTGCTGTTTTCTCATCAGAATTAAGATTCTTGTCATTCACTATTATTGCTGCTTGGCCTTTCACAATTGGATCATTGGCAATAATCCATTGCATCTGTGCATCAAAGGTTTCTTGAGCAATTTGAGTATCAAGAAGAGTCTGAGCAGCATCTTTTTGCTCTTTCATCTCTGCAAGTAGTCTTGAAGCTTCAAATGCTTTCTGCACTTCTTCTTCATGAAGCCTTTTGGAGACTTCTTCATCTAGAGCCATCTGTACTTGCTCTGTTCTCTTCAACTTCTTGGGCTTTGGTTCATCTTCAACCATAATGCTCTTGCCCTTATCCTTTGGAGTTGGTTCTTGAGATGGAGCAGTAGATTGCTCATCAGCAACATAAATCCTCCCTTGAACAAACAAATTTCCTTGAGGCTCTAAGTCCCTCTTTCTTTTGTACACATGATCAGCAGTACCTTTGTAGTCCATTGCCAATAGCCTCTCAATCCTAGCAGGCTCTCTTGAACTAGCAGGCTCTTGCTCTGCACCAGCAGGCTCTTCATCATAAACCTGAGTTCCTTCATGGAATTCAAATTGAGCCTCCTCTTCATCTTCAGAACTATCCATCCTCCCCTTTTTGGAAGAGTGACCTAACCTTTCAGCATCTGATCTTGAAGAACTAGATAAAACAACCTTTGAAGATCTTTTACCATTTAGCTTCTTCACTTGAACCTCCAATTTCTTTACCCTCTTTACTAACTTGATGTTGATCTCAGAAAATTTGGTGTTCTGTCTTTTAAGAGCATCTTCTAAGAACTTCACCTTCTCTTTTAGTTCTTGCACTGTTTGAGGTGATTGGGGTGGTGTTACATGATGTGATGATGTTGGTGGTGTTGCAGATGGTACTGGAGATGGGATTGGTGATGTTTGATGTGTTGGTGAGATGTAACCAGTTGAAGAACTTGATGATGGTGATTCAGATGATGGTGTTGGTTCTTCAGGATGTTGTGGTAACATTTCATCAAATAGTGGTATTTCTTCCCCTCTGAAACCAATTCTCATGTTTGAAAATACTTTGTGAGAAAGTTTTGGTGTTTCATAAAGTGAGTTTGGGGGAAGCAACAAATGTTTTGATTTTGCAATGATGCATGAAATAAATCTTGGATACATCAAAAACTTTGTTTCACTATCCACATTTTTAATCAATCCTTCAAAAATATGTTTGGAAAAATTGTATTTTCTGTTTGTAGCCAAGCATATGAGAGCAGAAGCCATGTTTCCACTAAATTGCTCCCAAGAGGTTTTCTTCTGGCTCAAACAATGAAGGATTGTATGGATCAAAAATCTCCATTGTGGAGTAAAATGCTTTTTCAGAAAAGTGAGTTTGGTAGACTCAGCATGATACCCCATTCTTTCCAAATGTTCAAAAATTTCAGTATCTGGAAATTGACTAATACCATCAGAATCATCCAAATGAAGATGTCTTCTTATGGATGACTCAGTAAGAGTCAAATGTTTGCCATCCACTTTGGCCTTAATCCTTTGTTCCCCATATTCAGAAGTTTTAATTTTAGCTGATTGCCAAAATTGTAAAATTTGAGATTCATAAATAGTGGGGTTGACTAGTAAAGCAAACCTGATGTAGGAAGCATTTAAAAAATCCACTACTTGATGAAAAGAGGCATTATCCTCAGACTTTTCTAAAAATGCTAATTGATTGTGACGTTTAACAAAGGTTAGAACTTCCATGATGAAAGATAATGAAAATTTTGATTATGATGGTGGGATTTGTTGGTGGTACTGGTAGAAGATGAAAGGTGTAAGTTAATTGTGATAAGGACTGATGAAGGATGATATGAGAGAATTACTTTTAACCGACAATAAGAAAGATTATAATAAGTAAATGAAAAGGCGGTTAAAAAGATCTTTTATATGTGAAATATAATATAATATAATCATCAGTAATTTACATAACTACCCCAACGGCTAATTTTAACTACCAGGCCCAACGGCTAAAACTTTATCTGACAGGCTCAACGGCTATCTAGCAGTACCTTTTTACTCTAGCAGTACCAATTTTGAACTACCAGTACCTTTGAAAGTTTTGCAAAAATCCCTTATAGTTTTTAGCAAACTATCAGCTATCAACGGATTTGAGTTGTCTTTACCAAAAGCCGTTTGCTTAAGGACTAGTTAACTATTTACTGTTAAGTATGGTTAGTTAAATACCATATAGTTTTTGGTAAACTATCAACCATCAACGGATTTGATTTGTCTTTACCAAAAGCCGTTTGCTTAAGGACTAGCCAGCTCTTAAGTTTGTAAAAACTTGGTGAACTGAATACCAAAAGCCATATTGACCTAAAGATGGTGCAATTTCCTTGGATGGAGGAAATTAAAAAGGCAATGATGCTGTGTATCTTGGATGATTGGTTCAACAAGTGAAATCATCTATTAGCATGCCTTTGAATTGAAACTTTTCTTAGTTTGATCTAGATAGAACTTTCTCCTTTAGGAATGCTTCATCCCTTCTGAATAAGTGATCTAATCCTATCTTTTTCAACCTTTGCATCATCTTGTATGCTTTTGTCTTTTTCTTTAATAAATTGGTTTTACTTCCATTCTGGGCTATTATTTCCTCCCCTGAGATTGTTACCTCCCCTGAGATTAATATAACCTATATTTCTCTTTTTGTTTGGAAGATCTCTTGTTTTGTTATCAACCTGAAATTTGTTAGTTGCAATCCAAAAGAACAAAGTGCAAAGCACTTGATCTATAGCATTGTAAACATTTAAGCATTAATATGAACAAAACAGAGCAAATTTTAAACTAGCAGGACCAATTATGAACTGACAGTACCTTTTGACTAACTAGCAGTACCATGTTTAAAAGCCAATACCAGTTAATTTTATGTACAAAAACACATGTTTTTCAAAGATTTATTATTCCAATACCTCCTACAAGGTATTTGAATCTACCTAAATCAAAAGCTTTGGTGAGAAGGTCTGCATAATTCTTTTCAGAATCAATTTTGACAACTTGAATTAACCTTTTCTCATTGCAATCCCTTATGAAATGGTGTCTGATTTCAATGTGTTTTGTTTTTGGAGTGTTGAACTGGATTTTTAATGATACATATAGTACTGCTATTGTCAATGTAAATAATGGTGTTAAGAAAATTGTACCCATAGTCAAGCATTTGATTTTGGATCCAAAGAACTTGCCCACAACAACTTGCACCAGCAACATATTCTGCTTCAGTTGTAGAGTTGGCCACCATTGTTTGTTTCTTGCATTGCCAAGAAATGAGTCTGCAACCAAGAAATTGACATCCACCAGTTGTGGATTTTCTGTCTAGAGTTGCACCAGCATAGTCACTATCAGAATAAGCCACCAATTCAAAAGATGATTCCCTTGGATACCAAAGACCCAACCTAGGTTGACCCTTAAGATATCTAAAGATTCTTTTGACTGCTGTGAGATGAGAGACTTTGGGATGTACTTGAAACCTTGCACATACATATACTAAGAACATGATATCTGGTCTTGATGATGTAAGGTACATCAAAGACCCAATCATTGATCTATAATTATGCAAATCAACATCTTCACCCTCAGCATCTTTTAGTAAACCTTTTTCTGCATCCATTGGTGTACTTGCAACCTTAGAATCAGCAAACTGAAATTTCCTTAGGATCTCTGCTACATACTTATCTTGGCTGATAAATATGCCTTCTTTGGATTGTTTCACTTGGAGACCCAGAAAGAAAGTAAGTTCCCCCATGGAACTCATTTCAAACTTACTATGCATAAGTTTTTCAAATTCTACACACAAGTCTTGGTTTGTAGATCCAAAGATAATGTCATCAACATAAATCTGCACTAGCAAGATGTCTTTCTTTGTTCTTTTGATGAACAAAGTTGGATCAATCTTGCCTCTTTGGAATCCATTTTCTAATAGATAGAAAGCCAATGTTTCATACCATGCCCTAGGAGCTTGGTGTAGACCATAAAGAGCCTTGGTAACCCTATACACTTTATCTGGATACTCTGCATCAATGAAGCCTGGAGGTTGAGAAACATACACTTCTTCTCCAATTTCACCATATAAAAATGCACTCTTAACATCCATTTGATAGACAGTGAAGCCTATGAAAGAAGCACAGGCCAAGAATAGCCTAATTGCTTCAAGTCTTGCAACTGGAGCAAAAACTTCTTCATAATCTACCCCTTCTTCTTGAGTATATCCTTGGGCCACCAATCTTGCTTTGTTTCTGATCACTATACCCCTTTCATCTTTCTTGTTTCTGAACACCCATTTGGTTCCAATTGCCCTGTGACCTTTGGGCAAATCAACCAATATCCAAACCTTCTGAAGCTTGAATTGGAGAAGCTCTTCTTGCATTGCTTCAACCCAACTTGCATCATCTAAAGCTTTGTTTATGTTTTTGGGTTCAGCCTGAGATAGAAAGCATGAAAACAGGCATATGTTGGCAACTTCATGATTCTTTTCTTCATAAATTGAGGAGATAAACCCTTCTTGGTCTGAAGTCAAGACTTGAGATAAACCAACTTGAGATCTTGTTCTAACACTAGAATCAATGCTACCAATCACATCATCAGTTGAGCGATCTTTGAGAATTCTAGTATTGTGTGTTGTAGGAACTTCATAGGTAAATGGAAGATTGCCAATCCCCACTTCTTCTGGTAAAGAATCATCTATTTGAACATTTAATGGCTCAGCAGTATCAATTTGTGAACTGGCAGTACCATCTGGTGAACTAGCAGTACCATTGTCATTTGCACTACTTTCTTGATTCTCTGGACCTTGAGTTCCATGATCATCTTCATTACCTTCATTTGTTGTCTTTGAAGGTTCTTCATGACTTGAAGATAGATCCAAACCTTTCCAAATTGGCATCCAGATGTAATCTTGATCTTTAGGTGTTTCAACATTGTCTTCAAAACCTGCATTATCATTAGTATTTGTACCTGAAACAGGCACATAATTCATAGATTCTGAAAGCCTATCAATATCAAACATCCAATCTGGTCCAATGCCTTTCACATTTGTTAGTTTCTCTTGAAACTCTATGTGAAGATTCTCTTCCACTAGCCTAGTGCAACTATTATACACTCTATAGGCCTTACTTTGCAAAGAATACCCTATCAAATAGCCTTCATCAGCTTTTCTTTCAAATTTGCCTAAATGATCTTTGGTATTGAGAATAGTGACATGACATTCAAAAGGTCTCATAAAACTTAAAGATGGTGTTCTACCAAAGAAAAGTTCATAAGGTGTCTTTCTATGTGGTTTTATTACAAGAACCCTGTTTTGCACATAACAAGCAGTACCAACTGCTTCAGCCCAAAATGAAATAGGCAACTTAGAGTCTACTAACATAGTTCTAGCAGCCTCTATAAGTGTTCTATTCTTCCTTTCTGCTACTCTATTTTGCTGTGGGGTTCTAGCTACACTAAATTCTCTTTTTATTCCTTTTTCCTTGCAAAAGTCATCCATAACCCTATTCTTGAACTCTGTCCCATTGTCACATCTGATGACTTTGACTTTCTTATCAGATTGGTTTTCTACCTCAGTTATATAAGATTTAAGAATCTCACTTGTTTCATGCTTAGATCTTAAAAAGAAAACCCAAGAAAATCTGCTATAATCATCAGTAACAACAAGACAATATTTCTTTCCATTCAAGCTACTCACATTAGTAGGACCAAAAAGATCCATATGAAGCATGTATAAAGCCTGAGAAATAGAGTTATGGGTCTTGGGCTTACAAGAAGCTCTATGTTGTTTGCCTTTTAGACAATCAACACAGGTTTGGTCATTTTGAAAAATCTTTTTGGGTAAACCTCTAACCAAATCATATTTTGCAATTGTATTGATTGTATTAAAGTTTACATGACCAAGCCTTCTATGCCAAAGCATAGATTCATCCAATGAGGCTTTTGCTACCAAACAAGTTAAACTCTCCTTAGGATTAATGTTCTTTAAATCAACACTGTACATATTGTTCCTTTTTGGGATTTTAAGAAGGATCTGACTCTCATCAGGCATTTTAAAATCAAAAGAAAGAACCATACATTCATTGTCAGTAAATAGAACATTGTTCTTTTTGTCACACATTTGTGAGACACTAAGGAGATTAAACTGAAGTTCTTTCACAAAATACACATTTTCAAAATCTAATTTACTGGTTTTGATAGTACCTTTACCAGTGATCTTTCCTTTTATTCCTTCCCCAAAGGTAACATATCCTCCATTAAATGTTTTGAAGTCTGTGAGAAAAGACATGTTGCCTGTCATGTGCCTTGAACATCCACTATCTACATATCCTTGATCACCAATATCAGTTGAATGTTCCTGCACATGAATAAACATATTAGTTTCCTTGGGATACCCAAGCCATGACAAACTTGGGTTTGCCTCTTGCATCAATGAAATCAAACCTTTTTAGGATTGTTGATGCACCTTTTGATTGGATTGGTTTCCAGATCCAACATGCTGAGGACTTAACAGCATTTTCCCTTTTAATCCATTTTGTGGTCTTTGGTCTATCAGTACCAATTTTGGCAGTACCATTTGGTCTAGCAGGACCTTTTGGTTTTGGTCTCCAAATTTGTGTTTTGACCACAGATTTCTTTTCAATAGGATTTTTCACAACTTTTGGTGCATATTTGAAAGTGTTTCTTGCACCTTTATCAGTTGGTTTTGTATTAGCAGGCTTATTTTGTCTAACAGTATGTTTAACTTTTGGTGTGTTAGACTTAACAAAACTTTTTCTGGGGTGAGTAACATTTGTTTTAGACTTTGATTTACTCCCAGAAACCCAGTTGTTACAATAAGCATGAAGATGATTAAAGCTACCACAGTAATAACAAGCCTTATTGTACATAACAAAATTATCACCTAGTTGTTGTGACTTAAGATTGTTCCAATTTCTTTGGCTACCTCTAGGTTTGTTATTACATTTTTCACAACTTTCAACTGTCTTTAGAACAGCTTTGGCCTTAGTCTTAATCTCTACTCTTTTAGGACTAATTGGTCCTACTTTGTTTCCTTTGATGGAAACAGACTCTTCTTCATCATCATCAGATACCCAATCTTCAATAATTAGAATATCTGGTTTCTTATCAGTGAGCACCTTAGAGAGTGAGGCAATCTTAGCACTCTCAGAAGGTTCACTTTTCTCTATAGGTTTAGCTAATGGTTTGTTGATGATTTCATGTAAACCTGATTCAGCAAGATCTGATCCTGGGGGACAAGGGATTCCTCTATAAGGAGGTGGACATGTTTTGTATCCAATTCCTGATTTGATTCTCTTATTCATCTGATTTTCAACTATGCTTCTAGTACAATCAGAAGCAGTTTCCAAAGTGGTAACTGTTAGTTGAATATTATCCCTAGCCAAAGTCACTTTAGCACACTCAGTTCTTAACATTTTTATTTCTGCATCTTTCAAAAATATTTGTCTATTAAGAATAGCTTTTGCATCAGTAAAAGTGAGTTCATTTTCCCTAAAATAGATTACTTGTTTTTCAAGTTTGGCCATACCACACTTAAGATCGACTAAGTTTTGATGTGATTTTCTTTGTTCTAATGTCAGATCATCATAAAATTTTCTTAAAGTTTCTAATTCTTTAAAAACTTCACAATTATTAGAACATTTGGTAGTTTGTACCTCAGGAGTGGAGAATGCCATTAAAGCCATTTCATCTGAAGTTGACTCTTCTTCACCCATAAAACTCCAATCAAAACCCATCCCATCAATAGCAACCATTGCTTTGGGTTCAGCAACTTCCACAGCCTTACTCTTGCTCTCAAAGCTTCCTTTCTTCTCAAAGCTTCCTTTATTCCTGTTCTCAAACCCTCTACCCTTGTCATCCTGCTTCTTTGGTCTTCTACACTCTCTTGAGTAGTGACCCTTCATGTGGCAGTTGTAACACTCCACTTTTGACTTATCATACCCAGCAGGCTCATTACCATCTATGATAATCTTCTTTCCAGTCCTCATCAACAATTTCTTAGCCCTAATGCTCAGAAGTGAAAGTTGCCACTTTATGTCCATTTCTTCAAGATCATCAGGATTGATCTCTTGAAGGTCTTCAAAAGTTAATATGGACCCATTGTGTTGAGATGTTAGAAAGGCACACCCAATTGTTTCATCTAAAATGGTTTTGGTACTACTAGAAGTACTGGCAGTACCAAAGTTTGTGTTGGCAGTACCTTCTTCTCTGCCATCTTTTTCTTCATCTACAACTCTTGAGGTGCTTGGAGATGATACAAAAGCCATACTTCCTGAGCTTGAACCAGTAGTCTTCTTTACTTCATGCTCTACTATTTTGAAATTGTTGTAGAGATCATTAAGACTCATCTGATCAATATCTGGCTTGTTTTTCCAGACAATGACATGCATGGACCATTCAGAAGGTAAACTCCTAAGAAATTTGGAGTTTAAATCTTCTTGAGTTATCATCACTTCATGGACGGCTAACTGACTTGAAAGCTTCTGAAGTCTATTGAACATGCTGTCCAAGGACTCATTTGTTGTGGCTGCAAAGTTTTCAAACTGATGTTTGAGGAGAGTTTTCTATGTTTTCTTGGTGGCATCATTTCCACCAAATCTAGCCATAATAGCTTCAAAAAGGGTTTTAGCATCTTTATATTTGTTAAAGATCAAAAGCTGATCATTTGGAATAGTCATCAGTAACATACTCCTGGCTTTTAGATCATTTCACTTTTGAATTCTTTCTTCTGCACTTGATGGGTTTACTTGTACTTGTGTTACAAGTGCATCGTTTACTGTGGTGGTGGTGATTGAGGGTTTGAATGAGTTGCCTTCTTCAATGATCTCCCAAAGTGCATAGTCTTGCACTTGGAAATATTGTTCTACCCTCAGTCTCCACATATCAAACTCATTTTGTTTGAGTAATGGAAGTTTAGCAGCAACATTTGTTTGAATATGTTCAACATCCATTGTTCTTTTAATTTGTAAATATCAGCCTAGCTCTGATACCACTTGTGGAAAGGATTGCGCAAATACTTGGGATGTGAATCTTAGTAACGTGTTTGGGATATTTATGTATGAATGTGTTTAGTATGCGGAATCTACTACAACACACTTAAAAGAACACAAAGGTGATGAGTTATGTAAACGTGAGTATGTAATGAACAAAGAACACAACTTTAGTTAACACAAAACGATTCAATATTATTGATGAAATAATACGGATGATCTAACTATCACCGGGATTACAAAGTAATCTTGAATCTTAGATTGTAAAAGGATTTGTGAAATGAGTAACTAAGTTACTAGAGAGGTTGTTCAGTTTTGGTTAATAGTTGAAGAGATGCATGCATGAAGGTGGTGACTAAGGGAACCTTTTATAGGATAAGGTACCCTTATTACAAGTTGTCAAGTGGTTTAATATAATATGATACTTTGACTATTCTAGCCTACAATTAAATACAACTACCAATGTAACAACTCTGTTATATTCTTCTGCACACCACAGAAGACTGAACTACTTCTACATTACATATAACATTGTACAAAGACTAATAACATAACAAATATCTACAACTAAATATCTATCAACTTGACATAAAGCTTGGCAGGACCTTTATCAACTAGCAGTACCTTCTTACCCAGAAGGTACTGTTAGTACATCTTCATACTCTTCAAAATCAACTAGCAGGCTCTTGACATCTTTCAGCAGGCTCTTTGACTTGAACATTTTATTCCCAACACTAACATCAAGTGGTGTAATGTAAGCATGAAATGATTTAGTTGTTGATGCGCGTGATGTGTCGTTGCGGTTTAGCAGTTTTAATGCCTACTCAAGTTTTAAATTTATATTTAGCCGACTTATCAATAACACACACACTTAACGAGCAGTGTACCCGGTCAGTATGAAGATAATGGTAAGTAGAGTGTCGATCACTAAGAGTGGAACGTATTATCTCGTTATTCTAATCAGTATTTTAATATCCTAACGCAAGGGGGTTTCAGCCTGAGAGACTGGCACAGTTTTGTTTGCAATTAAATAATAAAATAAACAAATAGGCACGAATCAGCAAGTAGCACACACGTACACAGATAGATACTTGAGACAATAAGAGGGCTGTCCTTATGATTAAGTAGATTGTCACTTGTTTTATTGATAGCTTTATATGAAGTGTATGTAATTAACCCTTTCTCGTTGGTCCTATTCTTATCGGCGAGTAAACCCTTAATGACGACTTATGTCTAAAAGTTATTCCTAAGTGATCAATTTAGAAACAACCGTGGGAGCCACACCTTGTCCCGCAGTCGGGTGCCCGCAAGCCACTAATAAACACAGAGGTGGTCAATGCACTAATAAGTAGTAACCAAAGACATCAACATATAAACTTTAATTGATGGGAAAGCAAGTATTAAAGGGAGTGCAATCTTTCCGTTGTCACATTACACAAGCCACCAATCCTGATGAATTAAAGTTTGCTAAAACAATAAAACAAAACTACTTAATGAATTAAACATATGCAGCACCTTCTTACAGCTCTTGTATCTTAGATTTGGGTGTGTCTTGTGCTGCCTTCTTGACTGAATTCGTCCTTCTCTTCTGTTCGGTCTTTAGGTTTTCGAACTTCCGAATCTCCGAATCTCTTTAATGCGTCTGGTCTACGGGGTATTTATAGTTTGTGTCTGAGGAAAGATGCGGCGCATCTACTTAAGTAGATGCGGCGCATGTACTTAACTTCGCGTGGGGTCCAAGATTATAATATTCAGGAATATTCGTACACCGCCAGAAGATGCGGCGTAACTCCATGATTAGATGCGGCGCATGTCCTCTTGTATCTTGGATCGTATCTGGTGACATCTTGATATAGATGCGGCGCATGTTGATAGTGAGATGCGGCGCATCTGGAGCAGATTGGTCTTGATCTTCTTCATTTCAGTAGACTCTTCACTTTATGCACGTTTTGCTCCATTATTAGTCCAAAATCGCCAAGTTTCACCAAATGCTTGTTTTTACCTGAGAATTACAAAAGTAAACGATTAAGTATCAATCCTCATACATAATATAGTAAAACAAGTCAAATTAATAGGATAAATGATAGTAATAAAATGTACTTATTTGAGTTCATCAAATATCCCTCCACTTGAACTTTACTTGTCCCCAAGTAAACCTTAGATTAAATCTCATGAAAATGTATCCTAAAAGATGTTAGGATTTATTTTTATGTTTAAGCATGTATTCGTTTATTTCGTAATCACACAACTAAACACTTAACGAATTAGAAGTAAAATAAAATAAGTCGATAAAAGCAAATCTAATCGTTTAACTGTCCAGTCGCGACGAATATTCTATCATAAGCTTGGCAAGTATACACATCTCCACCACTAAAGCTAAGGAATAACAAGTCTAAAGCGGTAAAAAGGGTTTTTAGGCTTAAGGGTTAATTATTCTTATTTCACTATCGATCTCAAATTCCAGAAAAGGCGACAAAATCACAAATACATGATCGAATCCACGAACACGATACTTGCAATTGCTCAAATCCTTAACTCGAATAGGCTAAAGATAGGTCCAAACTTCACCAATAATAATATATCAAAAAGGGCGACAAAATCATAAATACATAGCCGAATCCACGACTACGATACTTAAGATTGCTCAAATCCCTAATCTCAATAAATCAAAGGTTTGGTTGGATAAAGAACAATACAGGGTATGGATAATATTTGGGATATAAATTGGTGTAAAATAAAAAATAAACAAAACAAATAAATTAAAATCCTAAGTGTGGTTAATCACTATCCCAACCATCCCATGAATAAGACTCATATCATTGAATAACTCACGCTTTAACACTTGAAACACACGCTTTAGGTAGACACGAATTATACTCAACAAAATCTTAATCAAAGAATAATCCTTAATTGGCGTTCCCATAACTGCCAATTCCCATTCAATCCATAGATATAGTACAACAAATAGTGGCCATATGAACCACTTACATAACTTTACATCGTTGGCTTAAAATAAACATCCAACTCTTTTTTCTTTCTTTTTCTTTTCTCATTTTTTTTTTTTTTTTTTTTTTTTTTTTTTTTTTTTTGAAACATAAACATAGATGTGTAAAATTTCACCACGTCACTACAACTTTCTTTCCGGATAATTTTTATTCATACTTTTCATTCTTTCAGAAATAACGCTAATAGTGAAAGTAGTAAACACACGAAAAATAAACTCTAAAATATACAATATTTACTTTCACTCCAATTTGCATTGTGCAATTTCCCGACCTAACCATAGATAATGAATTACGCACGCGAACACAGGTAATGTAAGGAAACACACTCTGCCTATAGCAATTAACCAACCACGGACTTTAATCTACAGGGTAGGCTAAGGTGTAAGGTGTAACGAAACATTTTAAACATAGGTGTAAGAAACGAAAGGAATGGCTCTGAGGGTTTTCTAGGGGTATCTTACTCTAAAAATGAGAGTAACAAAAGGGTTTATACGGGGGTTAACTAACCAGTGTAGTTAGTCAATAACACATAACATATAAAGGCTATTTGGGTGTAATCCTAGAATTTTACCAAGTTAGACAAGTCATTCCAATTAAATAAATAATACTCATTATGGTGGTCTCGAATAGTATACAAGCCAAGTTCTAAAGTCTACAAGTCACCGGCACACTCATAGATTTGTGAATTTTGATAAAAATCACAATTTTTGAAAATAACGTCATGTGTGCAGTTATGCAACTTAGATCTTAAACAAAAACATGCTAAAAAAAAAAAATTTAAGTTTGATATATTAAGCACGTTTTAAGCATAATTTTTGAAAAAGTTTAGGACAAGTAAGTGTTAAGTGTTCTAATTCTCCTATCCCCCCACTTAAGTTAAACAACGTCCTCGTTGTTTGTATAAAAGGTTAAAAACTGGAAAATAAAAAGAATTAGAACAGAAAAACTCCCCTGAGATTTGCTCGGTATGATCCTCCATTTGTGTAAGAGCAAAAATCATCTTTCTTGTGGATTAGAACGTTAAAGCTTCATACTTGATGTATCCACAGAAAATTCAGAAAACTATAATACCACCAACACTTTAAAACACACCTAAGATAAGAAAGGTTCAACTTGCATAATACATTAGTAGTTAGGAAAAATAAAACTTAAAAATTAAAAACTGAAAATCATCAGGTCAGTCGATGCGCCGTATCTTATTGAAGAAGATGCGCCGTATTGAACCTGGAATAAATACGAATCAGAATAAAAGATGCGTCGCATCCTTAACCAGGGATGCGCCGCATTAAATAAACTGATAAAAGTTAAAATAAAATGAAATAAAGGATAGGATGCGTCGCATCTGTTTACCAGATGCGGCGCATGTAATTACCAAACAGACTGTTAACAGTCTGTTGTAAAATGGCACGTTCCACGGTTTAATCTCTAATGTTCTCTCGTACTCTCGTGCTGAACTTAATGCCAGTCTTCATCAAACATAACAAGAAACATAACTGAAACATTAAATATAAACATGAGAATAGTTGTCAGTAAAATCCAAAATTAATATAAGTAATGTACGGGAAAACGTGTCCATAATGAAAATGCAAAGAGTAGTCAATCCATGGGCTGGTCAGGAGTCACGTCATCAGATTGGGCCCCTGAAGTGCTAGCTCCGTCTGTCCTGGGGCGGACCCTGCGCTCGTATCTGATAATCCCTCTCACATAAGCACCGTCTGGGAGGTTGTGGCTGACCCCATTAAGAGCCATCAACCTACTGACACCGTCGACCAGCCAACTCGTATCTCTCCTCATTCCAGCGAGCTCAATTCTCTGCGCCTCCAGAGCCTCCCTCAATGACCTAACCTCCAGCTCCACTCTCTCGACTCTCTGTCCAATATTGCGGGGAGCTGGTGCTGGTGCATGTACCTCCTCCTGAGCAGGAGCAGCAGCCGGGGCTGCCTGAGCATCCCCCTGCTCTGGCTCAGCAGGCCTAGGTGGTCCAAGTGGTGCCCAGAAGTACCCATCAATCATCTCTTCACACATCCCAAGCCTAGTCGCAAGATAATCCGCATCCATACTAGGCAATCTAGCAACATCAACTGGAAGATCACCGGGAATCTCATCACCTAATATCCCAAAATGCCTAGCAAGACGAGAGACAAAATGGCCCCCATTCATATGGCTCCTACCATCTCTCCCTGGAGCAACTCGGTGTAAATAATGTGCTAAGAAGTGAGGGATGTTCACCACAGCCCCCCCGTCCATGCTCCGCAAGAGAAAAAGATCCAAAGTAGTTACCTTCTCAGGGGATTGTCCCCTTCCGGCAATAGTCAGGGCAATCAGGCGATGACAAAGCCTCCTCATCGGCTCTCTAATCAGTGTGTACGAGGGAGTGGTGGAGGTAGAATCACCTCCAGATGAAATCTCAACCCAGTAATCTCCCAACTCCCCACGATCTGAAACGACTCTTAAGCTGTTAGCCCAATAATCAGTAAAACCAGGAGATGCCATCTCTGCTGTAGTATGCAACCCAAGAGCAAGTATAAACTGTCCCATAGACATCCTTCTCTCAAAACCACCCAATCTGAATACTAGAGTGTCAAACGTGTCGAGACCGAGATCAGTCTCCCTATAGTGTAAAGTGCAGAAAAACTCCAACATCAAAACCTTAATTAACGGTTCCTCTATCCTGAACAACCTTTCCCAGGCGTAGGACCTGAACAAAATCTGCCCCTCCCCATCTTTGTATATCATTTCCAACCTAGTTCTCAACCTTTCAGCAGCGTTACCCTCGTCAATATTGTTGATGCTGTCAAAATTCAAAACCGGAACACTGAATACTTTCCTCTGATAAAACTTTCTGAGCTTAGTCATATAATCATCAACAACACCCTGTGCTAGTCCCATCGTTTCAAAACGAAGCCACGGGTGTCTACGTGCAGGCTCAGGTAACTCCATCTGCAATAAACATTCACAGTCAGAAAACAGTCTGTAAGTCAGGTAAATGCGGCGCATTGATTAAATCAATGCGGCGTATCTGTATAAAGTATAAGGGATGCGGGGCAATAAAAGGAATACGGCGTATTGAGATGCGTCGTATCTAGATTAATCAATACGGCGTATCTAAAATTTTAGCAATTTTGAAATAGGTCGTTACGCCGCATTAATCAACCTAGATGCGCCGCATCTAAAAGCATATCAGCATAAAATAAAGGGCTAGGCACGTTTTTCAAGAATCCGTATCCGTGACGTAAACTTCCACTAATTATCACAGTATAATATTCTCCTTATATCAGTTCAATCAACCACAGCTAATTTACCTTCCCGCTAAATATTCAAAATCAAACCCAAAACCTAAATTTTCGGTCGATTCAATTAGTGCCAAATTCGATGTCCAAATCTAAAATTAACTTAGGGGAAATAATTAATTCCAAGTTCTAATCATATCCCTATATCGTTTAAGCGCGAATCGATTCAATCCTATAAACCCTAATTTTTTGTATTAATCAAAATTAAATCGAAATGTAACAATTACCTTAGTATTCGTGATTAGGAGAACGTTTTAATGCTCGGATTAAAGGCGGATTGAAGAAAGATGATCGGATTTTGAGTATAATTTTAGTGCGTGTTTTTAACTGTGTGTATTTATGCGGCGTATTCCCGTCGTATTTATAAGGCGACACGATGCGCCGTATTAGAAAATTGGGATGCGCCGTATCTAGTTAATTCCGTTGACTAGTCAATAAGTCCTAGTTGGTCAGGGATACGGCGCTTCGGATATTTAGATCCGCCGTATCTCTATGTTAGTTAACGAAATTTAAATGAAGAACGTACCTTGGCCTCCGCAACACAGTTCCTTATACATCAAATTTGGGTAAAAACGGCACACCATATAGATGAATTCAAAATAAGAGTAATAGGCATAAACGTTTCATTAATAATCGTAATCTTATTGTTTAGTGGATAAGGATTTATTCCGAGGTTAGGAACAAATATCGTTTTTGAGCATACAAAATTAAGATTACGAATTGAATCAGACGTATAATAAGGATAATAAAACTGAGATCATAGTGTAGAGAACTTTCCTTTGGGCAGTTGAATTATCGTAGAGTTTACCTGGGATTCTATTTCAAGAATTAAAGAAGTTCAATGTTACCAGTACTGAGTTTTCTCCACTCTTCCCGTCTTATGTTCGGTCACTTCAGCTAGCGTCTCTTGGTTTGGTTCAGAATGTAATCCTTCTTGGTGATGTTTGAGTCATCATTTATCCTGAAAATAAACAACTTGCACACGAGAGTAGCGGACCGATCAAAGTAAATATCAAAAATCAACTATATTTATCAAATTATATTCGTCGTATTAACAAAAGTTAATGCGCCGTATTTTCGTTACGTTTAAAAATAAAAGATTTTTGATTTAGTAAGATGCGCCGTATCGACGGAAGTCGATACGCCGTATTTGTTTAATAATTCGCAAACTGTTTTTAATTAAAATAATAGATACGCCGTATCTTCAAAAGAAGATGCGTCGTATGGCGTTAATGTTTTAGAAAAATTTTTATCAAAAACAGATACGCCGTATCTGCAAAAGCAGATGCGTCGTATTACTTTATCGCTTAGAAAAATTTTCTTATTAAAAACAGATACGCCGTATCTTGGGGAAAAGATGCGTCGTATCGAATTAATTAAACGCGTTGTATTAAAAAAAATTAAACGCAATACGCCGTATCTGAGAGATCAGATGCGCCGTATCGTTTGATTTAGCACAGTACAACGATAGCAGAACAGAAAAATACGAAAAATAAAAACAAAAAATAAAACACACGAAACAAAAATAAAACACACAAAAATAAAAACAAAAGCAAACAAATAACACACAATACAACAAATATGCAAAATAGTACAATGATGCAATTAATCTAATAAAAAGAAAAATAACCTAATTAAAATACTAATCAAATTAACAGATAATAACAATTCACTCCCCGGCAGCGGCGCCAAAAAACTTGATGCGCGTGATGTGTCGTTGCGGTTTAGCAGTTTTAATGCCTACTCAAGTTTTAAATTTATATTTAGCCGACTTATCAATAACACACACACTTAACGAGCAGTGTACCCGGTCAGTATGAAGATAATGGTAAGTAGAGTGTCGATCACTAAGAGTGGAACGTATTATCTCGTTATTCTAATCAGTATTTTAATATCCTAACGCAAGGGGGTTTCAGCCTGAGAGACTGGCACAGTTTTGTTTGCAATTAAATAATAAAATAAACAAATAGGCACGAATCAGCAAGTAGCACACACGTACACAGATAGATACTTGAGACAATAAGAGGGCTGTCCTTATGATTAAGTAGATTGTCACTTGTTTTATTGATAGCTTTATATGAAGTGTATGTAATTAACCCTTTCTCGTTGGTCCTATTCTTATCGGCGAGTAAACCCTTAATGACGACTTATGTCTAAAAGTTATTCCTAAGTGATCAATTTAGAAACAACCGTGGGAGCCACACCTTGTCCCGCAGTCGGGTGCCCGCAAGCCACTAATAAACACAGAGGTGGTCAATGCACTAATAAGTAGTAACCAAAGACATCAACATATAAACTTTAATTGATGGGAAAGCAAGTATTAAAGGGAGTGCAATCTTTCCGTTGTCACATTACACAAGCCACCAATCCTGATGAATTAAAGTTTGCTAAAACAATAAAACAAAACTACTTAATGAATTAAACATATGCAGCACCTTCTTACAGCTCTTGTATCTTAGATTTGGGTGTGTCTTGTGCTGCCTTCTTGACTGAATTCGTCCTTCTCTTCTGTTCGGTCTTTAGGTTTTCGAACTTCCGAATCTCCGAATCTCTTTAATGCATCTGGTCTACGGGGTATTTATAGTTTGTGTCTGAGGAAAGATGCGGCGCATCTACTTAAGTAGATGCGGCGCATGTACTTAACTTCGCGTGGGGTCCAAGATTATAATATTCAGGAATATTCGTACACCGCCAGAAGATGCGGCGTAACTCCATGATTAGATGCGGCGCATGTCCTCTTGTATCTTGGATCGTATCTGGTGACATCTTGATATAGATGCGGCGCATGTTGATAGTGAGATGCGGCGCATCTGGAGCAGATTGGTCTTGATCTTCTTCATTTCAGTAGACTCTTCACTTTATGCACGTTTTGCTCCATTATTAGTCCAAAATCGCCAAGTTTCACCAAATGCTTGTTTTTACCTGAGAATTACAAAAGTAAACGATTAAGTATCAATCCTCATACATAATATAGTAAAACAAGTCAAATTAATAGGATAAATGATAGTAATAAAATGTACTTATTTGAGTTCATCAGTTGTGCACAGTAACTATCAAGTATGCAGAGACTTATATAAGATAATCTTGATGTATAATATACCGAGTGTGGCAGCAAGCAGACATGGAGGGCTTTAGGTAACATGGTGTATGATTAATTTGTTTGAAAAAAAAATGTAGTTATAGTCCAACGTTTAAAAACATTTGGTTCTTTATAACTGAAGCTCTGATGCCAATCTGTAACACCCCAAAATTTTTAAAGTAGCAGCGGAAGTTTAATTGGGGTATTACCGTGAGGATCGAAAACAAAAACATAGAAAAACAGCCGGAGAAGGCATTTTTAATTTACATAGGTCCATAATACAAATTCAGTTACAAAGCGTTACATCAGAATGCTAAAGTTTCTCCAAAGAAACATCATTTTAACTGAATTACAACTTTATTTTACGCCTTTATTTAGGATAGGGTACGCCTGCTCCATGCCCTGTTTTGCTCCACTAGTTTCCTGAGATACATGCTTAAAAGTCAACATAATGTTGAGTGAAATCATGGAGTTTGAAATTTAAATATCAGTTCGATTCACAAGTAAGATTGTATTGGAGATACAATCAGTTTAAAAGTTGATATCGCAGTTCATATATTGCCCTAAGTCTCATGACACGCAAACGTTAACAAAGTACCGCATAAACGGAGGTGTTCATCAAATTAATGATGAAGGTTTTGCCCTCGTGTAATAGGTGATTTGCCAATTCCTATTTCTCTCAAATATAATGCATCGCGACTAATACGACTAGCAAAAAGCATTCCGTCCAAGTATTAGTGGGATAGGTCGTCAGCCTCTAATAGATCTATTCATTATATTCGCGTTCACCGCAGTGATTAATGGCTCATGATAAAAGGGTCTTGTGGCAATAAGGTAACTTAGGCATATATCAAGTCAGGTAGCATACAGAAAAATACTTGTGATCTGTTTATAGCATGTATCCCCCTCACGGAGTTTAAAAAGTATAAAGAGTTTAAAAAGTGAGGCCATGACTCACCTTAAGCGTTACTGGTGATGGTGCAAGTAAACTCAAGGGTGATTATAACAACTTCGATACGGAACCTGGTAAATATATAAATATTTGAGAATCTGACTAATTTCTAGTGGTGTGTGTGTATGAATGGTGGATGATGATTAATTAATGATATACAACGATCTGATCGTTGAAAGTGAAGGTGTTATTTCCAGAATGATGCTACATACATGATTATGGTGCTCGTGCTCTCGTAAGATTATATCTTCAAGAGTAAATGAAATGTTATGAAATATTAACTTGAAATATCTCTAATGTTACTAAATATCGAAAATTAACTAATATGCAAACAGAATGCGTAAAAATGCATATGAGATAAAGGTGTGGTGCAAAAATAAAATAAGAATGTCAAGTTATAACAGTTGGTCCTTGTTCTTTCTAGATTTTACATCTTTTACCCTAACTGTGGCTCGCGTTACGTCGTTAGTCCTTGTCAAGTTCATAGTCCAAAATAGTCCATATGTCCATATAAGGCTTGGAGTTCAATGGTATGTCAATTTAAGTCCTTTATAAACTGTTTTCACAGCTTCAGTCCATAAGTTTCACAGTTTGGCAGGTTTAGTCCTTTTGGTTAAGTCGCGTTACATTTTTAGTCCAAAAATGACAAAAAGGCAAGGAAAATTATGGCGATTTTTCCTAAGGCTTATTTTAGTAGTTTTTAACTTATTTTAACTGCTTATTCAATTATTTGCTTATTTTAAATGTAAATGGGCCTTTAACGAATTACTTAAGTGGCCCGTTAAGAATCTAGAGGCGGGGGCATGTAAACTGTTTTGGGCTTAAACTTGGGCTATTTTTCTGATTCTGAAAACATATTGCATGGGCCTGTTGGGCTTACCTATCGCAAAATCTTATTGGGCTTTAAATAGGCCCAACCGAAAAAGTTAATATTGAATTTCTGGAATTTAAAGTTTTGGCTAGCGAGTATCATATGGATGGCTTTAATTCGAACGTGTAAAGGGACTTATAAGGTCGAAGTTGAAACACGAAAAATATAGTTTTCCAGGTGTACTATCGAGAAGAGTAAAAATATATATGTGTTACTTTCATAATTTCGAAGTAAATGGCTCATGAGTTAGACCATGTCGGGATGCTTCTTCTGGTTGTAAACACTTAGCTAAATTTTCACTTGTTTTCCAAAATGTTCGATCAAGTAGTACTCAAAGTGGTTTGTTTCAAAGGTCGAGACGAGTTTTTGAGTAAAATCTTAAAATACGAAAAATGTTCTAGGCCATGTAGACTATCGAAAGGTGTAAAAAATTACACTCGTTATATGTATAATTACGAAGCAGCAATGGGGTGAAGTAGGCGGTTCGAAGTAGGTTTTTAACGAATAAAACACTTAGTCTCATTTTGACATTTTCTAACGTGTTTGATATAAATGTATACGTTTCATAGTAAAGATACTTGGTGAGGTTTTTGTGTCCACATTTTCTAAGTGGGTAATGTATTGGGCTGGAATTGGCGATGGGCTGTGTGGGTTCTGATGGGCCGTGTGGTGATGGGTCGAAACAGTAAGGGTCCGGTTGGTTTTGTAGTTTAAGATTATAATTAGTGTATTTGGTGTAATTATTTTGGTTAAGTGTAATTGGTGGAAATGAATTGGTGTTAAATGTATTATAATAAATATGTTACGTTTTATCGTGAGTATGGTCACTTGTCGTTGATCGTGAAAATGTGGTGTCGTGTTGGAAATATTATCTCAAGTCTGGCGTATACAATATATATATATATATATATATATATATATATATATATATATATAATATATATATATATAATGCATCGTGATATTATAAATGAAAATGGAAAAGTTTAAATTTCCCAGCAAAAATGGGCTTTATTAAATGATAATACAAGATTATCACTAACCATTGAGATTAAATACAAGGGTTTTTCGTAGAATCCTACAAAAATTAACAAAACGACCACACAAGTTGAGATATACCAAGGCACAAAAAGACACTTCAGGCTTCCAACTTCAATATACTTGGTCCAAGAGTTATGATCTTCTAAGCTAGCTTCTAGCTACACTTTTACTTACTTCAAGGCTATAACTACGCCAAATTCTTACCTTTGCTTCCTCCGCTAGAACCTACAAAATGTCATTAACTTCAAACGTAAGCGAAAACGCTTAGTAAGTATATAAGATATAACCAACATCACATTCACATAGGATTGGTGATTAACACCGATCTTAGCATTAACAAGGAGAATCAAATGGGATTATTACTCACCTTGACTAAGCAAGTAATTTATATATATATATATATATATATATATATATCATTACACATTTAGCATTGGATCCAAGCTAACATATCATCACAAGCTCCATAACAATCACATTAACACAATCATAACATTAATATCATAACATTAACAAGGATTATACTCATATACTTACCTCAAATCCTACTAGCTTCCTACTAGGCTTGAATGGGCTTCTATAATTGCTCCCTATCACAAGAGTAACTACAATTAGCCACTAACTAACTAAAGAGATCATTAATTCACTACCTTTCATCATAATACTCAAAATCGCCATATGAACCCTAAATTCAAAATTGGGGAAAACCACTTACTTGTTGAAGAGATAACAATTAAGGTATCTCTAGTGATTCTTGATCACCTCTAGATGACTAGAATGAGCTAGATGAAGATTATGGTCTTCCCTCCTTTTCTCCTTGCTAAATGTCGACACCTAAAACACACCAACTTTTCTAGATTTTTCATGAACTAACTTATTTAATCATGTGTAGGATTTACTTTGGTCATTTGGCAATTGTGGTTCTCCTAGTTTCATCATTTCTAACTTAACCACATATTATTTATTTAGCTAGCTCATGACGTATAACACATAACATATTGTATACTCATATTGTACCTCATCGGGGTATGGGTGTAACAAGCGGCGGTTCGACGACGGGTTTGCGAAGGATTGGCGGTGGATCTGCGCCGCATCGACGACTGATCGACAGTGATATGTAGGATTGATGACGACGGCGATGGATCGGCGGCGGATTCATGGCGGATCGGCGGTTTGTGTGTGTTTCTGTTGTTTGTGTGTGTTTTTGTAGAGAGAGAATTGAAAGAACCATAATTTATTTTATTTTTATTATTTTTTTATTTTTTATTTTGAGTAAAATGAAGGTAAGATCTGTATTTTGTGTTTTTATATGGGACAAATCTACCCTTAATATGAGATTACGTGTTTTAATGTTAGCCATTGGATCAAAATGAAGTCAAATATTATGATTGGCTCTCTTGATCTTCAGAGATTTGATGATATCAGTTATTAATGTAGATCTGTTTGTTAAGTTGTACTAATTCTTTAATAAAGTTAGGAATTAAAATATGATGCATGTAACATGCCCCTATAGTTTGACGAACCAAAAGTTTCTTAATTATCAAGTTTCTTGTTATATACTTACTTTAATCTTAATAGATTTCAACGCCCCAATGTTTGAATACATTTTTCTTATAATGTTTGAATACATTATAATTTATAAGGTATCATATAATGTCGACTTTTTTGTAATAGGAGTAGGGTGATCTTAGTTGTACTATAATTAATGTAAAAACGAACCAGAAGTCTTGCTAATTAAGAATATAAATAGTGAAAAATATTAGAAACGAGGCTTTATACAACCCGTGCGATGCACGGTCTTTTGGTTGATTAATTAAGTGGTTTTTCGTAACGTTGATGCAGCTGCTTGTATAAGCATATGACGGTATTTAGATGCCTATTAGAGAAGTTGTATTGTATTTATTTTAGTGGAATTGATATTTAGATGCCTAGTAATGTTATCATAACTTTTATAGGCAAAACCTATCTTGAAGCAAAAGCTATGCGATTTGGGTTGTAAAACCCTTTAGGCCGATCGGCCAAACCCATGGAATGGGTTTCCATATTTTTCTTTAGCTCCAAATTTCACTTACGGTCCTCCCTTTATTCCCTAACGGTCGTTAGTCAATTCCATTAATTATTTAACGTCCCTTAGTTATCATTTCGTGTCCAAATAATTAAAATACATAACATTTATATATATTAATTATTTACTTGATCATTCATACGTAACGTGTGCAATCCCTCGGTCTCGGGTTCGATTCTAGTCATATACGTTTTAATATTTTTCCACAACTCTAACACAATGCATATCAAGGAAATACCAAGTCATTCTGCATAACAAATTTCAACAAAAACCAATTAACCATAATTTTTTTTGCCCAATAATTTCTCTTGTCGCAAATAGAAGTTCTTTTAATCTTTGGCCCATACCTAGTAGAATAACAACGCATGTCAAGGAAATACTAAGTCATTCTGCATAACAAATTTCACCAAAAACCAATTAACCATAATTTCCTTTTTGCCCACTAATTTCTCTTGTCACGTGGTGTAAACAAAAATAAAAAACTTATTCACAATGGAGTCACATAACTTGCCAAATAAAAGCGCACCATTCGTAACTATTCGATGCATATAGGTACACATAATTGCACATTTGTTGGTATTTTAGTGTAAAGTAAATTGAGTTTAATATGCAAATAAGGGTCGACACTTAGTTGCATATTAACAGGACTAACTGATTAACTGGGTTTAAGGTACTGCTTAGTAATGTTAAGGTACTGCTAGTGTGATGTGGTACTGCTAGCTAAGGTACTGCTAGGTAATGTGAAGGTACTGCTAGTGTGAGATGGTAGTGCTACTTATAGGATCCTGCTGTTGGTTGGTTAACCTGCTGCTAGTGCAGCATAACCTGCTGCTAGTAGGTTTAACCTGCTGCTAGTACAGCATAACCTGCTGCTAGTAGGTTATGATCCTGCTGCTAAGTTGCAGAATCTGCTGCTAGTTGGTATACGTTTATAATAACTGTTTTACAGTTATTAGCCTTCTTATTAACCGTTTATAACCGTTTGGAACCCATAAAAACTGTCTGATATATTCTCAGACATATATACAGAAAAGAGAGGCTGGAAAAACTTCTCTTAATTTGATATTTTCTGCAAACATACATACATACTAAATATTGAATCAAATTCGATTTTATCCGATCATAAATTGGTATCCACTCCATTTTATTGATCTAAAAGTGTATTTACACGACTTGTTAAATAATCAATCAGATGATGTTTGTGTTATATGTTGGGCTAATGAGCATTGAACTTATGTAAAATATGTAAAGCAAATAACCTCGTTTTGTTACCTTACCAACTTGTTACATTACAAACTTGAGCTTATAGCTTATTTGCTATAAAAAAAGAACTTATTAGCTTTTCAACTTTCACTTAAGCTCATAAACCAAACATCCAAGCTAACACAACTATACCCTTAATCCCCTATCACTAATCTATCAATTTGGACTAAAATTCATATATACAATATACATCTTACGGTTCGGATAAATGGAGCAGGCAGAACAATAAGATCAACAGTCTTCTACAAATGGCGAATCCCAAAAAGAGCTTGTGTGCCAGACATTGGACGCTGTAGTCCCTTGCTTTCGCCATCTCCTCCACCTTTACACCATTTAAAAAATACTCAAAGTTCAATACTTAAAAACTCTTGACTATTGGATCTCAAAATCATTGTTTCATTGTAAATATAATACAAAAAGAGATAGAACCTCAAGAGAGATTCATATTTATGCACTCTAAAAAGTCCTTTTCCTTCCTTGTTCTTTTGTTGCTTCTTGAATCTCTTCCCATTTAATTAGTACTAAAATACAGGCGTTCAGACCCGTGCGATACACATAGTTTGTATAAAATTGTTCCTTGCGTAATGTTCAACGTAAACCGTTGAAGTATAAATCTAATAGTGCATTTGATTAAAACGTGCATCGCAATTCTTAGCCAAATAGTTTTAAAATAAGTTTAACAAACCTCGAATATGTATTGCATGGGAGTAAACATGAAAAGTAAAAAATGATAACATAAGAAATAAGAAGTTCCACACGGTAACCATTTTGGACCATTTAAGCCTTCATATGTGTTGTGTAGCAACAGTTATCCAAAGCCAAACCGATATGAATTTGGAATTGCAGTGTTTGATGATTTAGTATTTAAAAGGTGAGCTGTAATCATTTTGTTGGAGTTTACGTCCAACAACCTGGAATCTATGTAGCGGAATAATTGATCTCGAACGAAGAACACACACATGCAGATTATGGTTGTCGACAGGAGAAAAAAAAAAAAAAACTTTGCAAAAAAAAAAAAAAAAAAAAAAAAAAAACTTTGCACAGTATAATATAATGACCCAAACTATCATTTAGGGGCATTCACTCACCTTGACAAATCGCCAATGATCAAGGCATGACCGATGCACAAACTGTTGGGTGCCTTTGCATATGCATGGTGATATCAGACCCTCATCTACAGAAAAAGGTGGTATGAAACTTGAGGAAAAAGTAATCCGAAAACCATTTTGCGTCTGTTCTAAACATATATGAAGATAATGAAAAAAGATAAAGCAATGGGCCAGTCTAGATCACCTGAAACTGAAGTTAAAGCAATGCAATAAGAAAGAGAAACATAAAAAGAGGAAATGTTTTAATGTTATATCAAAGGAAGAATCGAAAGCAGCCGAACAATGCTACTTTCGTTAACAATCTTCCTTTAGAATCCATACCGTATGGAGAACCGAACAATTATACTTCCATCAATAATCTCATTAATCTATGAGATAAATACACTGTAGAAAACGGATGTTATACAATATGCAAACTGGGAATCCTACCCAAGTTCGTAGACAAATTTATATACATGATAAAAAATGCCTAATCAAAGTATAAGAAAACCAAAAGTCTCTTTAATTAGTATAGAAATACCATAAATTAAAATAGGAATACAATGAACATTCAAGAGTTACATTTGCAATTAATTTATGAAACTAAATGGATCGTAAAATTATTGCATGAAGTTGAAGTGCTTTATTATCTAATTGTTTACACCATGGGCTAATCTATCGAACATAGTTCAGTGATGATCCTTTTTATCATCATCATCATCATCATAAACCCTTTAATCTGTATGCTCCAAATCATTCGATTTAGCTATAGATCGAGTCTATTGTTGTGATGAGAGTTGGGGAGTGACGTGAGCGTATTGTGGTTATGTCGTTTTTGTTGTTGGTTAAGCTGTTAACGTGAGGAGATGGTTGGGACATATGTCGTACTTATTTTCAGCCATTAATTGGGAGGTGTGGAAAGTTTAAGAAATGCACGTGTTATTTATAGGCTCCTGAATATGAAGTGTTGCAGCAACTAAATGCAATGCTTAAGATGAATATGAAGTGTTTCAGCAAATAAATGCAATGTTTCTTTGTATACCTCCGATTAATGATCACAGTTGGTTTATATTCCAAAGAACACTTCATACTCACCTTCATTTCATTACATTCAATTGAGAGCTTTTGTGGAGCATTGGCATGTTTGTACCGTACTTTTGATTGTGCACAACCCCCCTTGCACATTAAATTAAGGGGGATAAGCTTTAAGTATTATAGACGATAATGAACTTCCTATTTTTCTTTTATCAATGTTAGCAACACAAATTTTATATCAATTTTATTTTTCTTTTTTTCTCGAAAAACCATGGTTTCTGCCTGTTTGACCAACTAAGCTATGGAGTTTGAACTCATCGTCACACATACTCATACCAGATAAAGGCTTTTTTTTTTTTTTTTTAGTTTAATGTAAATACTTATGAATTTATGTAAAGGTACAGTTTTATTTTACACCAAGGTTAGAAACAGTTTTTTCTTTAACTAATTTGTGACTAATAAAAATTGTGTTATCAATAATAGTAGCTTTATTAATACGTTACTATAGACGATAGGTATAAATCTTCTAATTTTCACCAATGTATACATTTAGATAGGGCTGTAAACGAACTGGTCGTTCAGTGAACATTTCATTAACCGTTCGGTAAAAAGTTCGTTTATGTTCGTTTATTTATTAAATGAACGAACATGAACAATATTTTACGTTCGTTTAGTTAAATGAACGAATATGAACAAAAGCCGCGTCCGTTCATTTATGTTCGTGAACGTCCGATTATGTGTTCGTTAACGTTCTTTTATATTCATTTATTTATTATGTTCGTATATCATATCTTTCAATTGTATAATTTTAAAATTTGTTTGTTTAACCTTTTATAAAATAATATATTGTGCATAATTTAATAAAGTTTATTTTTGTTTGTCTATGTTCATTTATGTTCGTTTAGTGTCTTAATGAACAAAATAAACGAACATGAACAACTCATTTTCTTAATAAACGAACATTAACAAGAAAATTCGTCCGTTCAAGCTTTCGTATCCGTTTATTTGTCCGGTTAAAATTAAATGAACGAACATGAACACGGCTCCGTTCATGTTCGTCCGGATCGTTTACAGCCCTACATTTAGATAGTACGATAGCTATTTTTTCCCCGGTGGCACACCAATGGCTAGCCATAGTGCATCGTCCCATTATGAGAGTGCAGTGAGTGGGTATTTTTATTGGTATTTGGGTGACACTCACTTGCACTAATAACAGTTATTGGTTGTTATTGCTAGGAAGAGTCACTTGCACTAATTTTAGTTATTGGTTGTTATTGCTAGGAAGAGTATTTTAGTTATTAGGGTGTTATTGTGAAGATGTTGAGGTGGCGCTGAGGTGTCACACCAATAAAAATTATTGGTATTGTGGTTCACCTATCTCTCTTATATTCTTACTATCATATAAAGTTATATATCATCGTGTCGACATCACATTTTATGAGTAACAATTATCCAAAACTTTTTAAGCCGCGTACATCAGAGTCAAGCACTGTCTTCTCCGACTAACCTAAAATTGGAAAAATCATGTCTGTTACCCGTTTATTCATTTCTTATACACATGCATAAAGTTGGTAAATTAGTTCCTGCTCAAATTCTACAACTTGCAGTGTTGTGAGTTTTTATTAAATTTAGAGTAAATTACACAGATGGTCCCTGTGGTTTACATTGACTTTCACTTTTGGTCTCTTGACTTTTTCTTTTAACAAATAGTCTCTAACTCCGAAACCCTTAACACCTACGGTCCTTTGACCAAACGACGTTAGATTTGACCGTTAAACACCCTTCATTTGACTTGCACATAAGGGTAAAAATATCCTTTTAGTCACTCTCTTTCTTCCTCGTCATCTTCTCCCACCACTACCAATCAAACATATCATTCTTCTTTCTTTTCCATCTTCACCCATATACACCCAACTCCCAACACCATTATTTTCAGTCATCAATTTTTTCGACCACTTTCATCAAATTCCTCCCACCTCAATCAAACACCCATATTCATTTTATATTTTACCTTTAGACGTGTACTATTTTACACTTCACAACACATAAAGATTCCAAAAATAAACACCAAGCAAATGGGCAAATAACCCTACCACCACCATCACCTAAAACACCCAATATACTACCATCATCTTTTTTAACAAAACAAAAATCTTGGTATCAAACACTTCATTTTTCTAAGATTTCAAGATATAAAACATTCCACAAAACAAAAATATAACAAAACGTACCTGGCATCATCACAAAACAATTAAGAGCATTGCTAAAATCTCCTACAATATCCTCCTACACACACAACAATATTATATTTTTTTTTTCACTCATTTTCTTTCTGCATTCAAGCCGTCAATTCTGACACTTGGCAGAATCCTGTGAGTAGAAAGATAAGTAGGAACAATTTGTAAGAGGAAATAGCATTTTCCAACAATTAAATCCCAAACACCTTATGACCCTAAGTTTTCCCTACTTCACAATTTGATAATGAAAAACAAACAAAAAAAGAAAAGCTTTGAAAATGATGACAAGCTTCATACAAAAATTCATAACTTTTTAAATCTATTAATTGTTTCCTTTTCACACTCCATATCTAAACCAAAATTCAGCCTTTAACTCTTAAATTTCTTTCTTAAACAAAATGTTAGAATTAATTTCACTCTCAACCTTTTTTGTACCCACAATCACGAACTACAATCACATGAAATGAGGATGGAACTGGGGCCAATGCAACAGATTCTTGGATAAGAAATTTTCTTGGATAATTTCATTTTTCAAGCTCACGTTAACGCTCCATCTATCCAACCTAGGGATGTCAATGAGGCGGGTTTGGGGCGGGGCGCCATCCCCATCCCCAAACCCGATTACCAAAGTTCTCCCCAAACCCGCCCCGATCCCCATCAAGGATCTAATCGGGGCGCCCCGTCGGAGCGCAATGCTCCCCTAAACCCGCCCCGTATTAATCGAAGATCTTATCAGGGTGTGCTCTTTAGGTGCAATTCGCGACTAAAGCCGCACCATTTCACATTTATTATTATTATTAGACCGTTAGCAATAACTTGAAGAATTAAGAACCTATTAATAATCAATTACAAACAAACCTTATTAAGTTTTCAACGATAGCCTTTTACATAAATAATGATAAATTGTACCGCCGAAAATTAAAACTTAAAAATATGACACTAAACGAGTTTCTATAATCATAATTTTGCAGTCTTACAAAGATAAAAAACTAACAATATTAGAGTAATATATTTTTATTACGTGAATACTAATAAAATACTATATAGGTATAAATATATTTGTATATGTGTATATATTATTCGGGCGAGGCGGGGCGAGGATTCCCCGCTCCCCGCCCCAAACCCGATTAAAATCCCCGTTTAAGCCCCAAACCCGCCCCGTAACCCGATTAGCATGACCCGCCTCGCCCCAATTAGTTCGGGTTTCGGATTTCCCCGTCGGGCTCGAGTTTTTTTTTACCATTCCTACTCCTCCCCCCCCCCCCACCCCCAAATCGCCGGATCTGTGTACCCGCCACAACTATGTGTTGCTATGTGAATTTGTCTGTTTTAAAATAGATCTAACAACTATGTGTCGTCGGGATTCCTTGCCATTTCAAGTCTTGCCTCCAGCATCCTTACTCTTGTCTCTAGCACCTGTTTTTGTGATTCCAGAATGTTTATCCTAAGATCTTTGGCATTACAGTTTGAGCACTCTGTTGGTGCTGATCCAGAACCTTGATATGTTGAAGCAGAAGAGATTACTCTTAACTGATCATCAAATTGACTCTTCCACATAAAATATCCACATCCATGATCTTTTTGTCTTGGCTGTTACATAATAAGGAAATTATAAGAGATTACAACCCAATAATTTGTGTATTTACATAAATAAGAAATGCATAATTGTTCACCTTCGAATGAGGACATGCATAATATTCCCATTTAAATGTACCTTTTTGATGTGATGTTCTTAGCTTTATATTTCTCATTCCACAATTACACATAAAAGGATTATATCGCTGCATCTCAGGTTTTGAAATTAGTGTGAAGATAAGAGGTTGTGAGGTTGAGTGGTTTTGAGGATAAGAGGTTGTGGGGTTGTAAGGTTGGTTATAAGAAGCTGTGAAGATCTGCTAGCTTTTGGTGGGAAGTTTTGGCGCCAATATTTTGGTGGAAAGTTTTGGTGGAAAATTTTGGTGGGAAGTGTTTTTACTGGAAGTGTTAGGTGGGAAGTTTTGGTAGGAAGTGTTTGGTGGGATATCCATAACATCTTGAATCATCCGTTTAACATGTTATGTATGTCCATACACCTCGACTCATCCGTTTAACATGTTATGTATATCCATAACATCTTGACTCATCCGTTTAACATGGGATGTATATCCATAACACCTCGACTCATCCGTTTAACATGGGATGTATATCCATAACATCTCGACTCATCCGTTTAACATGTTATGTATATCCATAACATCTTGACTCATCCGTTTAACATGGGATGTATATCCATAACACCTCGACTCATCCGTTTAACATGTTATGTATATCCATAACACCTCAACTCATCCGTTTAACATGTTATGTATATCCATAATACCTCGACTCATCCGTTTAACATGGGATGCATATCCATAACACCTCAACTCATCTGTTTAACATGTTATGTGTATCCATAACAGCTCGACTCATCCGTTTAACATGTTATGTATATCCATACCTATATTTGATTGCAGCATATGTTTAACCTGGAGCGCCACATGCGGGAAGAACGTTGGGAAACCATTCGGACCGGCATCAATGCATATTTGGCTAGGTGCTACTCGGACAACAAGCATGACCTGAAGCGCGATCACTTTACTAGGAAGGGTGGGCCTCGGGCTGTGGATGTGATACGAAGAAACCCTCCTCCGAACATGGAGCAGTCTGTATGGGAGAAGCATGTCAAGTTCTACATGGAGGAGGCGAATCTCAAGCGAGCTGCTGTGAACGCCGAGAACCGAAAGAAGAACAAGGTTTACAGCCGCCACGGGTCCAAATCATTGGCCGCTTCTCAACACGAATACGTAAGATACATTTTGATTATTTTATAAAAGTATTTTAATTTTATAAAATTATATAATTTTAATTATATATTAATTAAAAGTATTTATACTAAATAAAAAAATTTAATTTTATTAAAGTAATTAATTTTGATTATATATTTTAATTTTATAAAAGTATTTAAGTGTAATTAAAATATATAAGGTGTTTGATTTGTCATTTTTAATTTGTTTCATCTTATATGCATATGTATATACAGTTCGAGAACAGCGAGAACCGCGGCCAGTACCCGTCCCTCATAAAGAGCTTCTACGACACTTACTGCAAGGACGATGTATGGTTGCAAGATGAGGCTAGGCTTCAATATGTAAGTATCGTTATTTTTTTCTTTTTCCAAACACGCACTTTAATGATTTATTGAAACATAATCTAGTAACTCGACTAATATATTAATTTTATTTTTTTTTCAACTACATAGCAAAAGATGGTCCAATTATGGGATCTGGGAGCGGATACGCCTACAGGGGTAGCGTACACATAGGAGGAGATACTTGCCCTCGTTATAAAGGGCAAGCAGCGGGGTCATATAGCCGGCAGGGGTAGGGTGGTACCCGACATGAGCAGGCCACCGTTACCATACATCCCGCCTCCACCTCCAGGTATGTACAGTACTAATAGATTACTCACGACTCATCTTATGTATTGCAATGGCCGTTTTTAAATTTTGATTATTTCGTTTTTAGGTATGGCCGAGATTGACGAGAAGCTTGCTGAAGCTGAAAAGAAGATTGCTGAGGCTGAGAAGAAGAGTGACGCAGCTGTATCAGAAGCTAAGGAAATTAAGTCGCAGCTCGCTTAATTGATGGGTTTTGTCTGGAGCAACCCACAATGGCATGAGTTTATTAGTCAGTGCCTTCTCAAACTTAGCCAGGCTCAGGCAGCGGGTGTGGCGCGGGAGGCAGTGGCGCAGCTGGTGGGAGCGGGAGTGGCAGAGGCGAGAGTGGTGATGATGAGGATGGTCGTAGTGATGATATGGATGATGACGAGGGGCGGTAGAGGTATATATGGGTTATTTTGTGTTGTACTTATCTTTGAAACTATATTTTGGCAACCCGTATCTTAGTATTGTGTAGTTTAACCTTTTGGTGACTTGAACATTGCGGATATTACAACATTTGTGGATATGGCAGCTAGGTTTAGAGATTATAACACCCGTTTTGTAGACTTTATAATGTTTTAATGCATTTTGAGGGTGTTTAGCGATTATTTGCAAGTGTTTAAGCCATTATAAGTTGTACGTGTTAGGACATGTTAGTATTGATTGGTTAAAGGCTTTGGTTGCTTACAGGTTTTGGTAGATTTTTTCGGGAAAATTTTCTGGAAATTTGCAGCTGTACAGCCTGCTGTGTAGCTGCATTACACTACGGTACCGACGACGTGACGTCGGCACCGTAAACCAAATTTTATTTGTGAGTTTTATGGTACCGACGTCATGTCGTTGGTCCCTTAACAAAACTTTATTTATAAGTTTTATTATACCGACATCATGTCGTCGACACCTTAAGAAATAGTATTGACTTTTGTTGACCGGTTTAATTACCCACCGACGTCGTGTCCTTGGTATGTTTACAACGGAATTACGATTAACTAATTACGAGTTTAATTATTCTTATGGTGCTGACGACATGACGTCGGCATCTATTTCCGAAAACCACCAAAAACTTTGACTGAAAAAACATGTGGGTCATACGTTGTCGTCGGGCTTTATTGTCGGGACAGTGAATAGCGACGGGGTAATGTCGTTAAGTTCCTGTCGACGTCGCGTCGTCGGAACGGTTTGATACCGTCGTCTTGTCGTCGGGACGATAAAAAAAAAGTCGTAGCCGAAGCTCCTGAATGTACTAGTGTCTTTCACTCAACAAAAGGTTTATCGATCAATTTTCATGTCTATAGGTTATATTTCCCCTTTTTTAAGCTCGTGAGCTCAAAAATAAGTTTAGACAAACCCCCTTAATCTTAAATTTCAAGAAAAAATAATGTGATTACGTCGTAGTACGCATATTTTAATTTTATACAATACTGATAATAAATATTGCATGGGTGAAATATATATGTTCAAACTTAAAGAATGGACTGATTAGATTTGCAAATGTATTTGAAAACTATGAGATATGGTTAAGAAAGTTAGGGACTGGTGATCTTCTCCTGTTTATATGCCTTTCAAAATTTAAAATAGATAGAATTTTGGTTATAAATATCAATATATTCCTTTAAAAACTTTATAGGGAAACCAAGAGCAAGCACCTGATATTCCAAAACGTCTAATTTCATTTAATAGATGTATGATATAAACTGAAAAATCAAAGACAGAAGAAGAGCATCAGTCTTAGGAACACACATACATATGGCTGGTAGCAGTTCAACAACCTCTGATCTTGATTACAATGAAGTTGATGATTCCTACTTTGCTGCTCTTATCGATGACGATGAAATCTTTCCAATATCCGATGAAAAATACGCCGAAGAGCTTCAACTTCAAGAAGCACTCATTTCCTCTTCATCATTGCTAAATATCCCTTCACCGAATGACATAGCGTCATCATCGAACACAAAGCCTCAGCCACTTGTGGATTCATTTGATGAGTCAAACCAGTCACCAAAAAACTTTTGTGACATATGTATGGACACAAAAACTGAGTCAGAAATGTTTCGAAACATTAATGTTTGTAGTCATTTGTTTTGTTTTGATTGCATTCGTGGACATGTGGCGTCCAAGATCAAAGAAAACTTGACAATTGTAACTTGTCCTGACCCTAAATGCGATGGGGTCATTGGTCCCGAAGTTTGTAAAACAATTGTTCCTAAAGAAGTACTGGAGCGTTGGGAAAACGCGTTATGTGAGTCTTTGATCATGGGGTCCGAGAAGTTTTACTGTCCATTTAAAGATTGTTCGGCTATGCTAGTGGACGATGGTGGAGAGGATGTCACGGCATCAGAATGTCCACATTGTAACAGATTGTTTTGTGCACAATGTAAGGTGACGTGGCATTCGGGGATGGATTGTAGCGAGTTTCAAAGCTTGAAGGAGGATGAAAGAGACCCAACCGACATTATGTTGATGGATCTTGCTAAGAACAAGAAATGGAGAAGGTGTCCAAGTTGCAAATATTATGTCGAAAAAACTGAAGGCTGTTTGCATATCACTTGCATGTATGATTTTATTTATGTTCTTGCATATATACCATAGGTCTTGAATATATAGTGACATTTATCACACAACATCACTAGTCTTTAAATCGACTCAAAAACTAAAGAAACCATTCTGCTGAATGCATTGCAGGTGTGGTTATCACTTTTGTTATGGATGTGGCGAGAAGCATACTAGTACTCACGCATGTGCTCTGACGATAGCTTGATGAGTTTTCAGCATCTTCGCAGAATCAGACAAGTAGAGTCTTTTAGTTTTCATCATATTACTCGCATTGTTTCGTGTCCTGGTTTACATTTGAACTTCTTTTTTAGTTTAGTTTTGCTTGGTGTTTAGATTAGAGCATTTACCCATTGTTAAATGTGACAATAGGGCAAAGACATTTCTCTTCAAAAAGTTATTATGATTGAATTTTGTTAGACTATGGTACAAAAGTATTACTGCGGGTGTTAACGAGTCTAGCTTTTAACGAGCTACTCAAGTTCAAGCTAGTTTAGCTCGAGCTTTAAATTTATCAAGCTCTAGTCGAGCTCGAACAAATAATAATGCTCAATTTGTTAATCGAGTCGAGCTTTAAAAGCTATTATTCGGCTCGACTCGTTCGAAAGCTTGTTTAACTTTTCGAGTCGAACGAGCCAAACGAGCTTATCGAGTTAAACGAGCTATACGAGCTAATCAAGCCTAACATTTACGTTTTACAAATAATATGTTCTATATATTTTAATAAATTTAATAAAACAATTTGGACTAAAACATAATTAGGAGCATGTCAAACTTTGTTAGCATCAAAATCAAAACAAATTGTATACTAAAGTAAAGTGTCGCGTATACACTTGAGCTTTTGATTTTATAGGTTCTTCCTTTCTTTCTTTTAGCTACATGTTCCAATGTGGGATGTAATCTAAGTTTTATTTTTGAAAAATAATTTGGGACTAAATAATTATAATCGAGTATGAAACATGCACATTTGTAGGATCTATTAAATTATGCTGCCAATAACATATTATACATATTCTAGACTAGATAATATTTTAAATTAAGTATTACTTGCATAACAATTTGTTAATATTAGTTTATATAAATTATATGTATCAAAACTAAAATGTTTCCAACTTCTCATAAGATTCATAACATATAAAGCATATTCAATAAAAGTTATCGGAATATAAGATTTCGGTGATGAAACTAATTTCTGATGGTCCAGTAGAGAGAACAAACTTTGGTGTCAAAATGACTGATATAGGACGATGAAGAAAACAACTGAGTGTTGGTGGTGCTAAAAAAGATTAGTGTCTTTGTTTTTACGTGTTTATATGTGTGTGACCCTTAAGTCTCATAAATAATAACTAATATAAGTTTGTATGCTATGTCATGCACACAATACCAACATGTAGTACTCCTTAACTTATACGACACACACATGTATTTGGAGTATTGAATCATTACGTGGTTAGTGTATTTAACCGTTCTAATGTATACATGGTATAGGCGAATATTGGGGTTTGATCGAATGCATCAATAATAACTTTCATAGCGTATCATTATCAGTGGCCCAAGCCCACTAACCACACGCTTGAATCAAGCCCGAACACCAAGAGTTCGCGAGTCAGTCATGACAAGAACTATGTAAACCCATGCCGAGATAGGCCTAGTAATGCTTCTTAGGCCACATAGTACAGGCACAAGATACAACTGTCTCAAACTATCACAAACGGTTAAAACGTATGAGTCTGACACTACATAGTGGAAAACACACGACCAACAAAATAGGAGACAAAACACTATCATGTACGAGCCAAGGAAGAAGGGACACCTGTCCCTCCTTGTCTGCTCCTCGATGAACAACACCTGGCTCTCTAGCAGCCGTTGATCATCCAACAAGGGTTTATCTCTAAACCTTACTCGCCTCTTTATAACTAGAAGGCAACACACACATAACTTCATAAGTTTACACATATATTTTAAATATTCTATCTAGAAAAGTCCGATCCTCCTATGCCACGCCTCAAAGTCGACCGCCAGATTATCGCCTAGCGTTTTCTGCAACCATGCAAATGTGCCTTAATTTATCATCCTACGTAACAATCTCACAAGCCAATACCATTTGGTCTCTGCGTGTTGCACACAAACATACAAAAAAAACTTAGCATAGCAATCTAAGAACACATAAAATGTTAATCACAACAAACCGTGATAAACATATTTGAATCATGAATAAAGTTACTTACCTTTAATAATATCCTTAATTTACTTTTGTAACATTTTAATTTTTTTCTTTATCATTGTGTAGGTTCTTTATATAATAAGTAAATATTATAAATCAAAGACAATTAAATCAAATTACTCAATGTAATCATGAGCATCTAAATGTATATTAAGTTATTATAATTTTGTTTAGTCGTAAAACTAGAAATACATAAACGTAAAATGATTTTTTTTATTAAACTGAAAATGTATAAGAAAAAGGGTTAAGAAAAAAAATATGAAAACAAAGATAAAGATAATACTTTTATTTGTCCCACATTGCTTGTGAAGTAGAACCAACAAGAGAATACAACTCTATAAACAAGATCCCCAATCCTTCTTTAAAAAAGTAGCTGCACATAGAGCTATATATGTAATGTATAAATACATATAGCTCTATTTAATCATTTTAATGGCTTAGTCAAGTTTTCTTTTTGTCCTAAACAGGCTGCTAGACGAGCTAAAGTAAAATTGAAAAACTCGAGCTTATATAGTTTTAGAAAGAAAAAAAATTGATATAGCTAAACGAGCCTCAAGCTCGAGCTCGAACAAATATAAAACACTCGAGCAGGATTTTCAGAAACTATTCGAGCTCGAGTCGAGCTTGAGCCGAGTATAGTTAATCGAGTTGAGCTCGAATATCCTGAAACTTGATTCGACTCGGATCGTTAACACCCCTAACTGCCTTATTGGCATTATGAAAGTGAAACCATAAGTTAATCACCTCCGCTGTTACTTTTGAGAACATGGTCAATCTTGCTTTTCATTGAGTGGACTTTTGGGCTCATTCTGGAATTCAGTTCGGACCTGATCATATATATCAAATATCAATGACTAATATTGGGCTTATTTTAGTACGTTTAGGTTAAATTGGGCTTACGGCCAGGCTTTTATTTGTTGGGTCTAGAATTTGGTTGGACTTATATTGGGCTTGTTAAGTCGGTTTTTATTTCTATATGAGTTAGTACTATGTTTTATAGAATATAATCAAGTTATTTTGGTAAATTTGAATTTTAGGTATTCAACTTTATTTTTCTCAATTTAAGTTATTCAAGTTATTTTTGTGTAATGTAAGGTTTTTTCGACTTTTCGAAATATGCTATCGATTATTTTTCAGCCAAAATGGTTAACTAATGTGATGCATCGTTATAATTGAGCATTTAAAAGTCATTTCGGCTAAAATTATGACCAATAATCATTTTTGAAAAGCCAGTGAAACCTTGCATTTCATAAAAGATAACTTTTATACCTTACAGTTGAGAGAAAAAAAATTTTAGTAGCTAAAATTCAAATTGACTTGTAAACTATAATGTGATACTTCTTTATATGATTTCACCATAAAATTAATGTTTCAAAAGCTTTCTAAATATTTAACACTGAACCTACTTATCAGTTATTAATGTCACATTTAACACTGAACCTATTGATCAGTTGACAAAAGTTCAATGCAGAACCTTTTGTTTCTAAAGATCAAACCGGTTGATCTCAACCACCCATTCTATTTCAATCCAATGGTTCAGATTAATTGCCATTTTAATTAAATAATTTACTAAGGGGCAATTTCGTAATTATACTCTCGCTAACTAAACTGACAGGGTCTTTCATTTCTCATTCAATCTTCTCACCCGTAACACACACACACACTACTTTCACACACTAACCACCACCAAACCACTGTATCAAACCCTAACCGCCATTCATGCCATATTGATCAAAATCAACGATACTTAATGGACATAAAAGACGAAATATCACTATCTAAAAGGTGTATGTTGCCCCAATCGTCTTCATTTCCGGTTTTCGATCAAAATAAGCTTCGAAATGTGGATTCTGGTATACATTTGATTTTTTCTTCATATTATTTTGGTATATAATCAGTAGATGTTGCTTATTTTGTTGCTTATTTAGGTTTTAGGGTTTTGTTTTGAATCAGTATGTACAACACTTCAGTTATTAAAACATGCTATCAAACATTAGACAAAATGGCAATCTGATATAGGTAGGTTTAGACCAGTTAGTAACAAATACCAGAACTCAATAATAAACTGCATCCCCGTAACTCATTTATATATGAGTGAGTTTATTTGGGTAGTGTTTAAGAGAGGAATTGGTCAAATTGGCCAAATGGGTTGAACGTCGCCTAAGATCTACTTCACAACCTGCTAAATTGTTCTATTCGAAGATTCAATTTATTGTTATAGAACTATTGTTTTAAAGTCATAATGATATGCTAACCTACCCGCTCTACTTCTTGTACTTAACTGATTGATATTATTCTGTATAAATATGCAGTTCTAATGACTTTGCCTCATACTCGTTTGAGATTTCATTTATAGAAACATTCTTTTAAAGCCAAGCCTCTTTTAATGAATTAGATTGCAGGACCTCATCCATTAAATGCGTTTAAATATTTACTTATTGTTATGATGAGTTTTTGTAAGTTTGTTCTCTGTGTTGATTGGATTGTTATGTGTGTACAGGTTTCCTTCCAGAAGAATGGGATGCCTTTTTTGTAAAGTAATCTTTATCCTTCTTTTACCCAGACTGTGTTCTTAGTTGTTGCCGGAACAGTTTTCTACGGTGTAGTGAAGTACCTGGAAAACGAGAAACCCAATAGCTCAAATTGATATCTATAGGCAATATTGTCCTTGAATTTCTGTTTGTAGTCTGTAGTGCTTTTTATTATAGAAAGATGTACTATCACAATCGCAATACCAAATATACTAATAATGCATAGCAAGTCGTTAATGAATATGAAGTCCTATTTGGACCGTAAGCATTATATCTCGGGCATCCAAGTTAAAAATCAAGGTGGCGAAATTGATTGGTCATCAAATGGATTAAAGCGGGTGGGTGACACTGTTTAAACAGGTCAGCGTTTAAACCACCAACCTTTATTTCTTTTTTGTTTTTCCTATGAATTGTCATGTTCAATATGAATAGGCACTATCATCAAGATAAAACTCTAATGTCATTAAGTTTTGGATGCACAAATACTCTTCCTTCAACTAACGGTTCCATACTTTTTAACTAGATATGTAACTACATCTATTCTAACCACAGTCAAATTATTACTGTTGTATTATTTATTGTTCGACACTCAGTAGCTACTAGCTACATACTGCAACATGATCTTTTAAGGTGAGGCTTAAAGTCTTATAAGTGATGTTAGCTCTGCTGTTTATGGTAGTCATCGTTATGTTCGTTTTTGGCCAAATATCATATCCTCAACTCAGGCGTCTCTCTTTTCTATGTAAGATAGAAGATTTATTATGTTTTTACTAATTAGCTCAGGATATGTAAACGTAAGGTTGGTTCATAATTGCAGGAAGCTGTCGACACCACACCGTTAGATGAAGTCATTGGTGATGTCATGAAAGGAAAATGGGATCACGAAAGGACTAAATTCATATTCAAAAAAAATTATTTGTGCCGATTACATTGATCTGACGTTATTGAATATTTAAGTAGTGGATGGAGCAATTCAGTGAAGCAACTCTTGTAGAAATTGTTAAAGCATTATTGGGAGCTAAAGATGCAATGCATAAGATCCAGTTCCACATAAAGCAGATAGGCGATGATGCAGGCATCTCGGTCAGCTCCTTAAACCTATTTTGCTCATGTAAAAAAAATATCCTTGAACTTTATCAATCTTAGTTGTCCTTACTTTAGTTCTAATTTCTAAAATCTATTTACTCATTTTTTTTCGCGGTAACAGTTGATTAAGTGGCTCAAGTACTAATTATATACATTTGTAGAACGAACCTAAATCACAAACTCGACTCCTGGACGTGATCATGGACACAGAGGGTGTCTTGTTAAGTGAAGTTCCTTGTGCAGGTAGATTTGATGTCGTTTATAACAACCGTGAATTTTTCAGGTCCTTACCTCGACCTTAAGCTAGATATGATCTATTTATTTAGTTTATGTGTTCACTATTATGTGTGTTTGTGAGCTGGACCACACACGCGAGTCGACACGAATAAACCTAATAACGCGTAAAAAATATTGATTCTAGCGAGATAACATGAACATATACGTATTTATAGTCGATTTGATTGGAAACATTATTCTAAAATCAGTGGAAAACATTAAAATCATTCGGGAAGTCGTCTCGATACATAAATCTATCCCGGTTATGTGTTATAGGAAGTTTGGCCAAATGCCACTTCCTACCCCGCGCCCAAGTTACACAATCAGTCCCTAAGGGGTATTATGTATTTAATCTTAGTCCTAGTACTATAAAAGCATAACTTATAACCCATTTAGGGTTATTTCACCTCTACATTCTCCTAGCAGCCGCCCATATTCTCTCTCTCCACATCTCTCTTCTCCGTCTAAAAATCCGGCGACCACCACAAGCCCTAACCGCCCCTCCTCTTCTTACACCACCACCACCAAACCTTATATTTTAAGCTCCTTATCCCATTTCTTTACCATATGCGCTGTAAAATCTTCCCCCACCATCACCACGCGCCACCGAAAGTTTTTCCGACCAAGATCTATTTGTATCCGAAGGTTTTAAAGGTGGGTAACACCGAGTCACCCGTGGTTGTGACTCGGTGTGCAACAACTCAATTTTGTTGAGTTACATTTTCAGTTTTCTTTGTCGATTTGGGTCTTAAAATAAATGGGATAATGTTTTCGTTAACTAAAGAATCAATAAAAAACGTTTGGTATCACGTTCTTGGTTGTGTTTTGTCACATGGGGTCAAGTCGTGGTCTAATACTGCACTGTGGTCGCGTTGAGGTTGAGTTCTATTGATTATATTGTGTTTGGGTCGAGTCTTGTAGTCTTGTATGTCGTTATTTGTTTGTGTTGTGGGCTGTTTTCACTCGAACTGAGGGTATGGTAAAACCCTCGGCTTCAACAGGTTATGATGGTCGAATTTGGGTTGTTCGTTTATTTGATATTGGTTGTTATATAGTGGTTATTATGTTGCGGCTGTTGGACTACTGTTGATGTGGTTATTGGTAATATATTTGCGGCTGCTGGATTTGTTGGCGAGTAATATTTGGTGTCGAATTGGTTTAGCTGGTGCCGAGAGTTGGAGCCGAGACCATTAGGGTCTCGGCCTAGAAACATTGATTCTGGTTATGGTTGTTGTGTTGAATTATGGGAGGAGTTGGTAGATAACGTGCCGTAGGTTTATTTGGCCGCTAAAAATTGTTGGTGTTTGATTGCGGCATTTTTATTTGGATATATATAATGAACTATGTTGATATTGAGCGACGTCGAGTGTCGCCGAGACTCCTTAGTCTCGTTGTGGCCTCAACAAGCCAAAAGAGATATTAGAACTAATGATTTATATTGGACTATTATGGTTGGTTATTTGACCCGAGAACAATGAAAACTAGGACTCGTGACTTGAAACGGATAATAACTCGAAAAATATTTGTCTGGAAATGTATATATAACTAGAAATGGAAAATAAATAATAACGGCTAAAAACGGGAAATATCAATTAACATAAACTCATTTGTTTCTTAATATTTAACGGAGGTTTTTATTTAAAAACGATAAGTTATAAATGGAAAGTTTGAAGTAAATAAGAGTTATTAAATGTTTTGAGGGCACGTTTACCGAGACACATTACTTTATTATTATAGTATTGGGATTATGGATTATGTGGAATCAATGTCGAATTCGATAAGCATCCGTCAATTTGCCCGTATAACTTAATAAAACCTTAAATAAATTACTGGATCTTGGTTCTTGTTAGATGGTTGTGAGTTTTAGTAGTAGAGTCGGTTTGGAATATTGTCTCGTGAGTCATGTTCGTTTTGGTCATTTGTTTGGCGTGAGTACACTTGAGTCATGTTGTGTCTCCACTACACACCCGTCGATACCAAACGCTAGTAACTAATATAAGAAGGAGATTTTGGAATTTAAAAGGGAATCTACTTGGGATAGTTAGCTTTTGGAACTTTTACATTTGGAGATTATGTTAAGGCGAGTTTACATTATTAGGTTGTGCCGAGTCCGTGAGTACCGATACTTGAGAGCTGCCGAGTACTTTACTTCTATAGATCTTGTTTGTGCCTTGCTTGCTTGAGGTGAGTTCTCGTAGCCCTACTTTTAATGTGTTTTACCTTGGGGTGGAAATGGTACTCAAAGTTTTACAAATGTTATCATGTTGTGAACTACTTTTTTACATGATTTTGGACATATACGTGTGATGATGCGATTATATGCTGTGACATGCTTTTTTTTGTGAGTTCGTGACAGTTGGTGTAACTGTTAACTCTCTGTTCAGAGCCCACATGTTGATAGATCTATCGGGGTAGCTCCCCAGAGATATTGGTTATGAGTATGGTGAACACTATACGTTCAGTTGGCGCGACACTATTACTGTTTGGATAACATGCTTGTAATTGGTATTCATGTGCACTATTGTCCTACGTTATATTATTCACAGCTCAGTGGTCTTACTTTTAAACTTATGAGCTCACCAACATTATGTTGACGTTTTCTAGTACCATTTTCAGGTGTTAATGGAGTTGCTTAGAAGGTTGAGTATTGACTGGCTTAGCAAGACTTAAGACAAGACCCTCCTGGGTATATCCCGTGGAGTTGCATTTTGACATTTCCTAGTGATGCTGTTTAACTTTGAGACTTTTGTTTATCTTGGATCTTTGTATGTATCCAGGTTGTGAGAGTTTGCGACTATTATCTGTCTTATGTTATACATTTAGTATTTCTCTATTGTGACACCTTGTGTTCTTGACTATGAGGTCATACCCCGTGAATGCCATTCCGCTGTGCCATTTTTGGGGTGTGACAGATTGGTATCAGAGACCAAAGTTATAGAGAATTAGGTGGTTTAACCTAGATTATAACCTAAGAATCCTCATATAGTTTGCATTATAGGAATTACGTGTGCGATTATGTGTATAGTATGACACGAAGTGATGATGATAAGTAAATGTAGCATGATGCTATCTTAAAAATGCCTGGCCAACGGTTTTACAATAACATGATGCGGCATAGACTTATCAAATTCATGGATTTTCAGATAGGAAGTTGTGTGTAATAATACGACATGTATACCGACCTATCCTACCTATATCCTATCTAACGTCTATCAATGTCCTACTTTGTAGAATCATGCCTCCAAGAAGGTCGACTCGAGTTAACCGAGGTGTTCCACCACCGAGGGGTGGAAGGACTGGTGGACGAGGAGGTAGGGCAGGAGGTCCCGGAACGGGAAGCGACGATGCCGGAAATGAGACTCCTGATATTGCTACTATTATCGCCCAATAACTACGAGAACTGTTACCTACTATCGTCACCCAAGTTGGCGACCATATCAGCAACCAAGGGAACAATGTGAGTGGGAATGATCAAGCGGACAACGACGGTGGAAGTGATCACATCAATGATGGGAACCATAACAACGGTAACAATGGATGTACTTACAAGGAATTTACCGCGTGCAAACCGTTGGACTTTGATGGCAATGGAGGTGCGATAGCTTATACTCGATGGGTCGAGAAGATGGAGTCAGTGATTGACATAAGTGAGTATGCGATTCATTAGAAGGTGAAGTATGCTACTTGTTCTTTGATTGGAAAAGCATTGACTTGGTGGAATACGCAAATTCAGGCTAAGGGCAGAGAAGCTGCCATAGGGATGAGTTGGGATGAATTTAAGGCATTGTTAAGAGAGGAGTATTGTCCAGACAATGAGATGCAGAAACTAGAACATGAGTTCTACCACCATACCATGGTAGGAGCTGATCATACGACTTATACGGATCGATTCCATGAGCTTGCTAGACTGGTACCTCACATGGTCACTCCTGAATCCAAGAGAATTGAGAGGTACATCTATGGTTTAGTCACTGAGATTCGCGGGATGGCAAACACGACTGAGCCCCCTACCCTTCAGAGCGCGATACTGAAATCTGCAACCTTAATGGATGAAATGGTTAGGAATGGGACATTTTCCAAGAGTGGTGATAAGAGGAAGACCGTGAGTAAACCAAGGAAGTGCAAATGATGAAAATAAGAAGGCGAAATGAGGAAAAGGATTTGTGGCAACGAGCTCGAGCCGTAAGGGATATGAAGGTCCTCACCCTAAGTGTGACAAATGTAACTACCACCACCTGGAGACTAAACTCTGCCTAGTGTGTTTCAACTACAATCAGACTGGTCACATTGCAAGGGATTGTCGAGCAGTAGCCATGCAGGCGACTCTGATTAATGTCATTTACCCAAGGACATGTTATGAGTGCGGGAGCCCAGATCATTTCCGAAGCACGTGTCCTAAGCTGAATAGGGCACAGGGGCAAGTGCAAAATAACCAGAATCAGGCTTTAGTGACTAATGGAAACACTTGAAACAATGGCAACCCAGCTCGTGGTCGGGTATTTGTGATGAACGCTGAAGAAGGACGCCAGGACCCGAACCTCGTGACGGGTATGTTCCCCTTAAACGGTTATTAGGCTATCATACTGTTTGATTCCGACATCGATTATAGATTTGTTTCCACTTAGTTCATGCCTCTGTTAAAGGTGAAGCCTAATGTCCTAGCTCTTAGTTATGAGATTGATATAGTGTATGACCAAAAAGATAGGAACCGATAAGATTGTTAAAATCTCCACCACCTGGTAGCAAAACCTTTGGGTGCTAAAATGCCACCCGTTCCTTTTTGAGCAACCCCAAACTTTAACTAAAATTTTACTTTTTCTTCAAAAAAAAAAAAAAAAAAAAAAAAAAAAAAAAAAAACTTTAACAACTTTTAACTTAATTTCATGTCAGTTCTTGTTTGATAAGATGTGAGATTAAGTTTAAAGTTGCTACTTAGCTTAAAATTTTTTAAATGATTTTGCTCAAGAATGGACAAGGCATTTCATGAAGCCTAATCACTCGATAGTTACTACAAATCCGCCTATTTTATACCTCACGTGCTTAAGACTTCCCTAGAGTACTTCGTAGAGACCTAACAGGATTTACCCCTCCTTGAAGAATTGAGACGCGCATAAACTTAACTCCCGGAGCGGCACAAATTTCATGATACGCGATACTTCTCAAAGAAAGATTCCAAACCCGAATATCATTAGTTAAGAATGCACAAGACTGACAACCCTAAAACCGCCTTATGAACGATATAGAGGCATTTCGAGTTTCAGGATAAGTCCTTTGGTTTGATCAATGCCTTCGTAGTATTCAAGGATAAGAAATCCAATTAGAGCGACATACATGAGGAGCGATTTACCTATTATATCAAATCGTGACAGACGATTCACATCGTGATTTTGGTAGACACTATAGGACGCATTAGGAACACAGTTAGATTGGAGTACGACCTACCATTCCTAGATCGATGGTCAGGGTGAGCATACTATCCGACGTTAGGAGACCTACTTAGGGTACGCACTATTGATTTTGGAGGAAACATGAATGCACATCCTTCTTAGTTGAATCTTCTCTTTCGATATCTACTAGTTTTTTATTTGAAAGCGATCAAAAAATTGAGCCAATCCTTCAAAAATGTTGAGTTTCTTTTCTTACAACTTGGTATCTAACTTAATCTCATGACAGTTATTGTTTGATGACTTGTGAAGTTAAGTTAGGTTCAAAATGTTACATAGTTTAAGGTTAGGTCCAACTTGTTGCTTAGCTTAATCTCATGACAGTTCTTGTTTGATGAGTTGTGAGATTAAGCTGAAAGCAAGTTGTTACTGGGCTTAAACTTGTGGTTTAGCTTAATCTCATGACAGTTCTTGTTTGATGAGTTGTGGGGTTAAGTTAGATTTCAATTGAGGCTCAACTTAAACTACCCAAAAAGATGCCTAAGGTTTTTGACGGCTTTACTCAAGGACGGGAAAGCTTGCCTTACTATGTGATTATTATCTTGTTTCATTTGTGTGATTTCTAGAGGTTAGGAAGTATTGATAGTACCAATTGGGAAGTAGCACCCGATACTATTTGGATTGACACCCACACCCTTACCTTCCTGTGTGCAACCTAATCGAAGGGTGAATACTATCCAAACAAGCTCAGGCTCTCAGTCTGTTACACCCGTACCCCATCAAGGTACCATTTAAGTAAATATTATGCTAAGTGAATGTGTTAGGGATTATTTATAACTTAAAGTGTGGCTAAATGAGAAGTATAGAACTAGAAGGACCATAATTGCCAAGAGGCCAAACTAGTAACTAGCACTTAATAAATATGTAGTTTTTAGAATTGTCTGGAAAAGTTGGGAGTATTCTATGTGTCGACTTTTGGAGGAGAAATAGAAGGGAAGATCAAGACTAGGAATTTAGCTTGAATCCATCATCAAGAAGTGATCAAGAAGCTTTATAGACTCCATAATTGTATTTTGCTAATCAAGTAAGTAAGTTTCCCCAAAGTTAGAAATTAGGGTTCATGTATAGATTTTGGGTATAATGAATTAAGGTGATAAAATTATGATTCCCATAGTTACTAGTATTAATTAAGGTTAATTGTGTAATAGGAATCTCTATAGAAGCACAACTCAAGCAAGTAAGAAGCTAGTAGGAATTTGAGGTAAGTATATGAGTATAATCTTGGTAAATGTTATGCTATTAATGTTATGATTATGTTAATGTGATTTTATGGAGCTTGTAATGATGTGTTAGCTTGGATCCAATGCTAGAAATGAAATGTTATATATAAATATTACTTGCTTGGTCAAGGTGAGTAATAATCCCACTTGATGCTCCTTGTTAATGTTATGATTGGTGGGAATCACCATTCTCATGTAAATGTGATATTGATTATATCTTGTATACTTACTAAGCGTTTTCGCTTACGTTTGAAGTTAATGTCATCTTTGTAGGTTCTAGCGGTGGAAGTAAAGGTAAGGATTTGGCGTAGTTGTAGCTTGGAAGTAAGTAGGAAGACAACTAGAAGCTAGCTTAGAAGATCGGAATTCTTTTGGACCAAGCATATTGAAGTTGGAAGTCCCCAAGTGTTCTTTTGTGTCGTGGGTACACTTCTTTTTATATGGTCATTTTGTTAGTTCACGGTCATGTCTTGATGTCTACATTATGGTTTAACTATGTGTGTAAGTCTTGAGGTCTCTATGGTATTTGTTGGTAGATCTAGATGTTTTTAAGGGGTGTTTGGTATAAGCATGCTTTTACCCATTTTGAGATGTTAATGGGTCACGTATGAATGGAGCGCTTTTGATATGTTAAGTTAATGGTTATGGTCAAGTTATTTGTGATTTGGTATTAGTATAAATGGTCTTGTAGTGTAAATGGGTCACTTTGGGTATTAATGCATAACCCGTCCAATTTTGAGGTACTATTACGGGTGGTCAAACGGGTGATGTTTTTGCATGAAATTAATCTTACGGACATACTAAAGGATTCTGGAAAGTTTCGTCAAGTTTCGAGTCCGGGAGGTCGGGTTTCCAGCCGAGGATTTTGATTGTGCAAATTTTGATCAGTAGGTCTGTCCAGGAATTCTGTGGTGCAGGGTAGATACGGCGCATCTCCTTTGAGATACGGTGTAACAGGTGATGCAGCACATCTCCTTTTGGGATATGGCGCATCGTAGCTATTTTCTTGAAATTGTCTGTCTCAGTGGGTCGATGCGGCGTATCTAATTCAATAGATGCGGCGTATCCGAGTTTAGGAAATACGGCGTATCACTTAAGATTGATACGGCGTATCGCCTCTCAGCTTTGATGCGGCGTATCCCTAAAAAGGATACGGCGTATCTTGATCTCAGTAAGGTTGTCAGGTTGTGTTAGAAAATTTAGTGTAATGTTTTGAAGGGTCTTCGATTATATGTTCTTGCAAGTATGTTTAAAAAGTTTAAATGTCATAGGTTTTGGTCATTAAATGAAGAAATTGTATAAGTCCGTTGGTATGTGCTTAAACACATACCATTTCTAGACCAAAACCGGACCCAAATAGACCAAAAACCCGACCAAAATGCCAAATATATTGTGTTTTTGTGTTTATGTTTGTGCAGGCACGGATATCGAGAAAAAAGACAAAAACAAGCAAAGACCGGGAAACTGAGCACGAGATATGGAAGTGTTATTTTTAGCCGATACCGGGATGCAATAAAGTCAAAGTCAACCCTTGAAGTTCATCATTTAGCAAGATTAGCCCTTGGATTATACTTTTGAGTATAGCAGAAAATACCCTTGAGTTTCAGAATTTACATATTTAGTCCTTGGTTTTAAACTTAACTTTTGTTTAAAATCCGGATTTAAATAAAACATTATCCAACCCAAAACTATCTAATCCAAACCCAACCACTCAGCCCAACCTTTAACCCAACCCACGACCCACACTTAAACCTCAAATCCATTATCCGACCCAACACTCACTACCCAACCTGGTCAAAAGTTAATTAATAAACAGTCAAACAAAGAAATAAATAACTCACAAACATTTACCCGCCATGTTCTTCCCCAAATTTTACCTCAAGAACCCTAACTTTCCCGTACCCAAAATTACCGAAAGTAAGGGCAAATTCGTACAATCAAAAGAGATTCTAGAAGATGTCAGAGGTGTCAGACTCAAAGAAACACACAAGGGAATGAGTACGTGACAGAATGGAGCTTTCCTATTGGTTGAGAGTGCGTGGCAGATTCAATCCAAGGGCTAGAAACGATTTGATGATGCAAAAGATGATCGGAGGGCTGTTGATGATTCGAAGGAAGCACAAGGCACGGATTGCCAGCTTGGCAATCTTCTACTAGATCCTTCCTCAACCGGCAATATAAGGGGTTCTCCTCTCCTCATTTCGGGGTTAGCTAGTTAGTTAATTAGGATTAGGAGTAGGGTAGTGTAGTTTTAGAGTAATGAAATGCTGTCCATTTAAATTTCTAATGTATTTTTGTTTAAAGCTTATTAATTAATAAAAGTTTTTAGTTAATTGCTCTTTAATTTCTGTTGATCAATCATTTACTTCAGTTGTTTGTTGATATCTCATAAGCTCTCAGAAGCTTATGAGAATGTTTTAAAAGCTTTTAATCTCATCTTGTCTCTTGTTCTCATAAATCCTTCAAAAAATACAAAAAAATAAGAAAAATAAATAAAAAGTATATAAAAATGTCTTTCATTAATTAAATCCAGCTTTCAGACAAGCTACTTCTGTAGTGTACAAGCTCATTTAAGCTCCCTAGCTTATGTGAGCCTGTTTAGTACAATTTCAGCAAAGTTCTTAAAAAGTCAACAAAAGTCAGATCGAATTCATGAATTATGGTGTAGCTTTATGGAGAGATAGACTAGAAGTTAAGGATGATTCTAGCCTGTCTAAAGACAGGCAAGCATAGTGAATCCTCCTCAATTGTGGCTGAGGAGGAATAAACAAGTAAGCTGTTTCTTATTTTTGGTTCCACTCAAGAATATTAGCTTAGATCTGCTTATTTAGATTAATTCTGTTTGATTCATGTTTATTTGATGCTATTTGATTAGATCTAGTGATAATTAGCTTGTTTGATCTTAATTTTGTAGTTTGATATTGAATCAGTTTAGTATTTTGTATCTGTCTAATTCATTATCTTTGAATCTGAGTGTTTGATAAGATTTGGTGTTGTTTGCTGTCTATCTAAGTTCCTTTGGTGTATTTGATTGATGATTGATAGTTGGAATTGGCCTATGATTGTTTGATCTCTGTTTGCTATTTGATTCAGCTTGTTTAAGTTGATTGTGGGTTATATGAGAGCTTCTGTTTTGATCTTGTATGTTCTAGTGTAGTTGTAAGATCCTACTGCCTAATTTAGTCATAACTGCATAGTGTTGTTCTGGGTGTTGTTTGCCTGAGTTAATTGTCCCTGTGGCCTTAAATTCAGATAAGTAAGTTAGCTTGATCATTAGTTTGGGCATTAGAAGTCTAAAGCTGTATAACATAGTGTAACTTTCAGTAAGAAGTTTGAGGTTATTAGCTTAGTAAGAGTGAGTTGTCCATTATTTGACTTGAAAGCACAAATCTGCCTAGAATAAGCTCAGCTTAAGCCAAGCTTATTTAGACCCCCCTTTTTGCATTTCTAGGTTGCTTGTATGTGTTAAAGTCAGTTTCCAAGAGCTTGTTTGGTTTGAAGTACTTTTGCACTTGTTTGCGCCAAAAAAAAAAACCTGTCTGCTGTTACAGAACAGTTGAGTGCAAACCTTGTGTTTTTGCTGCTGTTCTAGGCTTTGTTCTGGCTTATTAAATTAAGTTTAGGTTCTAAATATTGGTACATAAATAGTTTAGATAGTTAGCTTTAGGTTTAATATCTGGGATCCCAACTTTCAGCTTATTTAGTGGCTTAATCTAGGGCTGCAAATCAGCCAAAATTCTGATTTGAACCCACTCTTGTTTTTGTTCCATCTGACAAGTTGATCTAAGGCCTAATTAGGGTAGCATATGAACTCAACTATTGGGCATTTTAGGTTTACTAGTAGATTTTCATATAGGCTTTGAGTTTATTATCTGGGATCCAGGTTTCGAGCTTGTTTGATAGCTTATTTAGGGACTGTAAGTGGGGGAGATAGCCCATTTGAATCTGTTTTGATTATGACCTGTGCAGTGGATTAATGAGCTTACGACCTGGGCTTATTTGATGTTTCTGAGTTGATTTAAGCTTAATATAGTATATTGCATCTTTCCTGAGCTTTTTGTAACTTTTGGCTTATTTTTGCTTATTTTTAGCTTATTTCCTATTAGCTTATTTACTGTTTTAGCTTATTTAGACATAATCAGCTTTTGAAATTATTTTTCTTAAATTTCTTATTAAAAATTAAATTTACTCAAAAAATTTTCAGATTTTTCCTAGCTGTTTTACTATTTTTAAATCATTTAAATTGTTTTATTTAGTTTTTAATTCATAAAAAATTCATAAAAAGTCAAAAAAAATATTTTTCTTTTTCCAAAAATTTTCTTTTATCATTTTCAATATAGGAAATTTATTTTTATATTTTTAGGTTTTAAATTTTAGAAAATCATTTTTATTTACGTTTTATATTTCGTCGCGTAACATTTTTAAATTCAAATTTTCGTTTTTAAAATTCATATGCTTAGTTTAATTGTTTCATTAGCTTAATTAGTTGTTTACTTTTATTATTTTATTATTCGTAGTATAAAATCACAAATCAATCACTCTTATTCACATTCACTACACGAATCACGTCCCGGGAACACAAATTCCATTCAATCTTCATCGGGACAAACGACTCGGGTTTTGCATATTTCCTTTGCAATTCCTTGGACTATAATTGACACAAATCATATAAGTCCGTTTTAGTCAATCGTTTTCGCGTATAAAGTTCAAAATTTTTGGTATAAGTGGTCACGGGGCGTTACACAGTCAATTGAATTTTGAGGACAAAATTCTAATTAACGGGGGTAGACTATAACAACCGTGAATTTTCCAGGTCCTTACCTCGACCTTAAGCTCGATATGATCTATTTATTTAGTTTATGTGTTCACTATTATGTGTGTTTGCGAGCTGGACCACACACACGATTCGGCATGAATAAACCTAATAACACGTAAAAAATATTGATTCTAGCGAGATAACATGAACATAGACATATTTATAGTCGATTTGATTGGAAAAATTATTCTAAAATCAGTGGAAAACATTAAAATCATTTGGGAAGTTGTCTCGATACTTAAATCTATCCCGGTTACGTGTTATAGGAAGTTTGGCCAAATGCCACTTCCCACCCCGCGCCCAAGTTACACAATCAGTCCCTAAGGGGCATTATGTGTTTAATCTTAGTCCTAGTACTATAAAAGCATAATTTATAACCCATTTTGGGTTATTTCACCTCTCCATTCTCCTAGCAACCGCCCATATTCTCTCTCTCCACATCTCTCTTCTCCGGCTAAAAATCCGGCGACCACCACAAGCCCTCACCGCCCCTCCTCTTCTTATACCAACACCACCAAACCTCATAGTTTAAGCTCCTTATCCCATTTCTTTACCATAAACGATGTAAAACCTTCCCCCACCATCACCACGCGCCACCGAAAGTTTTTCCGACCAAGATCTATTTGTATCCGAAGGTTTTAAAGGTTGGTAACACCGAGTCATCCGTTGTTGTGACTCGGTGTGCAACAACTCGATTTTGTTGAGTTACATTTTCAGTTTTCTTTGTCGATTTGGGTCTTAAAATAAATGGGATAATGTTTTCGTTAACTAAAGTATCAATAACAAAACGTTTGGTATCACGTTCTTGGTTGTGTTGTGTCATATGGGGTCAAGTCGTGGTCTAATAGTGCATTGTGGTCGCGTTGAGGTCGAGTTCTATTGATTATATTATGTTTAGGTCGAGTCTTGTAGTCTTGTATGTCGTTATTTGTTTGTGTTGTGGGTTGTTTTCACTCGAACCGAGGGTATAGTAAAACCCTCGGCTTCAACAGGTTAAGATGGCCGAATTTGGGTTGTTCATTTATTTGATATTGGTTGTTATATAGTGGTTATTATGTTGCGGCTGTTGGACTATTGTTGATGTGGTTATTGGTAATATATTTGCGGTTGCTGGATTTGTTGGCGAGTAATATTTGGTATCGAATTGGTTTAGTTGGTGCCAAGAGTTGGAGCCGAGACCATTAGCGTCTCGGCCTAGAAACAATGATTCTGGTTATGGTTGTTGTGTTGAATTACGGGAGGAGTTGGTAGATAACGTGCCGTAGGTTTATTTGGCCGTTAAAAATTGTTGGTGTTTGATTGCGGCATTTTTATTTGGATATATATAATGAACTATGTTGATATTGAGCGACGTCGAGTGTCGCCGAGACTCTTTAGTCTCGTTGTGGCCTTGACAAGCCAAAAGAGATACTAGAACTAATGATTTATATTGGACTATTATGGTTGGTTATTTGACCTGAGAACAATGAAAACTCGGACTCGTGACTTGAAACGGATAATAACTCGAAAAATATTTGTCTGGAGATGTATATATAACTAGAAATGGAAAATAAATAATAACGGCTAAAAACGGGAAATATCAATTAACAAAAATTCATTTGTTACTTAATATTTAACGGAGGTTTTTATTTAAAAATGATAAGTTATAAATGGAAAGTTTGAAGTAAATAAGAGTTATTAAATGTTTTGAGGGCACGTTTACCGAGACACATTACTTTATTATTATAATATTGGGATTAAGGATTATGTGGAATCAATGTCAAATTCGATAAGCATCCGTCAATTTGCCCGTATAACTTAATAAAACCTTAAATAAATTACTGGATCTTGGTTCTTGTTAGATGGTTGTGAGTTTTAGTAGTAGAGTCGGTTTGGAATATTGTCTCGTGAGTCATGTTCGTTTTGGTCATTTGTTTGGCGTGAGTACACTTGAGTCATGTTGTGTCTCCACTACACACCCGTCGATACCAAACGCTAGTTGTAACACCCCCGTTTTTGATAATCGCAGCGGAATATAAGTTGGGGTGTTACTTCAAGCATCACAGTCATGAAAATAGAATACGACTCGAAAAGAGACGTTTTAAATAAAATTGTTATCATTCATTTATTTTAATCATAGTTACATTATACAAGTCCCAACGGGAAGTTTTGACGTACGTTATAAAAGATACATTATTCATTGAATGATAACAAAATGGACACTCTTTCTATAAGAAAGTCCACAGCCACTCCGTGCCAAATCAAGCTTCTAATTACCTGAGATAAAACATGCTAAAAAGTCAACACAAAGGTTAAGTGAATCCATAGCGTTTAAAGTTATAATCAGTTTGAACACAAGCTAAGTAGAAAGCAATTCAGTAATATTGCAGTTCGTTACATATATTGCCCTAAGTCTCATGACACGCAAAGCATTAACTGGGGATCATCAATAGTTATGAGCTATTGATGTATATTACTCCATAATTAAATAAAGTAATTTTGCCTCCGAGTAGGAGATTGCCGGTCTCTTTATTCATCTCAAATAAAGTACATTTGGTCACGTCACTGTAACACAAAGGGGTCGTCACACCCAATAGATCTATTTACTATATTAGCGCTCACCCGAAAGTGATTAGAGGTTCATGATAGGATGTCTATTAGGCAACAGGTAACTTAGGCAATATTAATCTGGAAAACATACAAATAAAATACTCGTGTTCGGTTTTGTAGCATGTATCTCCTCACAAATTAGGAAAACGTATAAAAAGTGGGACTATGAACTCACCTTAGCAGTCTGGATGGAAAACAAAATTAAATAGAGTTGATAAACGTCTCCGGCACGAAACCTGGGTTGTTATGTCAAGTTTTAGTAATCGTATTCCAATATATATATAAGTTTTAATATTCGTTTCGTAACATTTTGGTTGTCGAATAAATGTTTAATTGAGACAACATGAAGTCTCTTCAAAAGTTGGATAAGATTTTATCTTATTTTTTTCATTTTTATGTTTCCGTTTGTTCGGTATCGAGATAAATGTATTTAGTTTATTAGTTTTTATTATAAATATATATTCAAAATATATTTCTAATAATAATTATATAAAGTTACGCTTTTTACCCTTATAGTTTCATATATTGACAGTTTATACCTGATGAACTCAAATAAGTACATTTTATTACTATCATTTATCCTATTAATTTGACTTGTTTTACTATATTATGTATGAGGATTGATACTTAATCGTTTACTTTTGTAATTCTCAGGTAAAAACAAGCATTTGGTGAAACTTAGCGATTTTGGACTGATTATGGAGCAAAACATGCAAGAAGTTAAGAGTCTACTGAATTGAAGAAGATCAAGACTAATCTGCTCCAGATGCGCCGCATCTCACTCATTACATACGGCGCATCTCTATTAAGATTCCACCAGATACGATCCAAGATACAAGAGGACATGCGCCGCATCTAATCATGGAGTTACGCCGCATCTTCTGGCGGTGTACGAATATTCCTGAATATTATAATCTTGGACCCCACGCGAAGTTAAGTCAATGCGCCGCATCTACTTACTAGATGCGCCGCATCTCACCTCAGACAGAAACTATAAATACCCCAAGACCAGACGAATACCAGAGCTTTTGGTCAGTGTATTATTTTAGATTCGAAGACCGAAACAGAAGAACCCTAGGACGAATTCAGTCAAGGCAGCAGCACAAGACACACCAAACGAAGATACAAGAGCTGTAAGAAGGTGCTGCATGTGTTTAATTCATTAAGTAGTTTTGTTTTATTGTGTTAGCAAACTTTAATTCATCAGGATTGATGGGCTTGTGTTATGTTATCATTCACTTCAACTCCCCTTAAAATTGCTTTCCCATCGATTAAAGTTTATATGTTGATGTCTTTGGTTACTACTTATTAGTGCATTGATCACCTCTGTGTTTATTAGTGGCTTGTGTAATGTGGCAACGGAAAGGTTGCACTCCCACGGTTATTACTAAATTGATCACTTAGGAATAACTTTTAGACATAAGTCATCATTAAGGGTTTACTCGCCGATAAGCTTAGGACCAACGAGAAAGGATTAACTACATACACTTCATATAAAGCTATCAATAAAACAAGTGACAAACTACTTAATTATAAGGACAGCCCTCTTATTGTCTCGAGTATTTATCTGTGTACGTGTGTGCTACTTGCTGATTCGTGCCTATTGGTTTATTTTACTATTTAATTGCAAACAAATCGTGCCAGTCTCTCAGGCTGAAACCCCCTTGCGTTAGGATATTAAAATACTGATTAGAATAACGAGAAAATACGTTCCACTCTTAGTGATCGACACTCTACTTACCATTATATTCATACTGACCGGGTACACTGCTCGTTAAGTGTGTGTGTTATTGATAAGTCGGCTAAATATAAATTTAAAACTTGAGTAGGCATTAAAACTGCTAAACCGCAACGACACACGCAGCACATCAATACCCCTGAACTTTCATAAAATAACAATTTTTTTACCCCTCAACTTTTGTAAAATGACAATTTTTACCCCTCAACTTTAGTGAAATGACAGTTTTTACCCCTGTAGTTTCGAAATTGACACTTTGTACCCTCATCTATAAGTCGTTGACACAATTAGCCCTTGTTTTAATAACTTTGGATTATTTACACTTTTGGCCCAATAAAACTCTATCTTTCAAAGTTGGCAAGTTTTCCCCTTAAACTCTATGTTGATTTAAGTTTTAATCCTAGTTATAAAAATAGGTGGAGTTTTGGCAGAATTTACCCTCAAAGCACTTTATTGTTTTCATACGACATCCTTTATTTGTTTTTACGCAATTTAAGTTTAGGAAAATGGCGCGAATTGCTACGACTCTTTTATGAATGTAATAATAAGTTGGTAAACATCATTTGTATGGCTTATTAGCTTATATTTTGAGCTTATTAGACTCGAAATAATTAAAAAGAGTGCGTTGCACCAGTTTGCGAATGGACAAAAAAGAACCTGAATAACTATGGGGCAAAGCAATCTTTTTATGACATTCTTTTTCCTATAATTAACCAGCTAGGTGGTCTTTATCGTGGCAAAATTTCAGAATTTATAGAGTTCGTTTAATGGTCAAAACCATGGTCCAAAGTTGGGCATTTAGGGGCTGTAGCGACAGTAAAAAGAAAATAAAAAAACAAGTTGATTTTTGATTTCCAAGCTTATGGCCTAGTTTTTATTGTATGTTAACATGATTATTAATATATTAAATCAATATTTTAAGGGTTTTAGGATGTCTTGATTAGAAATGTGAAAAAGATTACAAATAGGGTGCGTTTGGTTTTACTCGACAAAAAGAAAAAGAAAAGGAAACATGGATTTTTGGCTTAGCCCTTTTATTAGAGATTATTTAGTAGCCTTTTTAGGAGTATTTAAAGTATAAGAAAGTAATGAAAAAGGGTTAGCTTATACTTACTTGAATGTTTACTCGATTATGGGATATAAGTGTCGAATGGTTTGGAAATTTCACACTAAAGCTTCTCCTCCTTCCTAGGCTTCCTAGGATCTCTCTCTAGCTTCTATGTGGACTCTAGGATCAGTAGCAAAGAAGTGTGTGGATGTTTTTGGTGTTGTTCGAATTTCGGTGAAGAAAAGAAAGGTTATATAGGTCGATATATATAGAGAAGGGAGCTAGGGTTTTTAAGTTGTTCTAGTCACCATGTTATTGAGTGAGGGGACATGGTGAGGTAGTACTAATTCCTTGGATGACACATATATGAAGGGGGAAGATATGTATGATATGGTTCGATTCTTGGCCTTATAATTTACCTACATTATTTGACTTAGGAAATTAACTAGGAATCAAGATGAGGTGTAGGTATTTAGGACTTAGAAGAGAGTATATGGTATAAAAGTTATTTAGGATTTAGTGTGGTAATAATTTGGTTAGGATTTTACTAGGATCGAACTAGGGAAATAGGGTGTGGTTCGAATGGCTTTATGAAGTGGTACATTAGCTCTAGGTTGTTGTACTTAGGGTTTAGGGAAAGTAACAAGTTAGGTTTAGGGTTTTGTGTAAGGATTTATTGAGTAGAAATTTAGTTAGGGTTTATGTGTTTATTATTTGTGTTGAATTAATGAGAAAAAGAAAAAGGAAATCGAAATATGCTATAAAGGGTGGTACCATATGCTTATTAGGTTTGTACTAGGGTTTAAATAATATAGGAAATGCATTTTAAATGTTTGGTTGAGTTATATTAAATATATGTTGTTTTTATTAAGTTTAAAAGTATATAAATGAGATTTTAGGTTTTTATGCATTGGGTGCTTGTACATTAGGTTTAGGGACTTGTACTTATATTTAGTAAATTTAAGAAATCTATTTTTAATGGTTGTGTATAAAAGACTTGTATAATGTGCTTTATAATGAGTACATTGAGGTTTATAATTTGATTTTTATTAATATTATGTTTTTATGCATAAATGACTTGTACCTTGGCTTGAGAAACTTGTACACTTATAATTTGTAAAAATTGTATATACATTATTTAGGGTTTGTGATTTTATAAAATCATGGTTTTGTGAGATTAGGGTTTGTATCGGGAGTTATAGTGAATTTAGGGTTTTTGTGCTTTAGAAGCTTGTACATTAGCTTGGATGAGGTGTACTTTAGTGTTTTAGGGTTTAGTTATTCATAATTGTTGTTATAATAATTTAGGGTTTCATGAAAACTGGAATAGATTAAGAAAAGTTTAGTTTGCACGTTCGTTAACGAATTATCGTAAAGTGGCAAATGGTATATCGTAGGATTTTTATATAAATGTTTATGTAAAATAAATATTGGGTAAGTTGATGTTGGTCCGCGTGAGAGCACGTTTATCGAAGATGTGAGTTTGTCACATTAGATAGTAGTTATGATCAGATAACAAATAATAAATTAAAAAAAAATTTACACGTAGAAAAAGGATTAGTGTTCTGTAAGTTAGTTTATTACATTGTGGAATTTTTAAAGTGGTTACAGTATCCCCCCGTTGAGGGAATCTCGTCCTGAGATTCAGTCTGTGTTGGTCGAGGTGTTGGGAGAAAGTGAAGTATAAAAAGAGTTGAGCCTAAATTCTAACTTATTTAGATAGTGAGTGTGAGAATGGGAAATCGTACTACGATTTGGTTGGTGATGTGAGTTTGATATGCTTAAAATGCGTAAAGTTTAAAAATAATATTATATATAATATTATCTTGTTTTTATGTCCTATAAATCCCATAATATCGTCTCACTACTAGTCCTTGGTTATATTTTTAGTCCAAAAAGGGTTGTCTAGGAATTTCCATTCGGTACTTAAAAGAACGTAATTTTGTTAGTTTTATTCCTACTAGACGAAATAAATTTGAATGTCTTGCCACCTAATAAATCCAAGGGCTGTGAATAGTGATTTCCAACGGTCATAAATAGTACATTCTAATGGCTATGAATAGTGTTGTGAACAGTGTTTTCCAACGGTCCGGAATAGTAAATTGCAACAGTTAGGAATAGTAAATAACGGCTAGTTATTCTCCTATAAATACCCCATTTTTAATCCTCATTCTTCCACCACCAAATTCTCTCATTAAAATCTCAAAATGCCGCACCTTATCACACTCTTAGCAATCGTTTATGTTATCCTTGCGGTTACTTATTTGGCGTACGTTCCTAATGAAGATCACGCATTCTTGGTTTGCGTTCTAGCAGTCCTTATGCCAATCGTGATCCTTGCTATTGGTGTAGACAAGATATGGGGGTAATAGCCTCGAGTTAGGGTTCTTTGTTGTGTTTCTATGTAATCCTTAGTAAAATAAAATTTGTTTGTCTTAGTGTCTAATATCTAGTCTCAGTATTGTGTTTAATGGTTCGTTTGTATTTATCGCACATGATAATCAAAGTGATTCATCCAGTGGTGGCTCTAGCTATCGTTGGATTGGTGGTGGTCTTCGTTGCTATGGCGGGTCAACCTATTAGCGATTCTATGCCTTTTATCGTAATCATGTTAACATTAGCACTTCCGATGCTAATTATATCTCTATGTATTAATTTTCGTGGATTCTAATAAAATTTGTACTATTTGTATTTGCCATAAATCCTTGTGAATTCTTGAGTTTCTAATGTTTGTACTTTTGTCAATTTTCTATCTTAGAGGTATTGGGTAGTAGGTGTAAATATCTATTGTATTTAATCAAAAGTGATATTTTATGAACAATTTATTTTGTTTCAATATTTTGCTTTTGAATGAAAATTGTTATTAGAAAATATGAATAGATAACTGTTCCATTTATGACATGATTCTTCCTAAATTATACATAGGTGATCAGGTTATGTATAATTGAGGATCAAATGATGTGATGTTTGGCTAAGGTATTTATACTTTTCAAAAAGTTTTAGATAGTGTTCAACGTTTTGTTTTTGTAAAATAACAGCATGATTATTTTTCAAAAGAATAAGAAAATTTTGGTTTACACTATAGTGATGAGTTAGGGATTTTCTAGGATACTAATGGGATATCCTTGAAATAAGTCTTAGGGTTCATGTGAGAATCTTACAGGGTGATAATAGTCTATTGTTCAGTCAAAAATAATATCAGCAAAATTTCTAATGGTATAACAACGTATTGCTACGTAATGTCTATGAACAGGGTAAATGGAATAGAAACTGAGATTGTGATTATTATGGAATTATTATATAGTAGGGGTTCCATACGGTAGAAAGGTAGGTGTTACACTTAGGTTACATCCATCGTAACTAAGGTAAGGTTCGAAAGGAAATACAACTTCGAGAGTTTTAAACTACAGTTTATTTATCTACTACAGGAATTTATCTTTTGCTTAAACTTAGATGTCATTCTTGGACATTATTGGGATCTTAATGAGTTCTTATTCTTTTGCACTAGTCTTGGCTTTTCAATTGGTATTGTAGTTTGGGCAACGACTCATGTAGTGTCCTTCTCCACCACATCCGTGGCATACCACAGCCGATGGCTGTTCCTTTTTGCCTTTGGTTTTGCAGTCTCTTGTCTGGTGACCTATTCCCTGGCATCTCCCACACTTAACAAAACAAACTCCAGTGTGATGCAATTTGCATCGTTGACATAGAGGTCGCTTTCCAAGATAACCAGCTTTGTTAGCAGGTGTGGCAATGCAGTTTCTACTAACTTCCTGCCTACAAACTTGTTGGCGATGGTAGTTGATGCGATCTTGAAGATGCTTGCGGTGACAGTCGTGGTTATTGGTGAATTTGCAGTAGGTGGGGATAGTGGTTTTCCTATCATCAAGTTTTCGCTTTTGGTTATCTTGCTTAATTCCTAGGGCACGGGTGATGGTAGGTTTGGTTACTGTTCCTGGGCCTTTATGGTGAGCTGGTCTATAACCCATGAAACTTTCAGGAGTATGCTTATAAGACACAATCGTCTTCTTTTCTCCTATTGCCATATTGTTGCTACCTAAGTGAGCTACTGCACTTACTTCGAGTACTGTTGCAATGATGTTGATTATCAACTTTTGGATAGCTTCAGGAGTCATTGGGGTGGTTAGTGCTGGTAAGGTATTTGTATTTTTCATGCTGGTTTTCTCCTATCAATATCACAAGAAACATGAATTTTAGAATTTCCGTAATGACCATGTTAGAATAATTCAAGTAATAAAGTAATTACATATTATTCCCAACAAGTGGTCACAATGCGAAGTTATATCCAATTGAGAATCAATAAATTACGATGTTTCTGGTTAATATCGTAGATAAATGATTAACTCTTGGTATAAAATTGCTACGGAACAAACTAATCCATTTACAAAAACTGAAGTTCAGCAACTTTCTCTTCATTCATCAAGTTTTCTTCCGAAATCTTATCTTAGAGGATCCTAGGGTTATAACCTAATTATGGCAGGTATAAGGAGTTGTAATAATCTTAAGTAATGTCATGGTAGGTCTGTATTTAATCACTGAAAATAACATGATATTAATAACTTGATCGATTGTTTTTGCAAAACAATTAATACAAGGTCTTTTATTAATGCTTCATGTGGTAGGTTAAGGATTTTTTGTTTCTAGCATAAGGGTTTGGTCCTTTGTTGACAATAGTGGACCTAGTTTCTGTTACTTACTGTGCTACAAGTTGGTCGATTGACTAGGTTTAGGGGAAAGGGAAAATGACATTTATTGCGTTTCGTGTATGATTTGGTTGGTGTGGGGCCATTTGTCTACTAAAGAGAGTAACAATTGGTGAGATTTTGTAGGAGGTCATGAGAAGTCATTACATGCATGCATAACATTATAGTAAGACATAATAGAAAGAATTTGTTCTCAACAAAAATTTATAACAAAAGGAGGTTGTCATATATTTAAAGATCGATTACAAGATCTGAAAGTTTTAGGCTTATTGGAAAATACAGGAAATACTAACCAAATACTATTCAGTTTAGTGGACACAACATTGATACATGTGAATTTAAGATCAATTACGTCCTTGACGTAGATGCTTAACTTCAGTCTCAAGTTTTAGTTGTGCAATTTCCATTTCTAAGAAGCGTTCCTAAAATTCCTGGTACATTCTCATTTGGTCGGCTAACATGGCTTCTAAAGCGAAAATCTTCTGACCCTGGTTTCTTGCCGTATCCCCGGCTATCCATAGGGTTCTTTCAATGTCTTCCACTCTACCACGTGTTTGACCGTGTTCTCCCCTCGAACAACGGACTCTGGAATCTAAGCTTCTAAATTTTTGGTTGTAAGTATTCTTCATCTTGTCAACCTTTACTCCTAAGTCGAACACTGCTCGTCTCTCGGCATCAGCTCTTCTAAACAGAGTGTCAAAGTTACGGTCGTACCATTCGAAACGTAATTGTTGTAATCCTTCCAGTTGTTCAGTGTGAATGTCTAGAGTGCTGGCGTGTTGATAAAGGAGAGTCCATATGGAATCATGAGGGTTTAAATTATGGTCAGGGGAATTATGTGTAGATATGGCGTCTGGGATGTCTAGTATTGGGGAATCTGGAGTGGCAGGTAGTGGAGAGTTTGACTCAACATCTTTCCGAATTGTTTCTTGGTGTGAATTCTGTCCAACCTCAAACGTTGTCGGACAACCAATCAACTTTTCATCTGATGTAGTTTTCCTAATCTTTTGATGTGAAGATGAGTGGGTAGGTGATGTACAAGTAGTACGGAGGGTAGTTTCGTTAATATTAGGTGTTTCGGGGGACATGGTACTGTAGTAATCCACAAATAATAATTATAAGTAATTATTATAAGAAATTAATAACATTAAGGAAGGAAAAATAAAGGTGAAATAATTAAGTGCGCGAGAGTAAATATCAAGTATGTAAATATTAGTGCAAAATAATCCTAATAAGTAATGTTCTGAGCGCAGTAATATGCAGGCACGGAGGGCGTAAGACGGTATGGTGTAAAATTATTTGTTTTGAAAGTGTAGTTATAGTCCAATGTTTGAAAACATTTGGTTCTCTATAACCATGAGCTTTGATACCAATCTGTAACACCCCCGTTTTCGATAATCGCAGCGGAATATAAGTTGGGGTGTTACTTCAAGCATCACAGTCATGAAAATAGAAAATGACTCGAAAAGAGACGTTTTAAATAAAATTGTTATCATTCATTTATTTTAATCAGAGTTACATTATACAGGTCCCAACGGGAAGTTTCGAAGTACGTTATAAAAGATACATTATTCATTGAATGATAACAAAATGGACACTCTTTTTATAAGAAAGTCCACAGCCACTCCGTGCCAAATCAAGCTTCTAATTACCTGAGATAAAACATGCTAAAAAGTCAAAACAAAGGTAGAGTGAATCCATAGCGTTTAAAGTTATAATCAGTTTGAACACAAGCTAAGTAGAAAGTAATTCAGTAATATTGCAGTTCGTTACATATATTGCCCTGGGGATCATCAATAGTTATGAGCTGTTGATGTATATTACTCCATAATTAAATGAAGTAATTTTGCCTCCAAGTAGGAGATTGCCGGTCTCTTTATTCATCTCAAATAAAGTACATTTGGTCACGTCACTGTAACACAAAGGGGTCGTCACACCCAATAGATCTATTTACTATATTCGCGCTTACCCGAAAGTGATTAGAGGTTCAAGATAGGAGGTCTTTTAGGCAACATGTAACTTAGGCAATATTAATCAGAAAAGCATACAAAAAAAATACTCATGTTCGGTTTTGTAGCATGTATCTCCCCACAAATTTGGAAAACGTATAAAAAGTGAGACTATGAACTCACTTTAGCAGTCTGGATGGAAAACAAAATTAAATAGAGTTGATAAACGTCTCCGGCACGAAACCTGGGTTGTTATGTCAAGTTTTAGTAATCGTATTCCAATATATATATATTAGTTTTTATAAATTTATAATAATTATTTTATTAATATATATAAGTTTTGATATTCGTTTCGTAACGTTTTGGTTGTCGAATAAATGTTTTATTGAGACAACATGAAGTCTCTTCAAAAGTTGGATAATATTTTATCTTATTTTTTTCATTTTTATGTTTCCGTTTGTTCGGTATCGAGATAAATGTATTTAGTTTATTAGTTTTTATTATAAATATATATTCAAAATATATTTCTAATAATAATTATATAAAGTTACGCTTTTTACCCTTATAGTTTCATATATTGACAGTTTATACCCCTGAACTTTCATAAAATAACAATTTTTTTACCCCTCAACTTTTGTAAAATGACAATTTTTACCCCTCAACTTTAGTGAAATGACAGTTTTTACCCCTATAGTTTCAAAATTGACACTTTGTACCCTCATCTATAAGTCGTTAACACAATTAGCCCTTGTTTTAATAACTTTGGATTATTTACACTTTTGGCCTAATAAAACTCTATCTTTCAAAGTTGGCAAGTTTTCCCCTTAAACTCTATGTTGATTTAAGTTTTAATCCTAGTTATAAAAATAGGTGGAGTTTTGGCAGAATTTACCCTCAAAGCACTTTATTGTTTTCATACGACATCCTTTATTTGTTTTTACGCAATTTAAGTTTAGGAAAATGGTGCGAATTGCTATGACTCTTTTATGAATGTTATAATAAGTTGGTAAACATCATTTTTATGGCTTATTAGCTTATATTTGAGCTTATTAGACTCGAAATAATTAAAAAGAGTGCGTTGCACCAGTTTGCGAATGGACAGAAAAGAACCCGAATAACTATGGGGAAAAGCAATCTTTTTATGACTTTTTTTTCCTATAATTAGCCAGCTAGGTGGTCTTTATCGTGGAAAAATTTCAGAATTTATAGAGTTCGTTTAATGGTCGAAACCATGGTCCAAAGTTGGGCGTTTTGGGGCTGTAGCGACAGGAAAAAGAAAAAGAAAAACAAGTTGATTTTTGATTTCCAAGCTAATGGCCTAGTTTTTATTGTATGTTAACATGATTATTAATATATTAAATCTATCTTTTAAGGGTTTTAGGATGTCTTGATTAGAAATGTGAAAAAGATTACAAATAGGGTGCGTTTGGTTTTACTCGACAAAAAGAAAAAGAAAAGGAAACATGGATTTTTGGCTTAGCCATTTTATTAGAGATTATTTAGTAGCCTTTTTAGGAGTATTTAAAGTATATGAAAGTAATGAAAAAGGGTTAGCTTATACTTACTTGAATGTTTACTCGATTATGGGATATAAGTGTCGAATGGTTTGGAAATTTCACACTAAAGCTTCTCCTCCTTCCTAGGCTTTCTAGGATCTCTCTCTAGCTTCTATGTGGACTCTAGGATCAGTAGCAAAGAAGTGTGTGGATGTTTTTGGTGTTGTTCGAATTGTGGTGAAGAAAAGAAAGGTTATGTAGGTCGATATATATAGAGAAGGGAGCTAGGGTTTTTAAGTTGTTCTAGTCACCATGTTATGGAGTGAGGGGACATGGTGAACTAGTACTAATTCCTTGGATGACACATGTATAGAGGGGGAAGATATGTATGATGTGGTTCGATTCTTGGCCTTATAATTTACCTACATTATTTGACTTTGGAAATTAACTAGGAAGCAAGATGAGGTGTAGGTATTTAGGACTTAGAAGAGAGTATATGTTGTAAAAGTTATTTAGGATTAAGTGTGGTAATAATTTGGTTATGATTTTACTAGGATCGAACTAGGGAAATAGGATGTGGTTCGAATGGCTTTATGAAGTGGTACATTAGCTATAGGTTGTTGTACTTAGGGTTTAGGGAAAGTAGCAAGTTAGGTTTAGGGTTTTGTGTAAGGATTTATTGAGTAGAAATTTAGTTAGGGTTTATGTGTTTATTATTTGTGTCGAATTAATGAGAAAAAGAAAAAGGAAATCGAAATGTGCTATAAAGGGTGGTACCATATGTTTATTAGGTTTGTACTAGGGTTTAAATAATATAGGAAATGAATTTTAAATGTTTGGTTGAGTTATATTAAATATATGTTGTTTTTATTAAGTTTAAAAGTATATAAATGAGATTTTAGGTTTTTATGCATTGGGTGCTTGTACATTAGGTTTAGAGACTTGTACTTATATTTAGTAAATTTAAGAAATCTATTTTTAATGGTTGTGTATAAATGACTTGTATAATGTGCTTTTTTTTTGCAAAAAGGGACGATACCCCGGCAAATATATTAAACAACCAAAAACTGTACAAAGCTAACTAGCTATGGACACACCCATATTAGTTTTATGATGCCATAACATTCCCAAAACATGCTTCGGGAACATCAAAAGAAAAGATAACACTCTACAACGTCTAACCTTATTACAAATCAAAAGACAACTAATAAAGTAAAATAACCAAAACATGACAATATTCTTCCTCTTCGATGTCGGGTGAAACATGACAATATTCTTCCTCTTCGATGCCGGGTCCAAATCAATAGGGTGAAACATGGAGCATTTCACTAAACAAGATTGCCTCCTTAAAAACCTTCCCGGGTAAAACCCATCGGGACAAACCCCGGGTAAGGAAAAAAGAGTACAACTCTCGTCTAGGACTCCTACCAATATAAAAATATTGGCCTTCAAATCTTCAAAAATGTAGAAATAAGTCCTCAAGCTAGTACAAAGCATCTCCTTATGACTTATATATCTATGATGAAACCTGAGACTTGTAAAGCCCAAACACACCAAAAGCCCAAAGACATAAATCATCTGAAAATACATCCCAAGAGAAATACCTACCAGCAGCTCATAACCCTTTTCTGAATATAAGAATGCCACATTCCCCATAAAGACCAAATGGACTCCAAGCCCAATCTGAAATGTAATGGTAGAAGCCCAAAGAACCAGAGTTACCCCATTAGCCATAACAACCGAAAAATAGCCCATGAACCCAACTGTGAACCAGGCCAAACCACATGAGACCTAGACCAGAAGACAGTCCACACACATGATGAACCAGGCCAGCAGACAGTCCAAACCAAATAAGACCCAGGACAAATGATGAACCAGGCCAGGAGACAGTCCAACATGACCAGATAACTAACAATCAATAAACCAGGCCAATCCAATGCCACCCAAATCACCACTAGGCAGATCATATACCCTTTAAACTGCTGCACAAGAACACCATATTCCAGGCATACATCAACAGCAAGCCAAACATCCAAACTATGGCCATAAAATCCTTCAAAACTAGCATCATAAACCCAATAATACCCATACCATACACAAGACCAAGAAAACCTGAAACCACTCTTGAATCTCCATGAAGAACAACAAAGAACAAGGGACCAGCTTTTAAGATAAATCATCAAAAATCATAGCCTGGACCTTACCAAATTACTCTGCATCACATGAAACTTCTATATCTCAGCAGCAACCAAAACTTGTTTAGTCTTCCTAATCTTCAAACTTAGAAGCCTAAGCCTGACATGATCATAAATGATGCTACAAACATCATCCACACTTCTAAATCTATTTTGAAAAGACCTGAGATTCCTCTCTTGACACAAGAAATACACACTAGCACCCATGACTAACCTTTGAATGATGCTCCAAATTGATTTATTAATAGGCCTAGCAATGACATAATCAAGCACATCATAGAGATTATTAGGAGCAAAATCCAGTCTCATAAGATCCTTAAAATGATTCCAGACCTTAGCAGAAAATTCACACCTAAAAAACAAATGGTTATGATTATCTTGGACTTCATTTCACAAAGAACACTTCAAATCATTCAAGTTCATCCAACTAGCCAACCTATCCTGTGTTTTAAGCTTCTGATTAATAGCAAGCCAGAGAATAAATGCATGCCTAGGTATATTTTGGCTAAACCAAACAACCTTATACCAAGACACAACAGATTTAGAAGGAATCAGATCAGACCATACAGCTTTGACTGAGAAATGTCCAATTTTACCACAATTAGACTTCCATAATATCTTGTCCTTTCTACCATGAAACAAAAGGGGAGGGGGAGTTAAAATAAGAAAGGAAACTTATCAGCCCATGAACCAGGCCAATTCCATTCACCATTGACAACCAAATCAGCAACCTTGCAGGATAAAGGTAAACCAGCTTCATAAATATCTCTCTTAGATATGTAATGAGATAAAGGGCCAATGAATGACCAGTTATCAAACCACACTGACGTAGAACACCCATCACCAATACTGGAAACCAAATGACTTCTTAAAACTTCCCTGCATTGCAAAACTTTCTTCCACCCCCAACAAACATCATTTAGAATAAGAGCATCCCAAAAATTTCTCTCACAAGATCTCCTATCTGTCAACCTATAAGAGTTCACCCACTTGACCCAAAGCGAGTCTTTTTTAGAAACAACATTCCAGATATGCTTAGACATAAGGGCAACATTCCAGGCTTGAAGAGACTTGATACCAAGGCCACCCTGAACTTTTAGACCATACACATCATCCCATTTCACTTTAGCTTTACCCTTCTGCAACTCACCATGAGACCAAAGAAACCCCCTCATGAGTTTTTCATATCTTGTGACACAGAAACAGGAAGGATAAACACAGATGACCAAAAAACTTGGATTGAACTGACAACCGAATTGATGAGCTGAAGCCTTCCTGCAAAGGACAAAGCTTTGTTCTTCCAATCCAGCAACCTTTTCTTCACTTTCTCAACTAAAGGATCAAAATGTTTTTTTGTAAAGTCTAGAAGCAATAAAAGGCACCCCTAAATACCTGATTGGAAGGGATCCAACAGTGAAAGGCATAATATCAAGAATTGCAGACTTAATATGAGATGGAACATTGCCAAAGAACACCACACTCTTTTCCAGGTTAGGCTTTAAACCAGAAACTCCACTGAATTCATTCAACGCATCCTTAAGAATAGCCACAGATCTCACATCCCCATTTGAAAAGATCATGAGACCGTTCGCAAAACAAAGATGAGTAAGCATCACTTTGCTACATCTCCAATGGTACTTGAAGCCCTCACTCATATCAATCTTCCTCTTAATCATTAAGGATAGCACCTCCATAACCAATGTAAAAAGATAGGGGGAGAGGCGGTCACCCTGCCTAAGACCCCTCATACCCTTAAAATACCCATGGTGATCCCCATTAACATTAACAGTGAAAGAAGGGGAGGTCATGCAATTCATAATCCAGTTAACCATTTTCCAAGGAAATCCAAAGTGAGTAAGGCACTGTTTAAGAAAACCCTAATCAACAGTATCATAGGCTTTGTTAATATCAATTTTAAACACGACTTTAGCAGGCCCTCTGTTCCTATGATAATTTCTCATTAACTCCTGAGTCAACATAATATTATCGCTTATCTGTCTAGAAGGTATGAAAGCACTTTGGCAGTCATTGACAAGAGAATCCAATACCCCTTTGAGCTTATTAGCAATGACCTTACTAATGCATTTATACAATACATTACAACAAGAGATTGGCCTAAAATCAAAAACTTTTTTGGGCGTTTTGATTTTAGGGACCAAGGCAATAATAGTGGCATTAATCTCCTTAAGCATCTTACCATTAGCAAAGAAATCAAGAATAGCCTGAGTGAATTCAGTACCTATAATGGACCATGAAGCCTTGAAAAACTTGGAAGAAAAGCCATCAGGCCCTGGTGCTTTATCATCCTTCATACTGAAAAGAGCATCCTTGATCTCCTCTCTAGAAACTGGTCTCACCATAAGCTCAGCATTAATTTGGGACAGTTTATTGGAGAACAAATTAGAGGTATCAATAATAGGAGAAACCACATCTCTGCTACCAAGAAATTTCTCAAAATGATTGACAAATTGAACCCCAATACCCTCACCAGTAAAGCCATTTCCCTCCAAATCTTCAACATACTCAATCCTGTTTCTATTCCTTCTTACCTTCATGGCATTGTGGAAATACTTGGTATTAAAGTCACCCTCACTTAACCAAGTCACCTTGGATCTTTGCTTCAAAAAAAGTTCCTCATCCTTAATAGCTGCTTGATACTCCTTAAGAGTAGACAATTCAGCAGACCTCAAATCAGCATTAGCAGGATCACTAACCATCTCTTCTTGAATTTTACACAACTTGGCCTTAAGGGATTTAACCTTTTCACCCAAATCACCCTGAGAATACTTCAGTTTCCTTATAGGTTTTTACAACAGCTTAAGCTTAGAGGTAATAGAAAACATAGAGAAACCCTGAATTTCCTTGTCCCAAACACTCTTAACAGTTGGTAAAAACTCAGCTTTAGTAGCTAAGAAGTTGGCAAACTTGAATGGCTTTGGCTTTGCACCAGCAACACCAGGGATATTAAGAATAGAAGGGGTATGATCAGATTCAACAAATGGCAAAAAAATAGCATTGGCATTAGGAAACTTATCCAAGAAGTGGACATTACCCATCACCCTATCCAGCTTCTTCAACAAACCATTAATCTTGCCAAGGCTCTTGTTCCAAGTGAACTGCAACCCAGACATAACCAAATCTTGCACATCTATCTTGGATAAACAACATCTGAAGTCATCCATGTCAGAAGTAAAAGAAGAAGAACCAAAGGACCTTTCACTAGGATCAAGGATCACATTGAAATCACCAAGCAATGCCCACGGGGCATCCTTTACAACCAGACTATGCTTGACCAAATCCTTCCACAATTCTTTTCTACCAGCACTCCTAACATGGACATAGATAAAAGAACAAAAGAACTTTTGATGGCCATTAACAGCTTTAATAAAAACATTCATAAGTTGGGGAGATTGACTGTGGAGCATGACTCTAACAGCATTAGGATCCCACCCTATGACAATACCAGTACCCCCATCACATGATGAAGCATTTGAAATCCAGTCCCAACTACCCAAAACTCTAGAACAAACTCTATTAAGGTTTTTCTTTTTGATCTTAGTTTCTAAGAGACCACAAAAACCATAACCACCTTCTCTAATAAGATCCTTAACCTGCTTCTGATTGAGATCTTTGTTGAGACCTCTCACATTCCGTGAAAAGGCTTTAAGATTCATAGGAAACTGATTTAGAAATAGCCCCATTATTCTCTGCATCAGGGGCAACAGCTTCAACATTATCAGGCTTCATTTCAGTGGTCATACCCTCATTCTCAGACTCAACATCATCTTCATCAACATACGGATCCATACCATACTTAGCACAATTCTTATAAAAATAATCCAAATGAGAGAGAGACCAATTTGATTTAATTGTCATAGATGGATAAACACCAGATTTCAAAATATCATCAACTTCACCTTGCAACTTAGGCCAAACATCACTCTCATATTCAGCATCAATAGAATTTAAAAAAGCTTCTTCCTTATCCACCATGTCATGGTCCTCAAATGCTTGAAATGAATTAGTAACAGGCACATCTTCCACAATAGCAGCTTGGAACTGACTATTAGAACTTGATCCCCTTACTAAAACTTTGGGCTTATAATTAGCATTGTATTTAGAAGCAAGAGAACGCTTCTGAACAAGCCCAACATTAACATTGGGCTGATTATCAGGTTTCTTCTTAGGAGCAGCATTACCCACATTTTTTCCTTTCTGCACAAATTTAAAACCATCAACTCCACCCTTTGACTTCATAGGAAACCCCTGCTATTTTGAACTACCAATACCACCATTTCTATCTTGTACATTAACCCCTGAATTACCAGCATAAGCTCTACTATTACTAACATTACCTCTAGGAACATTTCTTTGCTGCACACTTTTCTGATTCAAATTCCTTTGCTGCACATTAGATTGAACACCCACAAGAACCTTTTGAGCTGTTACTGGTTTTTTGTTTTTACCAACCTCAACAAAACCATCATCATTAGATTTTTGAGCCTCACTCTAATTAGGCACTGATTTGTTAACATTAAAAGTATCCTTAAGAACTTTTTCTGCAATTTCTTCTTCTGTCCTTGGCCTCACTTTAAATGCTTTAGTAGAATGCCCAAAAGTTTTACAATGTGTGCACAGAGGGGGCTGCCATTGGTACTTGACTTGCAACCTACCAATTCTAGCAGGCCTAACTCCAATCTGTGGATACTCAATTTCAAGGAAATGGGAAAGATCTTCATCAGCTGAAACCTCAACTAAGACCCTTGCATAATCCAATTTCCCAGATTTCTTCAAACATCTATCTTTTTTCATCTTGTCAATCAACATGGGCTTGCCAATACCACTAAATATCTTTCCAATGCCATTACCATTACAAAGTTCCATTGGAATGCCATAAACACACACCCAAATAGGAATTGTACTAGGCTCTACCTTCTCAAACCAAATGCCAGGCTCCCATACATTCAACATCAAAGGAATATTATTAACCATCCAAGGCCCACTCTCTAGAACTGCTTTCATACCCTCCTCATGTTTGAATTTGAAGTAAAACAACCCAACACTAGTTTTGGTGATATCTGCTATTCCATAAGCCCTCCACATCCTACTCAAATTATCATTGACAACTCTATAATCCATAGAGGTCCCAACAAAATAACCATACAGTTGAAGAGCACATGCCTCACTACCCTTCTTTATATCCTCAACTGAAATTGCAATTCTCCTTGTACCGTCACTTTGCTTAAACACAGATTGTGGAGTAAAATTCATAAGCAATTCCCTATCCTCCACCCCCTTTTTCATCTTCTCTGCAAATGACTCAATATTGATGGTTCCATCAGCATTATGAGCTTTAGTACCAACATTACTAGAAGACCAAGTATTAGAAGCCTTATTGAACAAATTAGGACCAAATTGTACCTTAGACAAACTCATAGAAGGAGTCTTAAGGATACCCTTATCTCTCTGCTTATCACCAAACACAAACTCAGAATTCCCTTGACCACTTTTACCCCCATCCTTATCAGCTTTCCTAGTGTTTTCATCAACCATATGCTCTACATCAGCCATATCCTGACTACTAACACCATTACTAACTGATGAAGGATCTAAATTCATTTCAACTGAGTTGAAATCTTCCCTAGACTCCACCTTATCACTCCCTAATTCCTGCTCATCAGTATTGCTATCAACAGTCAAAAGAGGTTCATTAATGAATGAGCCATCATTCCCCTCAATCAAACAATGATCATTCTTATAATTACTAGTCATAGCCAACTTAACAGCATTAGAATTACCACCAATACTACCACTAACACCTTCCTTAAACACCATTTGACTAGAAATTTTCTTATCAGCAGACATTCTATCAATTACCTTAGTCAAAACATCATCTAAAGGAGTAGAAATAGAACATTTACCTTCCACAAGATCATCATTACCAGAAACTGATGATGTACCCTCCGAACGGGTCGAAGGACTCCCCTTCGAGCCTGTATAAATCCCTCCCTTCGGAGGCCCAGGTTAGTCTCCTAGCACGTTTCATTGGCGTAAAACCATTCGCCTGCGAACTGGTTACCATGTGGGAATCCGCCAATCGAAGCCCTAAGCCCTTCGGGGTACTCCTATCGAAGGGACTAGCACGAAGGACCATTCTGACCTGGTCAAACCCACGTCTCCTCTTCCCCTTGGCTTTCCCGCCAAAACAAAGATCGTGGGCTACAAAGCCCTAGCGGTTACCACAAAATCATGGGACGCCCCCATGATCTCCGAACAAAGTGAAACCGCCCACTAAGTCCTATTTCTCTCCTATAAATAGCTTAGTCGGGTCAAGACGATGTAAGTTAACTTTACTCTTGTCATTTACAACCTACTCAAACAATTACACATACTTACTCGCACGCCGGAGGTGGTTCGCAGGGTCCAACCCCTGCGCAATCACTTAACGTAGTGTTTCGGTATTTCTTATTTTCAGGTTAAGAACACGCTTGGCGCAATCTCAACACCCCATTATTCCTTTGATCACTATCAAAGGCTTGGTTGTACAAATATTTGTTCAATCAGTGGCGCCATCCGTAGGACCGCTACAATTGGTCTCGTTAATTCCGAGCTTATAACCAACCAACCACTTTCACTATTATTCCGGCATGGATCAAGGGAGAGAAGATACTCCCCCACCGGGTTTCTCGACCTTGACACCAATACCAATCAACGACACTAACAACCTTCCCCCAATAACCGCTTCCACTTTCACAACACGTTCTCACCCAGAAATCACAACCAACAATCATGCTTTGACATCAGCCAATCCAGAACCTGTCATTAGCCCAGCCTTTGTCGAAGCCAACCACGAAGTGTTGGAATCCCTCTTAAGGGCTCGTAACAGGCAAGTTAGGAATGCTGAGGTGCGAAGGGAGTTGGAATACTCGAGTGATGAGTATGATGAAGAAATGGAGATGGAACCTAGGCCTCCGACCCAAGGACCAACCCTATCGGCCTTAAGAATTGGGTCTCCAGTCGGTCGAAGGCTAAGCAAAAGATCCGTTGGTTTCGAAGGAATCCCCGAGAGGGCTCCGACAAGAAGGGAAGGGGCAGTTACCGAAGGCTCTAATGGTAGGAGCTAGCGAAGGGAAGAAGTGGGGGTGACTTTGCCTCCATTGCTAGCAGCTCATCTTGGAAGGACTGAAGCTGGGGTTCCGTTGCAGCCTTCTCACGCATCAGGCATAGAAGGCAATCCGCCTACAATTAATATGGGAGGAAATCTTCCTCCCAATGGTATGTACCCCTCGTTCCAAACTCAGTCTTATCCTCAAAATTTATATCCTCCAGTAAATGGACAGCCTAATAACCCAAGCTTTCCCCAAACTTATGGGAGCATGCCCTTCGGGCATCCTATGGCGTACCCTCCGTACGCCATGGGAAACGGTTACCCTTTTGCCATGAATACACCTTATCAGTCCTACCCAAGCCAAACTTCTATAGGAATACCCCCGAACAACAATCCATATAATATTGTTCCCATGTATGCACCACCTTATAACTGTCTATACTCAGACCCTATGGGTTCGGCTACACCCTTCGTTAGGTGGATCGAAGATTACCCATTGCCTGATGGGTTGAAAATGCCCTCGCACGTTGGGACTTATGATGGAAAGGGGGATCCGGACAATTTCTTACATTTGTTCGAAGGGGCTATCAAAACGCAAAAATGGGTTATGCCTGTGGCTTGTCATATGTTTACATACACCCTACGGGATTCTGCTCGTATCTGGTGGAATGGGCAAAAGCCCGGCAGCATCGTCAATCTTGATGATCTTAAGGCTAAGTTCCGGTCACATTTCAGTCAGCAAAAGAAGTTCACAAGGACTCATTTAACGGTGCACAACATAAAACAAAAAGAAAACGAAAGCACAAGGGCCTTCGTTACTAGGTACACCGATGAGAATTTGCAGATTTTGGGTCTTCACGAAGATCAGCGTATTTTGGGTTTCGTACATGGTCTTCGAAATCGGAGTTTGGTGGAATTCTTGTCCACTGACCTTCCGACAACTTACAAAGGGTTAACGGAAAAGACATATACTTGGATCGAAGCAAAAGAGGTGTCCACTAATGGGGCTCCGGTAGACAAAGATAGCAACAACAAGTTTTCGAAGCATTCTTCGTGGGAAGGGTCCAAGAACAAGAACAGAGATAGGTTTTCTCCGTACAACAAAGGCCCCAACCATGGTTTGTTAAGCAGTCTAACGAAGTCTCCAAAGGAAATACTTGCTACGGAGAGGGCTGCCAAGGCCTTCGAAGCACCCCCTCGTATGACAAGTAAGGGCAAAAACAGGGATACCAGCAAGTACTGTCACTTCCACGAAGACAATGGCCACGACACGAACAGTTGTAGAGAACTGAAGAAACAGATAGAGGAAGCTGTGAAGTCCGGGCAATTGGCACATTTGGTGAAAGGTATAAAGAAAGGCAAAGAAAAGATGACCGACACTCAAATGGCTAAAGATAGTAACCCTAACGAAGCCCCCATATTAATGATACAAAGGGGTGAAACCACTTCGAAAAGGAAAGTACCGGGGCCGGAAGTGAACGAGATAAGGGAAATAACGTTTTCTCCTATCACAGGCAGGATCCCTTCGAATGATCCAGTAGTTATCAACGTCCTCATTTTTCGCCAAGAAGTAAGCGGAGCTTACATGGACTGCGGAAGCCCTTGTGAAGTCATATATGAACATTGCTTTCGAAAGCTTAAGCCTTCGATCAGGTCTCAAAGGGTCGACTCAAAGATGCCTTTAGTAGGGTTTTCTGGCGAACGTTCATGGCCCCTAGGAGAAGTTCCGTTGGAAATAACAATTGGAGAAGGCAAGCTCGCAAGGACAGAAACCCTCATGTTCACCATCGTAAGTTCCAACTCTCCTTACAACTTGTTGATAGGAAGGACCGCCATGCAAAAGATGGGTATCGTAGTTTCCACTATACATGCAGCGGTGAAATTCCACACGCCCTATGGAATAGGAACTATACTTTCTGAGCACAACTCGAAGGTCAGAAAGAAAAGCAGGGAAGGTCCTAGAGAACTTCCAAAGGATACTCTCAGTGGTGCGGATGTTGAAAAAGATATCGTAACAAATAGGCATCACACAGGACGAAGGGTGGTAGGCGAAAAGCAATCTCCAGCAGGTTCCACGGCAAACTTGAAGAAGCCACACAAAGCTGAGGAGAAGGTCTTCGAAGGGACGTATTCCAGCAATACCAAAACCCCTCAGGCACCAGTGATTGATGACAAGCTACACGGCAAGGAATATCAACTTAATGGGTTCAAACCCATTGAACCAACTAAGCAAGGAATCAAGGCCAACCCTTCGAAGTTCAAAGCAAGTGTTGATCTACCAACTCCGAGGTCATTAACAAGGCGTGATAGTCCAAGCTCTATCAGAAGCCAGACATCTGCAGAAGCTCTCAACGAAACACCTTCCGGGCACAACCAAAATGGAGAAACACCCCCGACAGCAACGGAGGGGTGGAAATTATACACCGACGGAGCCTCAAGCTCCGATGTTTTCGGAACAGGATTAATCCTGACCAATCCGGAGGGAAAGGAGTACAGTTATGCACTACGTTTTGAATTCAAGACCACAAAGAATGAAGCAGAGTATGAAGCCTTGTTGGCTAGCCTTCGACTTGCAAAGGGCATGGAGGTTCATGACCTCTCCGTCTTTGTAGGCTCGCTTTCAGTCACTAGCCAAATCAAGGGTTCTTACAGAGCAAGGCAACCAGTAATTAAGGAATATTTGGATGAAGTTAAAAAGCTCCTTCAGGGTTTCGAACGATATAAAGTAACAAATGTCCGCAGAAGCCATAACAAAAAGGCGGAAGCCCTAATCAGATTAGCGTCGACTGCTTTAGCTCATCTACCCAGTGAGGTTTTAGTGGAGGTATTGGCCACTAGATCAATTGCACGAAGTGAAACATCTGATGAAGGCTCCAACTGGACGACACCAATAAAAACGTACTTGATAAGCGGCACTCTGCCTGATAATCCAAAGTCAGCACGAAGAATCAAGGTCAAAAGTCCCCAGTACAGGCTCATAGGCAATAATCTCTACAAAAGGCGTCTTTCATCTCCTTGGCTTCGTTGCATAGAGTTAAAGCATGCTTCGAGCATTCTCTACAATGCTCACGAAGAATTTTGTGGAAGACACACAAGCCCTAGAGCCATCGCCTCAAAAGTAACAAGGTGGGGTTATTACTGGCCATCCGTGATGGAAGACGCAAGGGAAGTAATCAAAACATGCAAGGTATGTCAGACACACTCCAAAGCTCGGAAACCATTAGAGTATGAGGCGTCTTCTACCATGATCGTAAGGCCTTTCGGTCAATGGGGCGTCAGCATGATCGGACCCCTACCAGCAGCTCCCGAAGGGATACAATTCTTGGTTATAGCCATCGACCATTTCACCAAATGGGTCGAGACCAAGCCTTTGGCATCAACAAAAGGAAAAGATGTGGAAGAGTTTATGTGGGAACACATAATTTTCAGATTCGGAATCCCACAAGTCATCACCTCTTATGAAGGGAAACACTTTGCCGAAGGAATGTTCCCTTCTTTCTGCAAAAGCCTGAATGTGAAGCAAAGGTTCATTTGTGTTGACAAGGATATTGTCACCGAAATCGAGATAAAGCTAGGGAAATATCAGCATAAGTGGGCAGACAAACTACCCAAAGTCTTGAGGGCATATAAGAATTTGTCCTTCGAATGAAAGCAAGCGAAGCCAAGTCAAAGAGCCCAGCGTCAAAAAATGCTGTGACAACAAGGCATACGAGCTCGAAAAAAAAATTGTCGTGAACAAGTTTGGACATGACACCAACTCTCGTAAGTTTCACATATAAAAACTTACCTTCTTTAAAGCACTTAGTTGTTTTTCAATTTCATGTAGCGCACTCTTCTCACATGGGAAAGAAGCATTAATGGTAGTTGTCGTAGTGTTCATTTCTTCAAATGATGTAATCCTCCCTACCCACTTAATGATATAACATGTTTCCCTCAAAATCTCTTGTTTCGTTTTATACAACATAGATTTGTTCAGCCAAGTACTTTACAAGTTTCAATGTCGAAGGATGAAGCAAGGCACATGTCTTGTATAACAATAACATCCATTACAATTCACATTAACTTTCCTATGAAGTCTTAGGGTATTAAAAGCCCTCTGCAACTTAAGGATAAAGACGGAGTGGGTCGCGACCCTCTGTCGCAGTCAAATTATACGATTGCTTAAAATCTTGGTCCAAAATACACACAATAAGGTTATAACCTTAGGTTGTATGATTACGTTCTTGAAATGAGCGTAAGAGAAGATAAACATGACAATAAAAGTGGGACATATCCCACTAAATTAGCATTAATGAAGACTACGTACAGTCTTAGCTATCATAATCGCAAAAAGGACAATTGTCTAAAGTTATGGGTCGAAGCCCACTAACATGAAAGAGAAATTGTTCTAACAGGCACACAGATCATAAATTGTCAAATACAAAGGCACTAGCCTTTAAACATGATAAATTATTTTAAGAAGGGTACATGTCACCCTTATGGACCAAATTACTGCCAACACGGCAGCCTTCAATTGTTCTTGGAAGAGTTGGGACGATCCTGGTGGGTTGCAGACTTAGGCTTCTCAGACAAGGTCCTTCTGGTTGGAGACGGAGGCTGTATGCTCTTTGGCTTTTTAGAGAGGAGATCTTCGATGGAGGCTGAAGGATCTTTGGTTGCTTCGGCAAGGAAGGGGTACACGGCCGTGGTGAATGCGTTACCAGCTTCATCATATTCCCGCACGGAATTCGGACGATAGTATGGTACCTCCAAAAGCACAACTGGTTTTTTGGTTTCAGCAATCTCCTCCAAAGTTGTGCATTTGCCATGGAATATGGCCGCATTCACCAGCTTGCCCACAACCTCCCCCACCTCATCGCTATGGTACAACTCCATAGCAATGTAGGGAACAACCTTCGATACAACCTCAGCCCTATCTTTTCTCAGACTTTGGCATTCGAGCTTCAACTTATCAACCTCTTGACAGCGCTTGGCATCCTAGTCTACTAACCTGGCCCTCTCAGCCTCCAAACCAGAACATTTAGACTCCAGGGCACTCACCTGGTTCTCATAACCAACAACTTTAGCTTCATTCAACTTTAGCCTACCACACTCAGCTTGTGATTCCTTAAGCTGTTCCTCAAGACCATCAATCTTGGCTCGCATAGCCTCGTACCTTGGGTGTTTTTCAAAATCGGCCATGGCTTCGTCACACCATTTCTCCAACTCAGCATAACTCTTCTCCCTTTCCTTTTCTCTGGCCACAACAACATCAACCTCCTCCTTCGCCTCCTTGACCTTGTTAAGCAATCCCCTTGTACGAAAGCTAAGATGGCTGTCCAGCATTGCTTGCCTGATATAACTTTTGTCATTAAGATCGCAAAGCTCCTCAAGGGACATCTCACTCATTTTACTCCTCCAAGAGGCAAGAGTGATATTCTCAACAAGCAAGCGGCAGGAGAGGGCGTTGGGCAGTTCCTTCACATCTGGCAACCCTAAAAAAAGAAAAAAGGGAGAGAAAAACAATATAAGCCAAATACGCAATACGATGGAAAAGGAGGAGAACTCGAAGAACTTTTACTTACCAGGGATATCATCTTTATCAACCATCCTCTCTGGCGCATACATAATGGCTTTCCCACGAGATTTTTCTGTTTTTTGTTTGACATTCCTCGATGAGGGAGTAGGAACATTGGGCTTCCTCTTTGGAGCAGTCTTTGCAGCTTTTGCACTGGTACCTTTCCTTGTTCTCACTCTATCAGCAATACCGGAGGACCCTACGATCCTGAGCTGATCACTTCCGGAAGGGGTATCATCAGAATCACCAACATCCTCCACAAGCTGGGGGGCTTCCTCAGTACCAAGGGGTTTGATTGGGGGAAGCACAGCAAGAGGTTTGGGTGGAGAGACATCAACATCGTTATTATTGACAGATATAGAAGGAGATCCCACTCCGTAACTTGTATCCTGAGGATCCTTCGGCATAAAGCTAACTTCTTTGGCACCTCCAGCCACTACAAAGTTTCTGAAAGCCATTTCTGCACAAACAAACGAAAAGGAGATGAATATCAGCAGATAAGTTATTTAAATTATTTAAATAAGATATATACATACTTTTTCCTTCACAAATTATTTCAGGTGATGACGGAGACCCGTCCCAGCTGTCACTTATACCAGCCATGTACTGTAACACCCCAACCCGACAAGGGCAAAGGTGTCACAGATACGGATTCTTATCAGAACAAACACAAGCATATGACATACATAATACAAAAGGATTCCAAGGGTTACAACTGAAAATCTGATATTACAAGGTTACAAATGAGATATACAAAAATCACTAAGTCTGAATATAACTCTTCTAATCATCTCCAATCCAAATTAACTAGCAAGGTCTTCTAAGTCCAAGGTCCTCTCTATTAATAACCCAGCTTCCAACTAAAACCTGCCGCACACGAAAAGAAAACGTGCGGCTGAGCTTACAAAGCCCAGTGAACAGATATATAATAAACGGAAACGAAATCAAATGGAAATGAACAAACATATCATAATGAAGGAGATATAGGAAAGGAAAATAAAGAGTAAGGTTTAGGACAGTAATCCACCACGAGCCCAGAAACATATCATATCAAATCACATACCAGGGTGTATGGAGGGGTGACCTCAGCATACCAAGACAAGGTTGAGGGGATACCTCCAGGGTTGGAGTTGCAAGCTCCCAGGGTTGTGAAAGGCATGTATTGCACACAGTACCAGTCACCAGACATACCAGATATATCAGAACCAGAACAAGACTAGGATGCATCCATTCGCCCCCCAAGAACAAATCATATTGGCCATAATAACAGGAGTGTGCACATATCAGAAATCAAGATGGGGACGGTGTAACCAAATCACTAGGGCTACACACTAGTCATGCCAGTGGTGCATCACAGACACGGCCATGTTACCTTCATGGCTAGGGTCACAAATTTGGCTCGGGTATCAAACTGGGATCAAGGGTCAAATGTCAAAGGTTCACATCATAATCAGGGTGTCATATCAGAAGGTTCAAATATCAGAAGGTCAACATCAGCAGGTCAATATCAGCAGGTCAGTAATCCAAGTTCCATAGTACTAGTTCAATTAAAAAGGTTTCTAATTAAGAGTCCATTTAAAACAATCTTTTAATAATGGTCTTCATAAAAATGATCCTTCAGAGTAGATTTCATAAATGATCCTTCAAAATGGTTTTTCATAAGATAGTCTTTTAAAATAGTTTCATACAAGTTAATAAAATCCCAATTAAAAGAGTATTGTATCATATTTGTAAACTTCATTTTAAATAGCTTTTCCTCAAATCATTTTCCAGGTCAGAATTAAAAGGCTTCTCAGTCTAGGTTCATATAATAGGTCAAAGGTTCAAGACAAAGGAATCATAGCAAGGTATCAATGTCAGGTATCATATTAGGGTTCATGTCAGGGTTCATATCAAGATTCAAGCCAAGAGATAAATGCAGGGGTTCATTATCAGGAGGTCAAGTCTCAGGTATCAAATCAGAGGCTAAACAGATCAGAACATGAAAGAGGTCATAGGAAACCTTACAGAGAAGGTCAGAATATCTGTACCTTATTCCAGAAGCAAACACAAATCAGAAATGGATGACACAAAGTGGATCAGGACCTCTCTTTCTTCACACCTAGAGGGGTAGACAAGAATTACAAACCCTTCCATTTTAAGTAACCTTCTATATTTAGCTGGTTTCCAGATTTAGTAGGTTTCCTCTTTTAGCTTTTAGATTCCTCAAGTTACTCTTTTAGTCTTTTAGGTTTCATAATTTACACTTCATACCCCTTTACTTATCAAAGTTACAAAATGAAACCCTAGATTTACATAGTTTACATTTTAACCCCTCTCATTAATTTATTAACACAACACGCATTTTATTTTCCAAGATTACGGAGTGTACATTCAAATTAACTTATTATACGAATTATACCCTCAAGTTTCACGATTCACAATTTATAACCCTTAGCTTAGGAAAATAACACTTTACATCCTTTTTACATGTCTTGACAGTTTTTAGGTATTAACTGGACTCGTTTTCAATAATTTGAAAACCATATTAAACCTTCGAAATAAAATCTATAAAAATTCACAGACGTTCCCCAGGGTCTTGAGTATGTTATGTAATTTTTCCAGATTTTATTAAGTTGTCTAGATACGAATTAAAAATCCTTTTTCCCAACCTGTTCCAGAACCGGATTAATTAAAAACACCCGACCATTTTCCATCTTCTTTCCCAGTCTAGAAAATTTATAAAATTCTACAAAAATTCCAGTAATTAGCTAACATGTGATATTTTACTCAGCTAAAAGGAAACATCCTAATTCGTTATGGTTTGAAAATGATAAATGAAAAACCCGGACTGTTTTTCCAGACTTTACAAATGCGACCAGACACATGATTTTCTAAAAATCAAAAAGTAGCCTTACAGGCCTCTAAAAATTATAAACTAAATTTTCCCAGGTAGCCCTTTCAATGAACTTAGTTTTAGACTCTTAAAACACCCAAAAACTCGATCCCATCATTTAGTTACAGCCGGTTAAAGTCGAGCAAAAATCCAACTCAGAAACAGCCATCACAGAAACATGTTTATTTTGGGGTTTTAGCCATTCCAATCACTAATTATTGACATAAAACGTTTTTCGATGAGTTCATCCATGATTAGGTCGAATTAATACAGGTCATAACATGATCAAATCGAATAATTACCTCACAAACTCTCCTGGTCGATTTATACATAATAGATTTTAGGGTTTTCTTAACTTGTTATTTTATGTGACATTTTATGTGGTTAATGATTCGATTAGAACAAAAGGCAAGAACAAGGATTGAGCAAGGACGATACCATACCCTTGTAGACAACGAAGAACACGAACACAAGATCAAAACACCACACGAGTTGGGTCTTCTTCTTCCTTTGGTCGATCGGCAGCAACAAACATCAAGGAGAACACATGTTTTTGATTAGTTTTTGCTTTATAAATTCGTATGGGTCAAGATTAGGATTATCGGGTTACCTTGTGATGACGAGACATGAATTAAGAACAAGATTCAAGGCTTCTTTGGTGGTTCTTGTGGATCGAATGGCAGCAACACACAAAGGGAGGTCGACACTTTGATGAGGGATTTTAGGGTTTGTTGTTTTGGTGGTTCGGTATAAGAAAAAAAAAATAATGGACCGAATATTTGTTTGGGTTTATTTAGGGGAAAGATCAATCACCATTGTGGGCTTAACAAAATTGTACAAATCATGAACTTGGACCTCCAAATGGGCAAGGGGGGGGGGGGGGGGGGGGGGGGCCACATATAGTTTGTTCTTTTTTTTTTTTTTTTGTACAACATTTATATAATGCAATGTTTTTAATTATGTTTGGACTTAGGTTAAGTGTTAATTAGTTAATATTCGTAAGTTCTCAAAGTTTTAAATTTGAGGGTATTTTTGTCTTTTCGGATTGTTTAAATTTTCGGGTTTTAAACCAGCCATGTACAATATAGGCTCCGGAAACGTTTGGACGTTAGCAGGGTGGCGTGCGAGACGCTGGTACAAGGGGTCGCTCCTTATCTCATAGGGAAGAGGGTCATTGTACTTCTTCTCATCATACATGTTTGCTTTATCCAACAATGCTGGATACTCAGGAGGTATGATGGTACTCTCAACATAGAAAAACTGTCCTTTCCAGTTTCTAATGTTTGAAAAGGGTTTCGTCACAAGAGCAGGCACGTCATGTTCACCCCTTTTGGCAATGATTACCCAATCTCCACCAGGGTAGAGATTCACAAAACCCCTAAGCACCTCCAATGTGGGTTCATAGCCGTACACTTTACACATTACGATGTAAGTGGTCAACTTAGCAAGACCAAAAGGGTTTAACCTAGAAACATGAACCTGATAGTATTGTAGAAACTCTAAAATCAAGGGATGAATGGGTATCCTAAGATTCGATTGAGTGAATGCATGCACATACAAACCAACAAACCCTTCGGGAGCATCGAAAATATTTTGTTTCTTACTAGGGAGCATGATTTGGTACTCCGAGGGTATAGGGTAATCAAGTAGGAACTCAGATAGGGCTTGTTTCGACAAGGTACAGGTCTTTTTCCTAATAATTCGCTTAGCGGCCATGCTCATATTAAAAGAATAAAAGATCAAGGAAGGTTTATGGGAATTTTACCTTTTCGTTCCAACGGAAGCACAAGATTGCAGAGCAATGTGTATATTTTGGGCGGAGGTAAAAGTATTCTAGGGTTTTACCGTATCAAAGAATAAATACCCATCAAATCTTTAATCATGACCGCACACGTGTCTAGTTTGCTATCTAGGCGGATTTGAAATTGATTTTAAATTCTGAAAGGACGCTTACTTATACCGAGATAGTAGCAGTGGCAGTCCAAGTGGAATAATCATGATTAATCCGCATTAAATGCGTGGTTAGTTGAACATTTATTTTCTTTTTTGCATGGTTAGTGTTATACAAGGAGTATAAGGCATGTTAGATTTGTTGAGTCGAATGCAATATATACTCGTACATATATATCACTTTCGACTAGGGGGCTTGATGATGTACCCTCCGAACGGGTCGAAGGACTCCCCTTCGAGCCTCTAGAAAGCCCTCCCTTCGGAGGCCCAGGTTAGTCTCCTAGCACGTTTTATTGGCGTAAAACCATTCGCCTGCGAACTGGTTACCATGTGGGAATCCGCCAATCGAAGCCCTAAGCCCTTCGGGGTACTCCTATCGAAGGGACTAGCACGAAGGACCATTCTGACCTGGTCAAACCCACGTCTCCTCTTCCCCTTGGCTTTCCCGCCAAAACAGAGATCGTGGGCTACAAAGCCCTAGTGGTTACCACAAAATCATGGGACGCCCCCATGATCTCCGAACAAAGTGCAACCGCCCACTAAGTCCTATTTCTCTCCTATAAATAGTTTAGTCGGGTCAAGACGATGTAAGTTAACTTCACTCTTGTCATTTACAACCTACTCAAACGATTACACATACTTACTCGCACGTCGGAGGTGGTTCACAGGGTTCAACCCCTGCGCAATCACTTAACGTAGTGTTTTGGTATTTCTTATTTTCAGGTTAAGAACAAGCTTGGCGCAATCTCAACACCCCATTATTCCTTTGATCACTATCGAAGGTTTGGTTGTGCAATTATTTGTTCAATCAGAAACAATGCGACTTCTACCTTTCCCTATCATCTTCGAAGACCTAAGTCTTTTTAGGATCGATCCAGCACCAGCAGAAGCAGATGGAGGGGATTGAACCTTGATACGAAACCCAGAATGAGAATTAGAAGCCTTCCTTGGCCTATACTTAGCATTGGGAGGCTTAATTTCATCATTTGAGGAGGATTTGGGGCTATGGCGATATTTTGATGACGTCATCAATGAGGGCGAATGAAACATCTCATCAATTTGGTCGGTTTGTGGATCTGGGGGTTTTGGGGATTCGTTTGGCATAGCAACAAGGGTAGATTTGATGTTAAACAAGGTGGATAACAGGTTGAAATCACGACAAATGACTTGAGGTTTATAATGGGATTTTTATTAATATTATGTTTTTATGCATAAATGACTTGTACCTTGGCTTGAGAAACTTGTACACTTATAATTTGTAAAAATTGTATATACATTATTTAGGGTTTGTGATTTTATAAAATCATGGTTTTGTGAGATTAGGGTTTGTATCGGGAGTTATAGTGAATTTAGGGTTTTTGTGCTTTAGAAGCTTGTACATTAGCTTGGATGAGTTGTACTTTAGTGTTTTAGGGTTTAGTTATTCATAATTGTTGTTATAATAATTTAGGGTTTCATGGAAACTAGATTAGATTAAGAAAAGTTTAGTTTGTACGTTCGTTAACGAATTATTGTAAAGTGGCAAATGGTATATCGTATGATTTTTATATAAATGTTTATGTAAAATAAACATTGGGTAAGTTGATATTGGTCCGCGTGAGAGCACGTTTATCGAAGATGTGAGTTATGTCACATTAGATAGTAGTTATGATCAGATAACAAATAATAAATAAATAAAAAATTTACACGTAGAAAAAGGATAAGTATTCTGTAAGTTAGTTTATTACATTGTGGAATTTTTACAGTGGTTACACTAGTAACTAATATAAGAAGGAGATTTTGGAATTTAAAAGGGTATCTACTTGGGATAGTTAGCTTTTGGAACTTTTACATTTGGAGATTATGTTAAGGCGAGTTTACATTATTAGCTGAGTACTTTACTTCTGTAGAACTTGTTAGTGCCTTGCTTGCTTGAGGTGAGTTCTCGTAGCCCCAATTTTAACGTGTTTTACCTTGGGGTGGAAATGATACTCAATGCTTTACAAATGTTTTCATGCTGTGAACTACTGTTTTACATGATTTTGGACATATACGTGTGATGATGCAATTATATGCTGTGACATGCTTTGTTTTGTGAGTTCATGACTGCGCAACTGTTAACTCTCTGTTGGGGGCCCACATGTTATAGGTTCAGTTGGTGTAACTGTTAACTCTCTATTGAGAGCCCACATGTTGATAGATCTATCGGGGTAGCTCCCCACGTGATATTGGTTATGAGTATGGTGAACACTATAGGTTCAGTTGGCGCGACACTATTACTGTTTGGATAACATGCTTGTAATTGGTATTCATGTGCACTATTGTCCTACGTTATATTATTGACAACTCAGTGGTCTTACTTTTAAACCTACGAGCTTACCAACATTATGTTGACGTTTTCTAGTACCATTTTCAGGTGTTAATGGAGTTGCTTAGAAGGTTGAGTATTGATTGGCTTAGCAAGACTTAAGACAAGACCCTCCTAGGGTATATCCCGTGGAGTTGCATTTTGACATTTCCTAGTGATGTTGTTTAACTTTGAGACTTATGTTTATCTTGGATCTTTGTACGTATCCCGGTTGTGGGAGTTTGCGACTATTATCTGTCTTATGTTATACATTTAGTTTTTCTCTATTGTGACACCTTGTGTTCTTGACTATGAGGTCATCCCCCGTGAATGCCATTCCGCTGCGCCATTTTTAGGGTGTGACATCGTTTTCGCTATTACTTTAAGTGACTCAAGTACAAATTTGACCAAAATAGTCTGGGATTAGACATATAAACTATAGATACATTCAAGACAGATAGCATGTGACTAACTACAAGATCATATGTGACTGACTACAGTCAGATCACACGTGATTTGTTGTGAATCACATGTTATTTGTCCCATATTAAACATGTCACATATAAACATGTGATTTGTTTCGAATCACATGTGATTTGTTTCGAATCACATGTGATTTATTCCGAATCACATGTGATTTTGTAGTATAAATCAGAATTCATATTACATGTGACTAACTACAAGATTATATGTGACTAAATACAGGTATTTCTTAAAAAAGTTGAAGAAAAGCCTAAGCCGAAGGCTGAGACTAAACCTATTTAGAGAAAAAGGAAGTTATTAGATTCGAAAGTGAAGAACGTATGAAGGTGTCAAAGAAATTTGAGGGGAAGATAATTAAAGGGTCTTCTAAAAGTGAATCTTTTTCTGATGAAGGTGAAAAGAAAGCGAGGCGTAAGAAGCAGTCAAAGAAATTGAAGTGGAAGACGAAAAAATTGTCTTCCGATTCAATGTTTTTTTGTTAGAATTATACTTGTTTTACATTTCTTCATTTTATTAAGTTTTCCTTTTCTTAAAACAAACTTTTTTATTAAGTTTCCCTTTTCTTTTAATAAACTGTGTGTATTCACTTAAAAAACTGTTTTATCCGAATCACATGTGTTTCATTTGTAAATCACATGTGATTCATCTCTAAATCATGTGTGATTCATCTCTAAATCCTAGGTTTTGTGTGTTGAAATAAGCCACTTACTTTATTTTTCAAAAAATAGATTTGTAAAGTAATATACAAGGGAAAGTATTTGAAAAAAGATCGTTTTGAATATGTTCATGCAACCATCGGAGTTTGAAGAGAAATGGGCAAAGTTGATTGAAGATTTTGGTTTGCAAAAACACAAGTGGATGACGAAGATGTTTAAGATGATTTATACTTGATTTGATAACATGTTTTTTTTTTACAAATCACATGTTTTGTTTTCTGTACAATTTTTAAAAATGTTGAATACTCTCTTGTGTATTAAATTCAAACATAATACAATCAAGAAAGATGAGCATTCAGTAAAAAGTTTTGTAATCAAGTAAATGTGAATTCCATAAATTCAATTAACAATTCATACAATACATTGCAGAAATTCTAAATAAACTGAAAAATAAATTCAAATCAAAAGTTTTCATGCATCCGTCATTGTCATATTTCTCTTTTTGCATGTGGATTAGCGAAAATTTATTTTGTATGTGTGTTAGTCTTCTCTCCACAATGTCCACATTTCTTTTTCTGACTCCACACTAATTTGAAGTGATTTCTCTCTTCCATTCATTATTTGTTGTCCTTTCACACCACCTTTGTTTCCAACGCCTAAAGGATTAGGATATTGTATTTGTTTCCTGCGCCAAAATGTCTACAACAGCATACCACCGACCAATCATCTATAGTGCGTAGTACTATATGACAACACAATACATGAATCACCCGTGATTTACAGTTTTTGATGGAAAAAAAATAATACTATTTCCGTCCCAAAATAAATGTCACCTTTGACTTTTTCGAGTCTTTTTTATTCAACTTTGACTTTAAATATTTTTATTTGTGTTATATAATATTTGATGCGAAGTATATGAATGGATTGGGTTTCAAATGTATTTTCATTGGTATAATTTTCATCAAGTATTATATAACACAAATAAAAATATTTAAGGTCAAAGTTGAATAAAAAAGACTCGAAAAAGTCAAAGGTGACATTTATTTTGAGACGGAGGGAGTAACAATAATAATAAGAAAAAAAAAAGCATTTCGTAAAGAAGTTATATCTAAAAGTGATTTATAGATATAACACATGTGATCCTGTACAAGGAACACATGTGATTCATACCCGGATCACATGTGATTCACATAAGAATCACATGTGATTCTGATAAAAGAATCTCACATCAAATTACTAGTTCATACTTTCAAGTAACATACCTTATAACTCTACCACTATAAAGGGTTCTACAACAAAGAATAAGTTACATGTAATTTACATTTTTCAATAACAAAACACAACAAAACAAAATCACATGTGATTTACATCTTTCTAGATCAAAACATAATCACATGTTATTCAATTTACAACAACAAAGAGTAAATCACACATGATTTACATTTTTCTATAACAAAACACAAAAGAACATAATCGCATGGATTTACTGATTTCTAGATCAAAATAGAATCACGTGTGATTCGGTTTATAACAACAAAGAGTAAATCGCACGTGATTTACATTTTTTCTTAACAAAACACAACAAAAAAATAAAATCATGTGTGATTTACTCCTTTCCAGATTAAAACAAAATCACATGTGTTTCAGTTTATAACAACAAAGAGTAAATCACACGTGATTTACATTTTTCCATAACAAAACATAATCACATTTGATTTTACCTGCAATATCTTGTACATCATCCTCTAGATCTGCAATTTCTGGTTCACCTTCTTATTGTTCAATTGCCTCTATTTCTTTCATGTTTTGCTCAATTAACTGATTTTAACCAGTTTTAGATTAACGGCGGACGGCGGAGCGGCGCCAATGGATCAGCGGCGATTTGACGGCGAGTCTGCGGAGGATTAGCGGTGGATCTGCGCCGCATCGACGACTGATCGACAATGATATGTAGGATCGATGGATCGGCGGCGGATTCGTGGCGGATCGACGGTTTGTGTGTGTTTCTGTTGTTTGTGTGTGTTTTTGTAGAAAGAGAACTGAAAGAACCCTAACTTTTTTTTGAGTAAAATGAAGGTAAGATATGTATTTTGTGTTTTTATATGGGACAAATCTACCCTTAATATGAGATTGGGTGTTTTAGTGTTAGCCATTGGATCAAAATGAAGTCAAAGGTTATGATTGGCTCTCTTGATCTTTAGAGATTTGATGGTCTTTGTGGATCTCACCTGTTGATCAGTTATTAATGTCAGATCTGTTTGTTAAGTTGTACTAATTCTTTAATAAAGTTAGGAATTAAAATATGATGCATGTAACATGCCCCTATAGTTTGACGAACCAAAAGTTTCTTAATTATCAAGTTTCTTATTATATACTTTAATCTTAATAGATTTCAACGCCCCAATGTTTGAATACATTTGTCTCCATGATGGACGGTGCTAAACTCTTCAACTTTTTAACTTTCATTCTTTTTGTATTTTATAAGTAATATATAACACAAGACCTCGACGTGTTTCAGTCTATGTATAGTATCTATAAAGGTATCATATAATGTCAACTTTTTTGTAATAGGAGTAGGATTATCTTAGTTGTACTATAAGTTCCAAATTAATGTAAAAACGAATCTTCATATATACACTTGTCAATATAAACTTGATCTAGAAATGTAAAAAGATCATTCTTTTATTCCAAGTCTTGCTAATTAAGAATATAGATAGTGAAAAATATTAGAAATGACAATGAACTTCCTATTTTTCTTTTATCAATGTTAGCAACACAAATTTTATATCAATTTTCTTTTTCTTTTTTTCTCGAAAAACCATGGTTTCTGCCTGTTTGACCAACTAAGCTATGGAGTTTGAACTCATCGTCACACATACTCATACCAGATAAAGTAATTATTATTATTTTTTTTTTTATATTATTATTTTTTTTTTATAGTTTAATGTAAGTACTTCTGAATTTATGTAAAGGTACACTTTTATTTTACACCAAGGTTAGAAACAGTTTTTTCTTTAACTAATTTGTGACTAATAAAAATTGTGTTATCAATAATAGTAACTTTATTAATACGTTACTATAGACGACACTTCTAATTTTCACCAATGTATACATATAGAGAGTATGGTGTAGGAGCCCCAATAAAATGATATTGGTATTTTTTTTCCCCAGTGGCACACCAATGGCTAGCCATAGTGCATCGTCCCATTATGAGAGTGAGTGAGGTATTTTTATTGGTATTTGGGTGACACTTACATGTACTAATAACAGTTATTGGTTGTTATTGCTAGGAAGAGTATTTTAGTTATTAGGGTGTAATTGTGAAGATGTTGAGGTGCCGCTGAGGTGTCACACCAATAACAATTATTGGTGTTGTGATTCACCTAGCTCTCTTATATACTTACATCATATAAAGTTATATATCATTGTGTCGACATCACATTTTATGAGTAACAATTATCCAAAACTTCTTAAGCCGTGTACATCGGAGTCAAGCACTCGTCTTCTCCGACTAACCTAAAATTGGAAAAATCACGTCTGTTACACGTTTATTCATTTCTTATACACATGCATAAACTTGGTAAATTAGTTCCTTGCAGTGTTGTGAGTTTTTATTAAATTTAGAGTAAATTACACGGATGGTCCCTGTGGTTTACATTGACTTTCACTTTTGGTCTCTTGACTTTTTCTTTTAACAAATAGTCTCTAACTCCGAAACCCTTAACACCTACGGTCCTTTGACCAAACGACGTTAGATTTGACCGTTAAACACCCTTCATGTGACTTGCACAAAAGGATAAAAATGTCCTTTTATTCACTCTCTTTCTTCCTCGTCATCTTCTCCCACCACTACCAATCAAACCTATCATTCTTCTTTCTTTTCCATCTTCACCCATAACACCCAACTCCCAACACCATTATTTTCAGTCGTTAATTTTTTCGACCACTTCCATCAAATTCCGACCACCTCAATCAAACACCCATATTCATTTTATATTTTACCTTTAGATGTGTACTTGATTTTACACTTCACAACACATAAAGATTCCAAAAATAAACACCAAGCAAATGGGCAAATAACCCTACCACCACCATCACCTAAAACACCCTATATACTATCATCATCATAATTTTGCAGTCTTACAAAGATAAAAAAACTAACAATAATAGAGTAATATATTTTTATTACATAAATACTAATAAAATACTATATAGGTATAGATATATTTGTATATGTGTATATATTATTCGGGCGAAGCGGGGCGAGGATTCCCCGCTCCCCGCCCCAAACCCGATTAAAATCCCCGTTTAAGCCCCAAACCCACCCCGTATCCCGATTAGCATGACCCGCCTCGCCCCCATTAATTCGGGTTTCGGATTTCCCCGTCGGGCTCGGGTTTTTTTTACCATTCCTAGTCCCCACCACCCCCCCCCCCCCCCCAAATCGTTGGATCTGTGTACCCGCCACAACTATGTGTTGCTATGTGAATTTGTCTGTTTTAAAATAGATATAACATACGTAAAAACCCTCTTTGTAGCTAGCACCAGCTGCTCACCAACCACCATTTTTAGTGTTTGTTTTAAAATAGGTCTAACTTATGAGTGTGTGTTTTATGTTTTTCTTTTATGCATTTGTATGTGTTTTATAAATTGAGGAAAAGGATAGCAATGGGTTTCGATTGGTTTCTTTTAGGTGTATTTTATAAAAAGGAAAAGAATAATTACCCGAGAGAAAAAAATGAGAAGTATGATGTGGGTGTGGGTATTTGTTTGAGAAAAATGAAAAAGAAATAAAAAAAATGTTAAAAGACAATAATACCCTCATGTGTCTCGCACATGTTTTAACGTTCAAACTTAACGTCCGTTGGGTCAAAAGACTGTGAGTGTTAAGGGTTTCGGAGGTAGGGACTATTTGTGTAAAAGAAAAAGTCAAAGGACCAAAGATGAAAGTCAACGCAAACCACAAGGACCATACGTGTAATTTACTCAATTGAAAAAGAATAGTTGATATATAAAGGATATAGTTCGATGAGCATCCGTACAAGGAGCAACTGGTCTCAAAATAGAAATATATAAACCTAAAAAGAAAAACGAACAAAATTTTGATTAGTCAACAGAAAGCTAGAAAGCTGAGATTCGATGTAAATAAACCACCACGTTGACGTTTTATTTCATTCTATTCTAATGTCACCACCACAACATTTCTTCTTCTTGCTAATCCTTTGTCTCTTGACATTGTCTAGAGCCTCCGAATCACCACGAAAACATGCACTTTTCGTATTCGGAGACTCGTTCTTTGATCCTGGAAACAACAACTACATTGACACAAGCACTCTTGATCAGGCTAACTTTCCTCCTTATGGTGAAACACACTTTCATTTCCCAACTGGCCGCTTTTCGGATGGCCGTATCATTCCAGATTTCATATGTATGCATCATATCTTAATTAGCTGAACATGTTCCAACTTCCATTTTTTATAAGTTTTAACTAACATTTTTTATTTTAATTTTTGTATTATGATGGAAAAGTGGAGTATGCTAAGTTGCCATTGCTACCGCCTTATATGTCTCCAATAAGCAAAATGTATTATCGGATTGGAGCGAACTTTGCTTCTGCTGGAGCAGGAGCTCTTGCTGAAACATTTCAAGGAGCGGTACGTATTAGTATTACATTATGCGTTTTGAAATAATCACGTAACTTATATACTTGTCAAGGTTATTCTAGACTAGCTAGCCATTTGTACGTATGTAATCGTGATACGATAACCACATCTTTAAGGGCAGTCGTTAAGAAAAAGTACGTATTTTTTAACCACGGTTTTTAAGGTTGTCATTAGTAAAACTCTACGGTTAAATGTTTTGATTTTTGAGTTGAAATGATAGAAAAAGGAAAGTGGCGTACTAGAGATTTGCCTTTTTAACTGGTTGTGAACATTTTAGACCATTCATTATGTTGTGTTTGCAACCAACCAAATCACTTTTAGAAGTTGTGACCCCTCCTCTTCACCAAATTTACCAACATAAACCAATTTAATTACCATTAATTACGGTACTAGTACTATTTTTTTTTCTTCCAAATCTTCTTAGTCTCTGAGTTTTAAACTCTCTTAAAACAATGAAAAGTCAACTAGTCTTGTGGGGAACGAGATCTATTAAATCTAGTTTTTAATGGAACATAAATATGTTAAATGGTTTCCCATATCTTTAGGTAAACAACTATATTCAAGCTATGTCATATTCATGTGCCCTACTATATATGTCATTTTGAACCTTATATTATTACTTAAATGATAAAAAATAAAATATCTTGTTTATCAACCTCATATCTAAAATTAAAAAAAATTAACAAAAAAAAAAGGGTATGAACAAAAAGAAGAAGTTGTTAAAGTGTAATTATATATAATATGGTATAACAAACATGTTGTTGGTTATCTATCAATTGCAAGGGGATGAATGCATGTGGTAAAGTTGTGGTTAAGAAAGTTTCATAGACAAAAGTGATGTGTCCAAGACATCTTTCAGGCAAAACTCCAATAGTGCAGGGGACCAACATATTGTTTACCTTTTAGTAGTAGGTCATGCATGTGAATATACAAGAATCAAACTAATTATTAACTAAGTGTCAGTTTATTAGTCTTTTTGTTCAATCTCATGAAGTCTTCCAAAAAAAAAAAATTAAGTTTATGTAAAATGTAGTTAAATAAAAAAAAATTAAAAATGAGTTATCTAATGTTATAAGGCTATTAGTGGTTAGCATAACATTTATAATTCTTAAACAAGGTTTAAGTTTTGTGATCATGTGGTTTTTGATAGGTAATTAGTCTTCAAACTCAATTAAGCAATCACAAGAGAGTCGAGGAGCGGCTAAGAAAGATATACGGAAACACCAAGGCCAAGAACACATTGTCGAAAGCTGTATACTTGTTTAGCATTGGAACAAACGACTACATTAGCCCGTACTTAATAACTAATTCTACCCGTTTCAACTCCACTTACTCCAACTCTCAGCTCGTACAAATCGTTATTGGAAACTTAACAACCGCAATCAAAGTAAGCACATAGATTGAAAGAACCCCGAGTATTTGTTATATCTGTCTTTTTAAGTTTTCAAAATTTGACAGGAGTTACACAAAAGAGGGGGCAGAAAATTCGGGTTTCTAAATTTAGGACCATTGGGATGTATTCCAGGGATCAGGATAATTCTTAATCCATCGAGTGACTCTGGTGGATGCATAGAAGCCGCTTCATTGCTAGCAAAACTACATAATCAAGTGCTCGCCAAGTCACTAAGAAGATTAGCAAAGCAACTGCATGGATTTAAATATTCGTTATACGACTTCAATACCAACCTCAACCAAAGACTAAAACATCCTTCCAAATACGGTATGTGCAAGTATGCAAGTGAGCAATATTGAGTGTTCAGTGACAGTAAACTTGGTTTTAAAATTGAAATTTAAATGTACGAATGATGTATAGGTTACAAGCAAGGGAAAACAGCGTGTTGTGGGACAGGACGGTTTAGAGGAACATTTAGCTGCGGAGGGAAGAGACCGGTGAAAGAATTTCAAGTTTGTAAAAATCCTAAAGAGTATGTGTTTTGGGACTCTTACCATCTCACTGAAAGAGTTCACAAACAAATGGCGCATCAAATGTGGAACCAACAGCCTACCAAAGGAACTTACAATCTCAAAACTTTGTTCCAATTACAATAATAGCGGTTATATAATTCTATCAACTTCATTTTGGCTTTGTGTTCATATTGACATGTTTGATCATATCCTATCTTGTAAAGAAAGGCACATATTATATGATTGACTATTTATTTTTCAACACTGTTTACAATCCAATTCTCTTGTGGCGGCTCGTTTAAAGGGCCACATGTACAAGTTGAATGTGCTGATCATATATGAAGGCAAAGTGTGATAATTGAGGATCAACTTATTAGGCATATGGCTCTATCAAATCCACTTCTTGTTGTTTTTTCTTGTTTGTCAATGCTTGCAGGTTGCCTGAGTTCTCGAAACCATTTCAATGAGCATGTCGCGATTTTTGTTTTTGGCGATTCACTTTTTGATCCTGAAAACAATAACTACATTAACACTACAACGAGCTTCCAAGCTAACTTTTGGCCTTATGGTAAATCATACTTCAATCCTCCAAGTGGAAGATTCTGCAATGGTCGTCTCATCTCTGAGTTTATCGGTGAGAATATCTTAAACTAGTACCAATCTTGTTTTTTCCTTGAGTATTTATCTTTAATTTTTCTTCTCTTATATAACGTACAGCTGAGTTTGCAAGACTGCCCCTCATTCCAGCCTACCTCGACCCCCAACATAACGAATTTGTGCATGTAGCAAACTTTGCCTCAGGTGGAGCTGGTGCATTAGTCAAAACCCATGTTGGATTTGTATGTATCCCTTTCTCACTTCCATAACTTATATCGTGAAATTTAGTGGCTCCGCCCATATATTGTGGACCCTTTTTGATATAAAGTGTTCACAATTGACACATAGAAAATGCAACACTGAATTTCCTTATCATAAACTGACTTTGTGGACCAAATAATCTTATTCTTATGCTTCTTATGTAATGTTATAAACATGAAGGACCAATAGTGTTAGTTAGATAGTTTGTAACCGAAAAGTAGTTATTGGCGGTTACAGAAGTTAGTTACAAGTTAGTTAGAATTCGGTTATTACCGAAGGGACATGATGGTTCAATCATACCGATTGGAACCTTATATATATGTATGTAAAACTCGAATACAATGGTTAGAAAGATTATACAATTTACTTATTCAATATTCACTTTGCAACTTAATATAATTCGATCTAGAAGTTGGGACAACAATTGGCATCAAGAGCAAGGGTTATACACGAAACAAAATTCTGTTTCTGCATAACATAAACACAACGAGAAGGCCATAGAAGAACGCAGAGAAGAAAAGAGAACATCGTTATTTTTTTTCTTCAGCGAGGAACGTGTTGTTTTCTTTATCTTCCAAAGAAAACAAACGAGTTTGAATAAGGAGAAGCGTAGAAGAGATAGTGCACGATCTGTTTTGCGTAAAAGTTGCAAGCGTACACATCAAACGATATTGGTGGGAGAAAACTTTGTTGGCAACAACGAAGGGAAGGAAGAGTGGAAGACTTTGTGAAGAACCGGTTGAAAACAAAGACACAAAGCATTATAAGACGCAGATTCTAGAAGCGCATGAAACGTTGTTGTGAAGGAAAAACGTATACGTAGAACAAACAAGGAGTACTCAAGGAAAAGTGTGTGGAGTTAGTGTCGGTACGACACAAGAACAACAACAACGAGAGAAGGAACAAGCGAAGGACTATTTTGTTTCGGTGTAACGAAATCAGAAACGAAGGGACTGTTTTTGGTTCGGTGTGGTTACCAAGGTGTGGTAACAAGATTGTGTGTAGGAAGTGTCTTAGGATTTCAAGCAAACCGAGATCAAGAACAACACACAAAAGAAAAGGAAAAGAAAATGCGTAGCGTGGTATAAGAAAGTGTTGGTTTGTTTGTGTCGAATACAAAATAAAAAACATTCGACAACACTAAACACAAACAAGTACAAGACTAGGAGGCCGTGACTTTTGGTTGAAGATTCAAGGAAGAATTCGAAACAACAAAGCAAGGAGGTCGTGGAACATTTTGTTTAGACTCGTTGGCAAGAAAAAACAATTCGACAAGGAAGAAAAGAAAGAACCGTGGTGTTCTGTTTTTGGTTCGAATCAAAACAGAAGCAAGGCAAAAAAATCCGAAAGCTTTGTTGAAGTTAGAATTCGAATTGGAAGGAAAAAAGGCAACGAGGCAGGAGAAAACAAAAGAACGAAGTGGGAATATCGACAAACGTTGGTGAACGATTTACTAACGAGACAAGGGAATACAACTTGTATTCAACACAAATAAACGAGGTCACAAGTTACATTTTTTTTTTGGATTTCAATTACATTAGAATAAGTATAGATTTTATTAGTTTATACTATTAGGAAATCCCGAAAACTATTATTGATCCCGTATTACTAGGATTCCCGGAAACTATATATATATATATATTACCATAGTAGAAGAGATACCATACTAGAAAGAATAATTCCCATACGCACTAGAAAGTGAAGATAATAAATACTTTTAAGATGGCCGGTGACGATACAAGCACATCAACCACAATAAAACCTATAACACCTATTGCACAATACCAATGCCCTAAGTTGAAAAACACAAATTACACGGTATGGGCTATACAAATTAAGGTTATACTAGAAGCACATGGTTTGTGGGAAACAATAGAACCTAAGGAAAACACGCAAGTAGATGATAAGAAGGACAAGGCAACAACGGCCTTGTTATATCAAGCGTTGACTGAAGATGTGCTTTTACAAGTAGCGGGTTGTAAAACGGCTAAGGAATTATGGGAATCATTAAAGAAAAGACACGTTGGAGAAGAAAGAGTGCAGCAAGCACGGTTACAATCATTGATGATTGGGTTTCACTCACTTCAGATGAAGGAAGATGAAACGGTGGATGTATTTGCAGACAAGTTAAACGGCTATGTCACAAAGGCAAAAGAACTAGGGAAAACAATAGATGAATCACTTTTAGTTAGAAAACTATTAGACTCCACACCCGATAGATTCATTCAGATAGTAGCATCCCTAGAACAAACAAGTGATCTAGGCTACATAACCCTAGATGAGATCACTGGAAAACTCAAAGCGTTTGAGGAAAGGATAAAGCTCCGGAAGGGAGGTCAAGTTGAAAGCCAGGAGAATTTACTATTCGCACATGGCGAACACTCAAAAAAAGGAAAAAGTTTTAACAAACGTGGAGGTAGATCAAATTACTCACAAGGAAACTGGCGAAATAATAACAGCAGAAATAACTCTCAAAAAGGAAACTCGAATCATAAAGGAAACCCAAATAAGAATACAAGTAGGAAGGATTTGAGTAACATAAGATGTTTCAAGTGTAACAAACTTGGACATTTTATGAGTAAATGTAGAGTAACATCAACAACCCAGGAACAATCAAACCTCATTTTAGAAGACGATGAACCATCACTATTAATGACTATGCATGAGACCGAACACGAGGAAGTGTTGTTGAATGAAGGCCAAATTCAACCAGGGAAATATGCTTCAAAGGATGCAAGTATATGGTATTTAGATAACGGTGCAAGTAACCACATGACGGGAACTAGGAGTCATTTTAAGGATATTGATGAGAGCGTAACAGGACGAGTACGTTTTGGAGATGGATCGTATGTACAGATAAAGGGAAAAGGCTCTATATTGTTAGGTTGTAGAAACCAAGAAAGAAGGCGGCTGCAAAATTACAGGTTACAGCGACAGTAGTTATGGAATCAACACTGATCAAGGAAAAGGAACTACTGGCATAGTATTTTATTTTGGAGAGTCACCCATTACCAGGTGTACTCAGAAACAACCAACAGTGGTGCTATCATCATATGAATCAGAATTCATGGCGGCTACTGCAGCAGCATGTCAAGCCTTATGGTTAAAAAGATTACTTAGTGAATTAACTGGAAATGAAGAAAAGAAGATAACGTTGAAGGTAGATAACGTTTCAGCAATAGCACTAGTCAAGAACCCAGTTTTTCATGGAAGAAGTAAACACATCGACATTCGCTATCATTTCATTCGAGAATGCGTAGAGAATGGACATATCAATGTGGAACATGTCACACCCCGCCGAAGGCGGAAACGCAAGGTGCGACGAAATCAATATACATCGCAAAAAGATATAGAACAATACCATAATTTACATTAAAGGAAAAGTATATCATTACAACATTATTATAGCCGACATTGGCAATTTAAGATATACAGTTTGGTTTCCAAAAGATAGCATTTTAGTACATAATGATCAATAGCGACATGTGAAAACTTCATTATGCAAAGACCTTGAAGAAAAGTTTACTGACGATCATCTGAAATGCATGAGAGAAAACGGGTCAACTATGAAAATAGTTGGTGAGCACACACGTTTTATATAATATGAAAACCTTTAAAAGAGAGTATAAGTTTTTAGTCTTTGAGAATAGTCCACAAGGCAAAGGCGTTGTCAATCCACTCAGTTGCAAGTCCCGCTCATACAAGACTTGTAACCTGTGTGTTCACAACCCATTGCGTAAAAAGTTGTATGTCTAGTAATCATGTACACGTGGTCAATATAGTTCACAATAAGGGCACATAGTATATAATAAAGTATGTGGCAAGGCTTCTAAAATAAATAATATGCGTTCCGTAGACAGGGGAACGAGAGGTTGGCCGACCTCTAATAGCGCTATCCATACTACCTACTGCTCCACACAAGGAAGTCGTACGAACGGTACGTATAAACTGGAGTGCGAACGGCAAACCAGTTGGAGACTAACAATTGCGGATGTACGAACAGTACATCATTCACAAACTATTATATATTATTAAGTCAAAGCTACCTCCGTCCCATATTAAGTGTCCATAATGGAATCTTGGGATGTCCCAAATTAAGTGTCCAGGGAATATTTTCAACCAATGAGAAGAGACTTTAGTGGGTAATAGTGATATTTGATTGGTGGAGAGTGTAGCTAGTGGAATTTCCTAAAACTTTGTGCATTTGAAAAGTGGACACTTAATATGGGACGGAGGGAGTATATATTATTAAGTCAAAGCTACTCCGTAGACAGGGGAGATTTTATGTTGCTCCGTAGACAGGGGAGACTTTATAATGTTGCTCCGTAGACAAGGGAGACTTTGCACTGCTCCGAACATGGGAGACTTTAGGTTATAATACGTACGGTACATTAAGTTCAAAAGTTCAAGTCAAGTTCAAGAGTTCAAACAAGTTATAAGGTCTAAACAAGTTAAAAGAGTTCATAATAATCAAAGGGTTCAAAACAATGTTCAAAGAGTTCAAGTAATAATTCATGCATCCACCCCAAAGCAATTAAAATAGTTAGAAAAAGGGGTTCGTGAATACTCACCTATTACAAGCGATATGATGACAAAATGTATGAACTGAAATAAGGCGCGAACTCTAGCCGCAACCTAATATGATATGATCTAAGGTAAGCAATGATACAATGCTATACATGCACATACGTATGTTATCGATACCACTTGCAGTTTTTGAAAATAACGTTTATCTTTGAAAATATACTTTTATCGTCTCGTTAAGTTATAAACTATTTCTCATGTAAATACGTTGAAATGATGCCCCATGATTCTCGTTTAGTGTTCCGTTAATGAATATGATGTTTTCGGCGTAGTTTAATATATTCCAAACTTGATAAAATATGTCCACTGACCTCGCCAAAAGTCGTCGTGAAATATTGTGCGTTAAGTATTAATGGTCAAGCTCGGCGTTTTTGAAAACCTTGTAACATTATCTAGGTGTTGTCTCATTTAACTTTTGAACGTACGCGCCTCGACGGTTAAGAAATATCGCTTCCAATGTCGTTACTTGAAAATATAATGTTCAACACTTAGAAAAATTCTATTATAGTAAAAGTTGTCAAAATAATAACTTAAAAAGGATTTTCGGGTAAAAAGATGAGGCTGTAGTTTATTCGTTATAAGTCTATTCGACGAACGGCTAACTGATTTGAAAAGCTTGCTGGAAGATCTTGATTTCATATGAAGACGGCTCGGACTCAAACCCTACCGATCATGGAGAAAAACAGCCGAGAAAGTGGTGTCTCGCAAAGACAGTTTAGTGGCAAAATTATAATAGAAGTGCTGATGGAATTTTATATATATCGTCGGATTTCAAACACTTGTATCTTTTTCGTTATAAGCTCGTTTTCTATGTTCTTTATATCCCCGGAATCGTGGGACAACGTATTAACATATTTTTGATAAGTCGGGACGGCTAGATCAAGTTTTACACCTCAAAACAGTCCGCAAAAACTGTTCAACGGCAACATAATTTCTGGAAAAATATAAGTTTCGTCGTTAACTCGTTTTTAGCATAACTTTCGCGTCGTAAATGATATTTTAGCGATTCCAGCGGCTACGGTTTCGTTTTTGAAAGTATTTCCGGAATATGAAAACCAAAAATTACCACAGCCCCCTGAAGTTTCGGGATTTGGCAAAAATGGACAGAACCTTTTTATATTTGTTTAAATGTCACTTTTCTAGTTTCTAGCTTATGTTTAAACCACTTCAACACACCACAAGCTAGTAATCTTACCATACACCTTCTTAGGGTGTCATGGGTTCCTAGTATTCACAAAACTTGTAGGATATCAAGGGGATGATCATAGGTTTGTTATAAATTCATAAAAACCAATATATACTTGAAAGTGGTAACTTTAACATATATACTTGCATGTATGCTATTATAAAATTAAAATAGATCATGTTATCATGAAAATGAAAGTATTAGATGATGAAAAATATTACTTGAATCTTACTTGATACTTTTGAAGGATTTAAAGATGGTTATGTTAATAACTTTGAGGTTTTTATTTCAAAACCTTAACAAAGTATACATGGAAGACTTGATTATAACTTGTTCTTGAATTCTTGATGGATCATCCTTGTTTTTTTTTTATGGTTGCCGTGAGCTAGGGAGGAAAAGGGAAGACAAAACCTTGCTTTATGATTTATTAGAAATGAATAAGTGTGAGATTTAGTGTTTAAGTCTTGAAATATCTTACATGTAAGGGCATATTAGTAATTTCAATCATAGAAGTAAAGTCTTACATGTGTTGGTGTATATTAAGGTTGACACATGTATATAAGTGTTGAGATATTTGTATCTTGTGTAGTATTAAGTGTATTGTTAGTCATTTAGTGTATATAACGTGTTATGGTATAAATTTTGAGTACCGGGTTAACTAGAAATCAATTTTGACGGAACAAAACGAAATGTATTAAAGTCGTAAAATTTATAATTTACATTTCTGATGAGAATCGGGTGTTAAAATAATTATCGGGTTGAAATAACGCAAACCACGGAGTTATAAGCTCCTAACGTAAAATGTAACAGTTGACTTGAAAACACCGTGTAAATTAATAATATAATTTTTATATCATTATAATGAGTACAAAAATGTGTTAGGATCATAGTCGGGAGTATTGGGTATACGTTAGTAGTAAAAACTGAGTAGTAACGTTTATTAAATATTTGAACATACGTAAATTAAAATAATGCATATCCGTGCAGGACCTAATATACGGATGAACGATAATCAAGAATAGTGTTTTGTGAATAGTAAAATTTTTGAACGCTTCTCGTAATCTCAAACCGACTCCGAAAACGATGAATAGTGAAATGATGAATAGTGATCAGTGAATAGTAAATGATGAATAGTAACTTGTCGAAGTTTTGAAATAATGTAGACGTGGAAAATTACGGGTTGTTACAGAACATGTCAGCGGAGAACTACAAAGAGCATATATTCTAACAAAGGCTCTACCAAGATTGAAGTTCACGACAATACGACAAATGCTCGGAGTTCAAGATTTAAAGAGAAGCAACGATCAAGATTAAGGAGGAGAATGTGGACCAAATAATCTTATTCTTATGCTTCTTATGTAATGTTATAAACATGAAGGACCAATAGTGTTAGTTAGATAGTTTGTAACCGAAAAGTAGTTATTGGCGGTTACAGAAGTTAGTTACAAGTTAGTTAGAATTCGGTTATTACCGAAGGGACATGATGGTTCAATCATACCGATTGGAACCTTATATATATGTATGTAAAACTCGAATACAATGGTTAGAAAGATTATACAATTTACTTATTCAATATTCACTTTGTAACTTAATATAATTCGACCTAGAAGTTGGGACAACAGACTTTGTGCACAAATGCGGTGTGTAGGTTGTTGATCTTAAAACGCAGCTGGAATATTTCAGAGACTTAAAGAAACATTTTAGGCAGAATTTAGGTGATGTAAAGGCTGAGCAGTTGTTGTCCAATGCCGTCTACTTATTTAGCTTTGGGGGCAATGACTATTTAACCCCGGTTGGCAATATTGATAGTGTCCTTTATCCATACACACATGACGAGTACGTGGGAATGGTGATTGGAAACTTGACTAATACGTTCAAGGTAACATATATTTTGTGCCAAGAATGTTTCGCTCTAAATTGAGATTACATGTCTTTCTTTTTTTTCTTTTTTTTTTTCCTTCGTTGATAAAGGGAATCTATAAAATGGGAGGAAGGAAATTCGGAATCCTTAATGTCCCACCATTAGCCTGTTTGCCAAGCATTTGTGCAGGACGGTCAGACAATACTTGCAACGAAGAACTTGACATCATATCGAGTCTACACAATCAGAAACTTTCCAAGAAACTTCAAGAGCTTGAGAAACACTTGGAAGGATTCAAGTATGCAAAATTTGATCTTTCAACCGCTGTTTGCAACAGGTTGAACAACCCATCAAAATATGGTACATGCATACTTGTGACTCTTGGTTACTCTTTCACTAGTTCGAGTCCATAAATTCGACCATTGATATCTTTGGTTCCAATGTTTATATTAAGGTTTCAAGGTAGGCAATAGTGCATGTTGTGGAAGTGGTCCTTATAGAGGAATATATAATTGCGGAGGAAAAAGAGGACTACAAGAATACGAACTTTGTGATAATATTAACGACTATCTTTTCTTCGACTCGTATCATCCCAATGAAATAGCGAACCGACAATATGCAGAACTGTTTTGGAACGCAGATTCTAATGTCACGACACCTTACAATTTGAAGACACTCTTTCAAGGTAAGCGTCTCGCCCTTTGTCAAGATTTTTATATATATGCTAAATTTTTGTTTGATAAAAGTTCTTGCTTGTGCTGCAGGGGAACTATGAGAAAGAGTTCAAATGCATGTTACATACAACAAATTTGTAATACGGGGTGAATTGATCACATAGTTTTTGGACACTTTATTTAATAAACACAACGTTTGTAAAATTATACTCGTACATTATTCATATAGAGGCATAGAGCGAGTAACACACACATCCACGGATACAAATTTCCATAGTACGTTTTGACTACAAAAATCATTTTAAGTGTGATCAATACTTTTGTGGACAACTGAACTGATAGTTGCAGAACTTCATGCTTAGAGCATTAGCCCATTAGGTACCGTGATGTTGTCCCGCTCGTACTGTGGAAAAAAGTGTTGCCACATCATCACTGTTCATAGGGTACCCTCCTCACGCCGTCCGGTGGCATTTTCCAGGACCACTTCGGCTGATCATGACGGCTCAGCACTCGAAAACACGATGGCATGTATCCTTCTCGCGCCGTCACGTTGCGTTTTGAGGTAAAACACAACTTAAAACGCAGGGTACCTAGCCCTCTTAACAATATTTGGGCCTACTTACATTACATATAACTAGACATCTAGTTTACTACACATTTAATACCAGAAGGCCGGCCCACTAAACAAAAGCCATATCACTAGAAACTAGCCCAGCTAGGTCACTAAAGAAAAGGCCATATTGACATTTCCATAGTTTAAACAAAATATTTGTGTATTCTTGTTGATTCATTTTTGTAATGTAGTAACATTTAAGAGGGAGTTGAAAACATGAAACAATTTGTATCCAAGTGGTATGCAAATGATAAATTAGGGAGACAAAAAATCTCGAGAAGAAGTAATCCATACTCTTTACTTGCTGTCTATGTATCAATACCAAATCTTGTAGACACCATGAACTGAATAAGTCACTATTGTATTGTTGTATGTAAAGAACGCGCATTGGTGATAGATAGATAGATTAAAAAATAAAAAAAAAATCTCCAATTGTAGGTATGTTTTCAACATCTGGATCCACACATCCAAGAGCAATCAATATAATCATCTTAAGCTCTTTTGACTATGGTAGTTCAGGTAGTCTTTGGTCTGCTATATCATCGAACTTTTGATCGCCAACCTATGATTTTAGCCAATCTACCAAGTATTCCTATATGTACAAAACGAGGGATTTTAAGTTCACATGTTGCAGCAGGTACGAAAACATTTATTTTACAGCTATCAAATAAAGTTTAAAGACATTAAGTTTTTTCAATAAAAAAAATGTTACCAATCGTGCGTTGCAGCAAGTACAAAATCATTTATTTAACAACTACAAAATAAAGTTTAACGTTAACTTTGAACCCTGGCCATTTTCTTCAATAGGCCCCTCATTGACCAGTCAATCTGAGCATTTGCGGTGGGGGATGGTACCAAATGATCTTTAGTGCCATGGAAGAGGTTTGAACCCGGGTCTATTGACCCAAGCCCAAGAGCTCTTACCAATTGACTAAAGCAACCCTTTGTAGATATTACAATTTATGCTCAAAAATACTTATATATTCAGTTTCTAACCTCAGAATAGCAATTTGGCAGTTTATACCTTAACTTTTACAAAAGTTACACTTTTAACCCAAGTTTCGTAAAATTTGCATTTTTAGTCAAAAAATCACATTTAGTAAAGTTTATCATTTCTATTTGCTTATTAAGTTCCCAGAAGCTTATTTAAGCTTATATAACAGCTTATCATTTAGTTGTAGCCTATTTTTGACTTGTTGGGCTTTAAGGATCAAAACTAGGCCCGTTAACATTTTTATGAGTCCATTGGACTTGGGATTTTGTGGGCTTTCACATGGGCTTATTATAAGTCAATTTTAGCTTTTACTTCAGCTTGTTAAGTGCTTATTCTTAAACTGCTTAATCATTGGGCCTTAAGGCCCAATGTGCATACTTGTGTCTTAGTGAAGCTGTCTCGAGTGAGCTAAGCTTATGGCTTCTAAAACTCATCAAATGAGCTTATCAAAGGTGCCACTTAAGTGAATTATCGATATAGATCATGTTAACATCAAAACGTGTTACAAACTGTGTTTATTAGTGGATACAAGTTAATAACAAGCATCCTAACCCAAACCTTGCTGTATCAAGAATCAAATGCTTAACAAACATACGATTTTGGATAACGAGAGTGTGAAAATAAAAAGGAAAAACTTTCATGGCTCGTACAGGTTATACGTAATAAATAGAGTACTAGAAATAATCTAAGTGTTGGAAATATACTTATGACACCACAAAAGGGTGGGTGAAACTTGACTGTGGGACTTGGAAACGAGGTGAGGACTTTCGTAACCCGTTTGTTCACACAACAAAGACTTGAGAGGAACCCTTGGATGAGTTGTTCACGCTTTTAATCACTTAGAACTTGGCCTTGTTCTCTCGTACATAGCACAACATACAAAGAGGCTTGGTAGTGGTTTTGTTTGTGAGTTTTGTGAGTTTTGTTAGTTATACGTGAAGTAGGAGTTGCATGGTTCTATATATTGATTGGTATAATTGATTGTCTGTCTATTCCATATACATGCTACAAATAAATAGAGTACAGGAGATGATTCTAGAAAAGATACATATGGGCTAGGGCTCAATATCAGGCCTATCAATACAATATCGACTAATACTCCCCCGCAGTTGGAGCAGGAGGAAGCCGGACGCTCAAACTGGATCTAAACTCTTCAAATAAGGCCGAAGGAAGTCCCTTGGTGAAGATATCTGCATACTGATAACGGGAGGGTATATGGAGAACCCGTACCCGACCAGCAGTAACCATGTCACGGACAAAGCGTATGTCAATCTCGATATGTTTGGTCCGTTGATGTTGAACAGGGTTGGCAGACAGATAGATGGCACTAACATTATCACAGTAGACCAGAGTGGCAGTATAAAGAGGAGAATGCAGCTCACGAAGAAGGTTACGAAGCCATGCAGTCTCAGCTACAACATTAGCAACACCCCGATACTCAGCTTCGGCACTGGAACGGGAGATGGTGTGTTGTCACTTGGAAGACCAGGAAAGTAGATTATCACCTAGAAAAACACAGTATCCTGAAGTAGATCGACGTGTGGATGGGCAACCCGCCCAGTCTGCATCTGTATATCCAACAAGAGAAGTGGTAGAGGATGAATATAAGTGAAGACCAAAATCCAAAGTCCCCCGAACGTATCGTAAAATACGTTTAAGGGCAGCTAAGTGTGGCTCGTGAGGATCATGCATGTAAAGACAAATCTGTTGGACAACATAGGAGAGATCCGGTCTGGTAAATGTGAGATACTGAAGACCACCTGCAAGACTGCGATATAAAGTAGGATCTTGAACTGGAACACCTTCGGGACCCAGTTTGGATTCGGTATCAACTGGTGTTCGAGAAGGGTTACAGTTGGCCATGTGAGCACGCTCAAGGAGCTCAGTAGCATACTTCCGCTGAGATAGAAACAAACCCGTGGAATGCCGTGTAGCAGAAATACAAAGGAAGTAATTAAGTGGCCCGAGATCAGTCATGTCAAACTCACTATGCAGGGAGGCAATAATCTGTTGTAGAAGAGCTGTAGAAGATGCTGTAAGAATAATGTCATCCACATAGATAAGTAGGTAAGCAACTTGAGAGCCCTGTCGAAGAATAAATAAAGAAGAGTCACAGCGACTGTGGTAAAATCCAACTCTAGTAGCATAACCTGCAAATCTCTGAAACCAAGCACGGGGTGCTTGCTTTAGTCCATATAAAGATTTTTGTAGAAGGCAAACACGGTGAGGGTACCGGGGGTCCACAAATCCTGGCGGTTGGTGCATATATACAGTCTCAGATAAATCCCCGTTAAGAAAATCATTCTTAACATCAAGCTGATGAATAGGCCACTTGCGGGATACCGTAAGACTAAGAACCGTGCGGATGGTAGCTGGTTTAACTACCGGACTAAAGGTCTCATCACAGTCAATACCAAGTTGCTGACTACTACCATTGGCAACCAAACAAGCCTTATAACGACTCAAAGTCCCGTCAGCATGGAATTTATGCTTGAACAACCATAGGGATCTTACCAAATTAACACCAGAGGGCCGTGGTACAAGAATCCAAGTACCATTTTTAACTAAAGCATTATACTCATCATACATAGCATTATTCCAATGGGGATTTTGTAGAGCGAGGAAGGGAGATTTAGGCAAGGGCGAGATAGGAGAAGTATGAAGCGAGAGACGTTTAATGGGTTTGACAATGCCTAATTGTGACCGAGTGACCATGCGGTGAGTACGGGGTGGTTCGGTGGGAGGTTGTATAGGTTGGGTTGAGGCGTCGTGGTTGGTTGTTTGCGTAGGAGGTTGTTGGGTTAGTGGTGGATGATTTTGGGCTGCGGTTTGTGGGCTGTTAGGTTGTGGTAGATCTGCGGGTAATGGGCTGTTGGGTAAACTAGTGTTGGGTTGAGGTTGGGGTGTGGCACTTTGGTGTTGATTAGGTGCGGGATTTTGGTTAGAGGGAGTAGAATCGGATATTATTGAAGTGAGGAGGGGGGAAGGTGTGGTATCGAGGAAGGTGTATGAAGGTGGAGAGGAGGGTGTCATTGATCGGTATGGAAATTGTGTTTCATCAAAGGTTACGTGTCTAGAAAGTATAATTTTGTTTGTTTCGAGGTTTAGACATCGAAAACCACGATGATATGCGGGATAGCCCAAGAAGATACATGGGGTTGCTCGGGGTGCAAGTTTGTGAGGGGAGTGAAGGTGAGGGTAACATAGGCACCCAAAAATACGTAGACGGGAGTAGTTGGGTTCTTTGTTAAAGAGTCGTGTGAAGGGTATTTCATTGTTTATGGCGGAAGATGGTAGGAGGTTTAGAAGATAAGTGGCCATATGGAGGGCTTCGACCCAAAAGGTAGGGGGAAGGTGTGCTTGGAATAATAGTGTACGAATGACGTTATTGATTGTGCGTATCATTCGTTCCGCCTTGCCATTTTGTTGGGAGGTTTTTGGGCAAGAGAATCTAAGTTGGATGCCATGGATATTAAAGAGGGTATGGAGTCGGTTATTGTCGAACTCACCACCATGATCACATTGGAAACTTTTAATTTCGCATTTAAATTGATTTTTAACATAATTACGAAAATGCAAAAATTTATCAAACATGTCAGATTTAGAACGAAGGGGGTAGATCCATAGATAGTGAGAGAAATGATCAAGAAATAAGACATAATATTTAAAACCACTAGAACTAACAATAGGAGATGTCCATAAATCAGAATGAATAATATCAAAACAGTGTTCAACAATAGAATCCGAACTATAAAAAGGGAGTTTTACATGTTTGCCAAGTTGACAAGCATGACAAATATGTGGAGTCTTTTCTTTATTACAGGAAATAAACTGACGTGAAACAAGAGATCGTAGCACTTCGTCACCGGGATGACCAAGACGTTGATGCCACGTGGATGGGCTTGTGGAAACAAAAGCAATAGGGGTAATTGACGGCTTGGTAACTGGATAGAGATCACCAGAGCTGTCACATCGAAGGAGGATGTGGCGAGTCAGGAAATCCTTTACAGAAAAACCAAACGCGTCAAATTCAATAGTGCAATTATTATCCCTAGTAAACTGGCGAACATAAATGAGATTTTTAATGATGTTAGGGGTGACAAGTACATTATGAAGGTGAAGAGGGCGATGAAGAGTAGGAATAATGCTATGTCCGGTATTGGTGACGGGAATAGAATTACCGTCACCAACATGTACAGATGGAAATAAGCGTTTATTAAAAATGGTACCTAAATTACTTGCATTGGAATTTAAATGAGAGGATGCACCTGTGTCCATATTCCATGTTGGGTCTTGCGAGGTCATAGTGCTAAACACACTAGGAGGTGAGGTAGCTTGATACGGATACGAAGCCGGAGCAGCTCCAAGAATACCACCTGTTGGATTATTAGCATATGTTGGGTACATAAACTGTTGGGTTGGTGTAGATTGTTGGGCTGTATAATAAACTTGGGGCTGTTGGGCTTGTGTAACAGCAAGTGTTGTTGGGCCATGTAATAGAGGTAAGTGTTGGCCCATTTTGTTTTGAACTATGGGCTGTTGTGATGTGTAGGGTACACGAGGATGGTAGGGAAATATAGGGTAGAATTGTTTTTGTTGCATGGAATTTATATTGATGTTAAGCATGCGACCTGTAGTAGTATGTCCTACAAATTTATTTGAGGCCAATCTCGATCGGTTTCGATGGTCGTGTATATACTTGCAATGATCACCAAATTTACATGTGCCCTTATTGAAGTAATTACATAGTGGTGGTAGGCTTTGGGTTTCATTAATGGAAGTATTAGGGGTACATTTATGATTGGATGAATAAGAAGTACCTTTATCATGAATGGCCATAGTTGTTGCTGTTGAGATTTGTTCTTGCGTTCTGTTTGCTGAAGGAGCGGCAGTAAATGGAGAAGGAGAAGGGGAGCCGGGGAGGCGATATGGAGGGGAAGAAGGAGCGGCTGTTTATTGGAGAAAAGAGGGGAAGAGAGGCGATCTTGGGGAGATATTTTAGGAGAGGATCGTTGTTAGGCTGATACCATATTGATTGGTATAATTGATTGTCTGACTATTCCATATACATGCTACAAATAAATAGAGTACAAGAGATGATTTTAGAAAAGATACATATGGGCTAGGGCTCAATATCAGGCCTATCAATACAATATCGACTAATACTATATACACAAATATGAGGCAAGTTGGGGAGACAATGAGAATAAGAGATGAGGATAAAGACATGGGGAAGAGTAGCTACGTATAGAGTACTTGAGAGAGTGTACAAGTAGTTTGCAAGTTGCCTTAGGTGTGAAATGGTTCGCATGTTTCGGGCTTAGGGGGTGACTAAGCAAAGAACTGACTTAGTAATTACATTCGAGTACCATTGAGTCTAGAAGTGATATATAGTGACTAAGATTGTGTTTTGAAGGCAAGGAAGAGGGTACAAGTTTATTCATTAGGATCGAGTACTCCAAGTGTCCAACATAACATATAATGTGACCAAAAATATAGGTTTAGGGGACTCACGTTACATTAGGGGTCTAAGAAATATCTTACGTGCCATATAATATCACCAAGGTGTGTTTTGACGTTAAGGAAGTGTGTACATGATTGTTTACGGGCTTTTGTACTCCATGAGTCCAAAATGACTTTTATCGTGACCAAACAAATATAGAAGTGATCGAATTTGATGTCCTAGGGAGCTTGAGTGTTAATATCGACTAAGACATGATCCTTGTGTATACTTATGAGTAAAAACGACCTCCTACATGCCTCATAACACCTCATGGTCTCGTTTAAGCTTTAAGGGTTCGAATGTGTACGTATAATGTCGTAACGTGTCCAAAATAATTTAAGAGAGTCACATTTGGTGTATTTCAGTATAGAAATGCATTTGTAAGGGTAAGTATACCCTTTTTAGACACTTAGGATTTATTAGAAACTGTTGAGGACAAATTTTAACACTTAAGGCACGTTTGGGATTATAGTCAATCATGCTTAGCTTTGATGCTTAATTTCTATCCAAATGAACGTACTAGATGTATATATTGTCCATTCATGATTCTTTGCCATGTCGTTAATCGATCCATGTAATTTATTACATGACTTGTGTGTACGAATTTCAAATAAATGAGCCCTAGTGATTAGGTGTTGGTGCGTTTAGGAGTAAGGGTTAGGGGCTTATTGGATTTGTTTAATGGATTCGTTTTAGTGGGCTTAGCATAACAAGGCCCAATGAGGGTTATTTAAGGATCTAGTTTGGTTGTAATATGGTTTTATTGGTTTGGGCTAAAGTGTAACAAGGCCCAAGGTGAGATTTTAAGAGTCCAATTTGGTTTCCAGTCCCATTGAGAGAAATAGGGAACTAGGGGGAGGGTTGTTAGTGTGTTGTGATGTTTTGATGATCAAAACACTACTAGGGTTCGATTTGTTCATGTTTTGGAATATCGTGGTACGCATGTGAGCTCGTTCCAAAGAAATATGAATCACATAACACATATTGATTTGTTGTTGCATAATGTAAGCAAAAAAAATAAATTCTTGCCTAAAAATGGTTAAGTGAATAGTAATACTTGATTATTTCTTGATTAACGTTTATTAATAACTGGGAAATTTTATAGGTTGCTACATTATTGGACATGATTTGCACGTTTTTAACGAAATACCCGACTCTAATTTTGGTTGGATTAAGGTTTCGGGTTTTTGTACACGACTATACTAGGTGGTTATGAGAATATTGTACACATAGTGACTAATGAAGTACCCGTGATACATACTTGTGGAAATAAACAAAACAATAAAATGTGACTAAAAAAAGGCGGGATAAGATTTAACCCATAAGGTTATTTTGCACCAAAATAGTCGAAGTTTCTCTTATTATCCAAAAATAAATGTAAGGAAATACCTAGATAAACGAAATAATTAAATGTGACTATAAAAGGAGGCGGGAAAAGGTATTATTGATCAGGTACGACGTAGTCCAACAATTTTCACTTGAGGGCGTGCTTGTAAAAACCCACCCCACAGACACTCTACTCTGTCACTCACACACAAAATCAATCACAAAAACACCATGACCAAACCAAAGCACAAGAATAAAAAAGAACACGCCATCTGTCGATGTCAGTATTGTAAGGAAGTGGTTGGTTCGTATAAGAAGGTGAAAAAGCACGAGCAAAATGAGTGTCTCCAAAAACCACCCGTTACCCAAACCCTCCTGTCATAGATAACCCATCGTGTGACGGTGAACGCTGCTAGAATCCAACCACAACAGATGAACTTTATTCCACAACTTCCAATTCCTCCTCGCATGTCACCACTCCCACCGCCTCCGGCGAACAGCACCCCACCACCAACATCGCCTCCGGCGGTTAACTAAACCTTTCCACCACTTTTATATGTGTGCTTTATTGGTGATGCCACTTGCTACTAAATAAGGCATCCCAATTTAACACACTTACTTTAGTAGTAGTAGTTAATGAATAAGTTTGGTTTTGTGTTCGATGATGGTTCTGATTTGTGTTCTTATGCTTGTTGATGGTTAGGCTGATGGATTTTTGGGTTTAGGGTTGGATTTTGGTTAATGATGATGGATTTTAGGGTTTCGCTGATTTTAATGTTTTCGATGGGTGAATTGGTTGGTTAGTTGGGTTTACATGGATTTGGGAATCATTGATATGGTCACGATTATTTGGTATTGTGAAGCTGATTTGTTAGATACTACTACTTTTTTTTTTTTTTATACACGGTGATAGATTGAAGTGGTTGATATGGTCACGATTTTAACTTGGTATTTTGAGCTATTTCATAGTTGTGAAGCTGATAGGGGTGTGATTCGGGTTGACCCGGTCGGGTTCGGGTCAACTCGGGTCGGGTCAACTCGGGTCAAGGCCCCTAAAAAAATACCCGAACCCGACCCTGTTTGAACTCGGGTCAACTCGGGTCGGGTCAATTCGGGTCTCGGGTCAACTCGGGTCGGGTCAATTCGGGTCGGGTCAACTCGGGTTTGGGGTCAACCCGAGTTTTTACCTTGTAATTTGTTAGTTTTCTCGGGTCAATCGGGTTCGGGTCGGGTTCGGGTCGGGTCAAGGCTCCTAAAAACATACCCGAACCCGACCTTGTTTAGAACTCGGGTCAATTCGGGTTGACCCGATTGACCCGAATATAAATTCGGGTCAATTCGGGTTGACCCGAATTGACTCGGGTCGGCTCGGGTTCGGGTCGGGTTCGGGTCGGGTCGGCCCGAATGACACCTATTTCCTAGTTGTGAAGCTGATTGGTTAGATAATACTACTTTTTTTATACACGGAGGGAGGGATCGCATAGCGCGATAGAATGAAGTTGTCGAGTTTTTTCCTTTTCTTAAAGCTACTGTAATGAAAGTCGTTTTACGACTATTTTGTATAATATAATCCTACGGTTTTTTTTAGCTTAATTCATTTTTGTTTCATTGCTTATTGTGTTCCTGTTTACATTATGATTCAGTAATCCCCTAAAAGTGGTTGTTGTTTTCATTTCTCATAATAATAACACATGTTTATATTGGGATTACTTACTAGAACAACAACCACTTTTAAAATTTATGTTGGGAAACTTCCAAACTAGCCATTTGAGATGTTCCCTTTTAGCTAACCTTTTTTCCCAGATATAAAACATAACCGACCCCTTTAAAAGTAAATGGCCGGGTTGCAATGAGCACCTTTGATATACTTCATTAATTTAAGACAACTTTGCTTGAACTCCCCACAAAGATATTGAACTTTGCCTTTTACTTTAATAGTTTGTTTTTCTTTATCTTAATTCAGGGGTTCGTTTGCTTCACCAATTAAGTACACACCAAAACGGATTAGCTTCAAACATATGATTGTTAGTACATCTCGTTACATGGTTAGGTTGGGTTGAACCAAAAAACTTTATGTGTTTAAGTATTTTTCTGCAGGTGAGGTGTTTCTTCAAAATATCCTTCGGCCTTGAGTCCGTCAAGTCCTTCGGATAACTACTAAGAAAATAGACGCGTTAGTCTCGCCCCGGGTGTGACCCCAGGACCAAACTCCGGCGTGAGAGTAAGTATATGAAAGTGGGCCGATAAGTATGTTATGTAAGTTAAGTACTGTGTGTAAAAAGAGTTAGTTACCATTACTGTAGAGCTGCTCCTTTATATAGTAGTCCCTTTTTTGTCCCCATCGGATGTGTCCAAATGTGCTGACGATCACTTCGGGTGTCAGTTGGAACTTACTCTATTTGGGGTCTTTTTCCTGAGCTGACATAGTTACTGCAACTCTGTCACATGCTACTAATATCGGAGTTGACTTCCTGATCTGGAGATGACCGTTGGTCCGAACGGCCTAAACGGTCGTTCGGATGTGTAGTCCGTTCGGTCATTAATGTCCGAACGGGTAGACCCTTTCGGAAATCACATGTTCTGAGTTTTGACTTGTTCTGGAATTATTCATTAATCCGAACGGCCTTTATGGCCGTTCGGCTAGGTCCGGTCGGCCATATACGCCGACATGTCCCCCCCAGTATCATAGTATCGCGTGGCGATAGTGTGATACTTTAGTTTTTATCCTTCCGGCTTACCGATGTGTATAGCCGAACAAGGCTTCTTTGTCGTCGCTCGTGTGCAAAACGTCAAAAACCATTAATGTGTTCGTTTAATTGAGCGCCGCCGTTTTTACCGTGTATTTTGAGATCATGACACGTGGGGCATGTGTCATCGTGTGAACAATAGGGTGCCACGTTAGCGTCTGACAAGACGCGACGTTTCGCACCCTATTTCTGTTGCCTATAAATAGGCGCATTTACTTCATTTCAACCACCGTAATTAATTTCTTACCTCTGACACATTGTTCGTTCGTCTCATTATCCCGTTCTTTATTTGTTTGTTTCGCCGTTCGTCTAAGTTAAAAGGTACGTTCCTCGCTATTCTCATCTTATTATCATTTGTTGTTCGGCTATACTCTACATCCTTCGGTTAAGCAAATGTCCCATCGGTCTGTTTCCTCCCGGGAGGGTGACCTTCCGGAAGTCGAAAGTTTTATTCCAAAGTTCGACATGAAAAAGTTTACCAGCAAGATGGACGAAACGGATCTGTCCCTGTTACTAATGGATCATCCTATTCCGGAAGATCTTCATCCGAGACTTCCGCCGCCTGATATGACGATAGATCAATTGCCTTCCGACGCTATAGGGTTGTACCTAGAGTATTTTGCCGAAGGTGGTATCACCGTGCCCTTCTCGGAATTTTTGTTGGATGTTATCAGGCATTGGCAAGTGCATATATCTCAGATGGTTCCGCTAGGTTTGCATCGGGCCACCTTGTTTGAAGTCTATTGTAGAAGTTTACATATCACCCCAACGGCTCCCCTTTTTCGAGCGTTTTACAAGTTAAGTAAACAGGGTGAGTGGTTTTCATTCGAAAAGAGAGGAGGGAAGGAAAAAAGGGTTTGTTTTAATGAAATCTTAACCGGTTTGAAGGGATGGAAGAAGAAATTCTTTTTGATAGACAGACGAGCGATTCCTTTCGCCATGCCGTGGCGCCATCATTACTCGGATATTTCGGACCCCTTTCCGAGGAATGAATTTTCAGTGGCGGATGCCGATAGGCTTGCCGAGCATGTAATCGACCTTATCCAAATTCCGAGGGGTTTTCATTATGCTCTTGGGTTATCATCTCATTGGGAACATCCCGGTTTCCGGGCGGCGCTTAGGGATGCCGAAGGAGAGGGTATAGCCCTCCTCTTCCTGTTTTTTATGTTGCCGTATCTATTATCATTATTTATTTATTTGTTATATATTTTTTCTTTTTCTTCGTGTGATGGATATATTCTTGACTTGTTTGTTTGCAGCTTTGACAATGTCCGAGTATCTGCGCAAACCGGAGCGTCGAAAGGGAGCCAACATGGTTAAGGGGGATCCGCTCCGAGAGGGACAAACTCTACCACTTCACGTGGTTGAGCCTGCTCGGTCCAATGCTGACGTTCCGGACAAAACTCCTACGATGAAGGCCGTAGAGATACCTCATGAAAAGGTTCTAGAGGCGAAAAGAAGGAAGGATGAAGCTGCCGCCCGCCTAGCGGAGAAAATGAAAAGCAAAGGAGCCGGCGGGAGTGGCGCTGGTAAACGTCCTTCCGGTGGGAGTCTTTCCTCTCGTCCGGTTAAGAAGAGTAAACCTGCTGCTGATGTGTCTTTCATTGACTTGGATTCTTCCGGTAACGTTCCGGCGCCCCAACCGCTCCGCTCTTTCCCTGCGGATCCATCTGCTAAAGATCATGAGAGAGAGGAGGGGGCGAGTAGCCAATTTACATCCGGTCGAGATGGTAAGTTGTGTATCCTTCTTGTTGTTTTCTCTCCCCTCTTTTTTTTGCATGTGTTTTGATCTCTGTTTCTTCTTGTAGGGAGTCCCCTTGTTTCTCATGGCCGAGGGAAAAGGATAGAGAACATGGAAGGTTTGGATGAGATGGGTCAGATGGGTGATGATGAATCTAGCTCCGGAGAGATTTTTGCGCCTAACTGGTCCGTTAGGACGGATGCTCGCTTGACTGGGTCCTCCGTCTGCCGGGAGATGATGTCACATTTAGCAACTCCCCGCGAGGAGCAATACTTGATGAACTTGAATGATGATGACGCTTGCAGCCGTGCCTGGATGTTGCTCGGAAAAGGCGCCGTTGCACAAGCGGATATTCTTCTTCGGTTTGAGACTTTACTTGACCAGTATAATGCTCTTGCGGCTGACCACGAGAAGTGTGCCGAACAGGATCCGGCGGTGTTAGAGAAGCTGAGGGCTGAGAATGTTGATTGCCAGACAACTATCCAAAGTCTAACCGAACGAGTGTCTGAGTTGGTGAGAGAGAAAGAGGGACAGGGTGAGCTGCTTAAGTCTTTGGAATCCGAGCTAAATAGAACCAAGGAACAGCTGGCCGAGGAGCGAAAAGATAACCACGAGTTGAGAAAAGAAAGAGAGGATTTGGCGGTCCGGATGGGTACTACTGACATGGAACGTATCCGAGTGATCAAAGAATTCCTTCCGGAAGTGGTCCGCCGTCTTCTTGGTAGCCATGAGTACAAGCAATCCTTGGCTGTTCCTTTCAATCTTTCGTCTGATGCTGGTTTCATAAATGGTATATCTGTTGATCGCACTCCGGAGCAAGCTGCCGAGATTCTAGCTGATTTTGAGGGTTTGGATTTAGATGCCGAGACGAAATACAGGGCTTTGTTTGAACAACTCTTCACCACTGAATACCCATATATTCGGAAGGTTAGCGGGGCTTTCTGCAGGCCGATGGCCGAGGTCTTAGAACTCCGTCCGGATCCTGCTCCTACCGGACCGACCCGCACTTCAACTGCCGAAGAGTCTGTTGATAAGGATATTACCTCTGAGAATGTTGGTGTTGGTGGTGGGAGTGGTGTGACCGAAGGGTCTGTACCTGAAGGGTTTGTGATGGTTCAGGGTCGCTTGGTTAACATCGCCGAATCTGCCGAAGAGAATATTGAGCGTCCGGAAGAGAATGCTGACAAGAATGCCGACGAGAATACCGAAGGGAATGCTGCATCATGAGTTTGTCTGTTTGCTGGTCCGGACTGCCTCCATTTTGACTATGGACAAGGGTTGTTCCGGACCTTGTGAAGCTTTAACCTAAACTTGTACCGCAACGTTTGTTGGTGCGCCGCCTGTGGCCACCTTTTAGTTGTTATCTTGTAATAAACATCCTTTATTAAGATGCTCCGGTTGTAGTTCGTCATGGCCGGAAGGCTAAACTTCCGGCCCTTTTGTTAATGATGATTTACTTATTTTGCTAAGTCTGGTTTTGTTATGTGTACCTTTCAGTATATATTTTTTGCTTGTCGTATTGCTTATTGAATGTATTCGATTTTTCCATGTTGTTTCGAAGTTTGGATACTACCGCCAGGGCTGGTTATGCTTCGGTATAATCCTTTTTATTTCGACCTTAGGCTGCCGTTAGGGCGGATACGCCTCGGCATTAGCCTTTTTATGCTAAGGACTTTATATTGCCGTTAGGGCGGATACGCCTCGGCATGTGCCTTTTTATGCAAAGGACTTTATATTGCCGTTAGGGCGGATACGCCTCGGCATGTGCCATTTTATGCTAAGGATTTTTACATTGCCGTTAGGGCGGATACGCCTCGGCATGTACCTTATTATTTTGCCGTTAGGGGCGGATACGCCTCGGCTAGATGGTGGCTGCGCGGGCCGGTTGAGGGTAGCTAATCCTCGCCGGAGCCGCACGATTGCCTTACCTTTGTTTACAATAATATGCGGAAAATTTTCTCCTCTTCAATCAGGAGGAGAATATATAACATTTCATAATGAATTTGTTTACAATGGCTCATGGCCTTACACTTTTGTTTCTAAAGAAAACATTTTCTTAGGTTGATTGCATGCCATTTCCTGGGTACTTCTTCCTCCTCCATAGTCTCTAACTTATAGGATCCACATTGATGTGCTTCGGTGACCCGGTAGGGTCCTTCCCATTTTGGACCTAGCTTGCCCTGGTCTTCTGCACGGCTTGCTTCATTTTTTCGGTAAACAAAATCTCCCGGTCTGAAAGATACCGGACGGACTTTCTTATTATAGTATTGTTCCATCTTTTTTTTGTATCGTGCTTCCCTTATTGCTGCTTCTTCTCTTCTTTCTTGTAATAAATCTAAATTTAAACGCATCTCTCTTTCGTTCAGTTCTTCGATCCGGCGGGTATCATCTTCGTCTATGCCTTCTCGTATGACCATTGTCCGGTGAGTTGGCATGCCGATCTCAGCGGGTATTACTGCCTCGCTGCCGTACGTTAGGCTGAAAGGCGTTTCTCCATTGCTTTGTTTTAGCGACGTTCGGCAAGCCCATAAAACATTTGGTAGCTCATCTACCCATCCGGCTCTCGTTCGGCCCAACCTTGTCTTAATTCCCTCCAGTAAACTTTTGTTCGCTCTTTCGACAAGGCCATTCGCCTGTGGATGCGCCACGGCGGTGTTTATTTGCCGTATGTTCAACTTCTCACACCATTGTTTGAAAGGATTATCGACCAACTGCTTTCCGTTGTCCGTTACGATTACGCTCGGTAGACCGAAGCGGCAAACTACGTTGTCCCACACAAACTTTATCACGTCCTTTCCTGTCACCCTTGCCAACGGTTTGGCTTCTATCCACTTGGTGAAGTAGTCGATGGCCACTATGATGAACTTTATTCTACCGGCTGATTCTGGTAATGGGCCAAGGATGTCCATGCCCCATTGATAGAATGGCCAGGGAGCCATGATTGGTGTGAGTGTTGTCTTTGGGAGTTTCGGAACTGGAGCATGAATTTGACACGAGTCGCACTTCTGAATCTCGTTACGAGCATCCCGGTGCATGGTTGGCCAGTAATATCCTTGCCGCATTGCCTTTGCCACAACGGATCTTGGTTTCAGATGCATTCCGCATGCCCCCATGTGTATCTCCCGGATCACATAATTCGCCTGTAACGGACCAACGCATCGCAACATGGGAACCAAGTAGCCCTTCTTATATAGTATCCCATCTTCCATTGCATATTGGCTGATCTTCATTCTCAATGCCCGGGCGTCGTTTGGGTCTTCCGGCCATACTCCCTCTTCGAGGCATCGGACGATGGGGGTCATCCAATTATCTCCCTCTTCGGCCACTATGTCATTAATTTCTTTCCCTTCGGTGGATCTTTCTCTAAGCACTTCTACTAGTACTTCCTTTGTCAGGTGATCAAATGCTACTGTAGCCAGCTTGCTTAGCACGTCGGCCTTTTGGTTCTGTCCTCTGGGAATGTTCCGGATGGAGAAGTGTTGAAATTTTTCCATACATTCTTTTGCCTTGGCCAAATATTTGATCATGCTTTCGTTGCTTGCTACGTAATCCCCATTTATTTGGTTCGACACAAGCTTGGAGTCCACTCGCACATCAATACTCTTTACGCGCATCCCTTCGGCTATCCGGAGACCCGCCAGCAGTGCTTCGTATTCTGCTTCATTGTTCGTGCTTTCAAAATCAAGCCGGAGGGCATAAGTGTATTCCACACCGTCCGGACTTATCAGGACCAATCCCGCACCGGAACCTTTACTATTGGAAGCTCCATCGGTATATAGCAACCACTTCCCTACTTTGTCTTTTTCAACTTTCGTAGCCGACGGGCTGAAATATCGCTCCGGACTTTCCCCAATGGGGGTTTCTGATAGAAAATCCGCTAACACTTGACCCTTGATTGCACTCCGAGGCTCGTAGGTGATGCTATATGCCCCTAGCTCTAAGGAATATTTGGCCAGCTTTCCGGAGGCCTCGGCCTTATTAAGTATCTGTTTGATGGGTTGATCGGTAATCACCTTGATCGGGTGTGCCTCGAAATACCTTCTTAACCTTCTCGACATGTGCAGTAGGGATAACGCTAGTTTTTCCATCGGAGCGTAGTTCCTTTCGGCTTCACTGAGTGTCCGGCTCACATAATGCACCGGATGCTGTTTCCCCTTTCTTTCGGTTAGAAGAACCGCACTAACAGCCTCCTGAGCCGCCGCCAGGTACACATAGAGCGTTTCCTTGGGCATAGGTGTTATTAAAGACGGGAGATCCGCTATCAGCTTCTTCATTTCTTGAAAAGCGTTCTCCGCGTCCTCTGTCCATCGGTATTGCTCCTTGTTTTCTTTGGTTATGTTCTTTAAAGTTTCAAAAAATGGTAATGACCGTTCGGCTGACCGAGCCAAAAACCGATTCAAAGCTGCCAGTTTGCCGCTTAGGCTCTGCATTTCTCTTAACGTCCGGGGGGACTGCATGTCCATCAGAACTTTTGTTTTCTTTGGGTTAGCTCTGATTCCTTCGGACGTCACCATATATCCCAGAAATTTCCCTTCCTCCATTCCGAATGAACACTTTTTGGGATTCAGTTTCATGTTGATTCTTCTCAGGTTGTCAAACGTCTCGGCAATGTCGGCCAGCATTTCGTTCTCCTCCTTGCTCTTGATGACCATATCGTCCACGTATGCCTCTAAATTCCGTCCTATCTGCGATCGGAAGGCCGTGTCCACCATACGTTGATATGTTGCCCCGGCATTCTTTAATCCGAAGGGCATCTTGGTGTAGCAGTATGTCCCTTGATCCGTATAAAAGGCTGTTTTCTCCTCATCTTCTTTAGACATTTGGACTTGATGGTATCCCTTGTACGCGTCCAGAAAGCATTTGTATTTGAATCCCATTACCGCTTCTATCTTCAGATCAATTTCCGGCAGGGGATAATAGTCCTTTGGGCAAGCTGAGTTGATGTTCTTGAAATCGATGCACATGCGCCAGCTTCCGTCACATTTTTTGACAAGAACGGGATTAGAGATCCATGTGGGGTATTTGACCGGTCGGACTATTCCTGCCTTCAACCACTCTTCAACTTCCTTCGTTACGGCCAAGCTTCGATCGGGAGCTAGCACTCTGCGTTTCTGACATACTGGTTCCACCGAAGGGTTAGCATTTAGTGTGTGCTCAATAATGCGCCTCGGCACTCCGGTCATGTCTGCCGGTGTCCAAGCGAAAACGTCCATGTTTTTCTTGAGTAAGGATTTGAGCTTCTTCTTGCAGTCGGACGATAAGCTGCCTCCGATGGTTACCAACTGCTCTGGGTAAGCGGGATTTACCATGACTTCTTCCGGCTCACTCGCTTCAACTTTCTTTTCTGCCATCCCTTCGCTTTGTTCATGAGAGACCTTTTGAGACTCTTCTATCCTTCGGCATTCTGAGATAACCATTTGCCGAGCTTTCAGGGTAGCTATTCCCCTTGGGGTAGGAAACTTCATCATGGCATGAATGGTGGACGGAATGGCTCTCAACAACCTTAGCCCCGTCCTTCCTAGGATGACGTTATACGGTGAAGGTGCACGTATGACGGTGAATTTCATAGTTGTTCTTCGGTATAATCCCTCTTCTCCGAATGATACGTCCAGTTCTATTTTCCCCAACGGTTTTGTCACCTGTCCGGCGAAACCTAGCAGATCCGTCTGAGTCTGCTTTAGCCGAGCCTTTATTTCCGGACTCAAATTATCAAAACAATGTTCGAACATGACTTCTACCGAAGCCCCCTCGTCCACGAATACTCTTCTTACCAAATATCCTTCCATCATGGCTTCGACGATAAGCGGCTCGTCGGATACATCTCCGGCTGGTATGGGAGGAAAGGTTATGGGGACGTTCATCCATTTTTCATCATGTTCCCTCGACTTGCGTTTCTTCTGTTGTGTTCTTGCACTGACCATGTTGATTATTTTATCCTTGGCCGGAAAATCCTTCTTTGGCGCTCCCTTCCCTTTTTGCCGGACATCTTTGACCAAGTGGTTCAACTTTCCTGACTCAAGAGCTAACTCCAACTGCCTTTTCAATTGAAAACAGTCATTCGTGTAATGTCCCTTTTCTCCGTGGTAGTCACAGTATCTGTCTTGATGTTCTCTCTTGGGTGGATCTCTCATCGGCCTCGGAGGAGGTAGCCGTAACTGCTGCTCGGTGGCTAGGATTTCCTTCGGCCGTTTTATGAGTGAGTCAAGCGTCACACGGGGAGCATCACGATTCTGGTATTCGTTTCGCGCCGGGAGATACGGTGCCGGACGGTCTCGGTACCGATACTGGTTCTGTCGATCCTTGGAGGGGTACCCGGATCGTCCCTCATTCCTATTATCACTCCCCGATCCCCTGTATCCTCTATCATCCTTCCGGAAAGGTCCCGCTGGCCTCTTCCGGTATTGGTCATGGCTTTCCCCTCGCGGTAGCTCGGTATTGGCGAATGCGGCCTCTGCTCTTACGAAGTCATCCACTCGGATCATCATTTCTTCAACAGTTCTGGGGATTTTATCAGCGAATCTTTTGGCCAGTTCCGGACACTTACTCCCGTCCATAAAGGAAGAAATTCTCATGATTTCCGGGGCTCCCTGTATGAACCCCGTTTCTGTAGTCCATCTTTCCTTGAATTCCGGTAAAGTTTCATTAGCTTTCCGTACGATCTTCGTTATCTCCGTAGGGTCTTTGGTACATGCTTTGTGCAGAGAGAAACGGGTTTCGAACTGAGCCCTCAAGTCTGCCCACTCGTCTATGCTACCCGGAGGAAGGCGATCGAACCACCCTCTCGCCCTTCCGTCCAGGGTTTGTTGGAACATTCTACACCAGACGGGCATGGGCCACTCCCCGTGACCTGCCGCTCCGGTAAATCGATTGAGGTGATCCTGAGGGTCTGTTGACCCGTCATATAGCTTGATATGCGAAGGCATTTTATGCTCCGGTGAAGAGAATTCGATGATCCTCCGAGTGAAGGGTGATTTCCTAACTTCCTTGAAAGGTTTGCTCAGATCCGCATCTGGTACTTTGTCTCCGGTAACGATTCCCTTCTTCTCCTTCGGCATCTCGGGTCCTTTCGGAGTTTCATCTTCTCCCCAGTCTAGACGTATCGGATGCATAGCACTCTGCCTATTATGTTCCTGGATCATGGACTTTAGAGCAGAGACGTATCCTTGCAGCTGTTCTCGGGTGACCGCGGGAGACTCGGCGTCTCCGTTTCCGAAGGGTGGTAGACGGGTGAAAGGTGTTTCGGGATCCTTTCCGCCCGACCCTTCCGGACGTTCGGAATTTGACATTCTGAAGCTTTGGTAGATTGAATATCGGTCCCACGGATGGCGCCAATGTTTAAGTATTTTTCTGCAGGTGAGGTGTTTCTTCAAAATATCCTTCGGCCTTGAGTCCGTCAAGTCCTTCGGATAACTGCTAAGAAAATAGACGCGTTAGTCTCGCCCCGGGTGTGACCCCAGGACCAAACTCCGGCGTGAGAGTAAGTATATGAAAGTGGGCCGATAAGTATGTTATGTAAGTTAAGTACTGTGTGTAAAAAGAGTTAGTTACCATTACTGTAGAGCTGCTCCTTTATATAGTAGTCCCTTTTTTGTCCCCATCGGATGTGTCCAAATGTGCTGACGATCACTTCGGGTGTCAGTTGGAACTTACTCTATTTGGGGTCTTTTTCCTGAGCTGACATAGTTACTGCAACTCTGTCACATGCTACTAATATCGGAGTTGACTTCCTGATCTGGAGATGACCGTTGGTCCGAACGGCCTAAACGGTCGTTCGGATGTGTAGTCCGTTCGGTCATTAATGTCCGAACGGGTAGACCCTTTCGGAAATCACATGTTCTGAGTTTTGACTTGTTCTGGAATTATTCATTAATCCGAACGGCCTTTATGGCCGTTCGGCTAGGTCCGGTCGGCCATATACGCCGACAAACCAAAAAACTTTATGTGTGCAACGATTGATAGTAAATTTACTGTGTCACTCAAACTCCAGCTGTATTGTACTTAAAAGTTTTATTATTTACAAAGTCACCATGCATTAGTCGTTATTAAATAAGCCAACAATTTAAATACCAAATGAAAGCACAACAAATTACAAGTGGGACAACAAAATACTCGTATTGAGGAGAGAATTTTGCAATAGAAAAGAACTTTGAGGTGTGTCTTGTGTAAATGAGCCATTCATTTTTATACTACATTTAAGAATCTGGAACCCTAAATGAGGTTTATACACTATTTGTAAATGGAGCTATCTGATGATATTATTTTTTGAATTCTTCCACAATATTCCATGTAAGGAACCAAGGAGAAATATTTAGAAAGTTTTTAGATATCTTTAACACCCCTCTTGAGAATTCAACACAAGCATAGAATCTTACAAAATGCCAAAACATGTGGGTCATGACTCGTGACAACATTCCAAAAAGGACCAAATAAGACCTGTGTGAGAAAATTTCTCGAGCTAAGCTTATCCGAACCCGCTATCAAAATATCATACCTCTTTCGACAGAATGGCCCGGAACGGTCCTAACCAAGACCTGCCGAGTCTTCTTGCTTTTCTTAATTTTCTAACCTTATTTCCACCGATATCCTTTGTCCCTCCTACAACTATTTTTAAGAGGTTCATATTTAAGGTACCAAACAATGAAAATGTTAAATAATCATATTATAATTTTTTTTTTTAAATAACAATATCATTTAAAAGTTGATTACCTACTCTATAAAAGTTTGATAACTATTTTGCATATCTAAAGATGTATCAATTTTTTGAGTTTTTACATATACGCCCCTGCTTATTTAAAAAAAATACATATATTAAACCATTTTACTTTATGCATAAAAAACGGATACAATATATATATATATATATATATATATATATATATATATATATATATATATATATATATATATATATATATATATATATATATATATATATATGAAATTCTTCATTATTTTTAATGACACATATTATACAAAAATAAAAGTGTGATACAATTATTAAACTTTTTTATTGTTTCGCCTTTGCCCATATTAACACCAGCCATTGACACTCTGACCATAGCTTTAGTAACAATTCTTACCCCGGGGGGGGGGGGGGGGGTCCCCCCCCCCCCCCCCCCGATTAACCTATTATATATTAACGGTCATAAGTGTTAAATGAGTCTAATAAACATTGAACCTTGTTGGTGGTTATGATCCCAGAACAGGGTGAAGATAATCAATAGCCTAACTATGTACCAATTGAATGGTTACCGGATATCACTTGGAATCGTGTTATCACTTTTCAAAGTAAACTATTCGACCCTAATGCCTGGGTATCACGAATATCTACTTGGGATAAGACCAAATGTATGTTAGTGATTTCGGCACAAATCAATAACCTTGCGTGTTTAAGTGTTATGTGATTTTATGTATATCTTTCATGCATGATTTGATTTACCTATTTATAGGTAAGATTACTCAACCCTAGTCAATGGAATTAAGAGTGATTAACGGCCCAATAATCCCACTTAATTTGCCTCCATAATAATAAGTATTAGTGGTTACACGACCAATTAAACGTGGTCTTTAATGCAGTTATAACTGCCACTTGAATAGGTCAAAGCAGTTACAAACCAAGTTTGAATTCAGTCCAGTGATTTCTTTATACTCACTGATGAGCTAGTCCTTGAAAGGGTTGCTCCCTGAGTGTAGTCACTGAGAGGTTCACTTGCTAATGACATTACTCACTAATGAGATCCATCAGCTTATTACTCATAGAGTATAAAGCCAAACTCACCAGCCTGATGAATACCATTCAGTCCAGAGTGTCACTCACTAAAGAGTGAACTCACTGAAATTCATCATACACTGAAAACACTTAACCACTATCTGAGACAGGGTATTCAGGGACCTTATGGGTGTACACTCCGTACCTCCTGACCCATTACCAGGTTTGAACTGATCCCTCAAGTGCACTAAATTTTTCAACAATCCTCCCCAAATTTAGTTCACTTCCTTTGCATGAAAAACAAACATTAAACAAAACATATAAATGAACGAAAATATCCTGAGGATTGAATTTCCATCTTAGTACATTACACGTTCAAATATTCGAGAATCGGGGTGTTCCAAAGAATTGAACCCTTCAACCCATTTGAATACCTGAAGATAAAATACACATACATTTTCAAACACTTACACACTCTTGACACTATACAAGCCATGTGTCCATATCCAATTCATAAATGTTGTAAGAGCTAAAAGTCCAAAGCTCCCTGAAGCGGCAAAACTTCAACATTCACATAGGTGGTTCCTCTTTATTCATGCTCATGCCAAGCAATTTTTCAAAGAAATTAACCATTAAGAAGTAATGACTTCATCCTCCTTTCCAGCAGGTTCTGAGCACAAACCTTGGGATGATTGTAAAACATGTGCTTCAGTACACTGAATGTTTAGCTTTCCTCATTGAACTGAGCTCCCAAGTTTCCTCAGAAGAGAGTTGGGTGTTTTAGCATTCAGTGACTAAGTTGGACTTTAAACCCATCCCTTTAGCAGACTTTATAACCAAGTCTCTAGCCAAACCCTTCGTCAAGTGATCAGCTAAATTTTGTTGAGATCTAACAAACTCTATAGATACCATCCCATTCATGATAAGCTCACGAATCATGCTATGCCTCACACCTAAGTGTCTAGACTTCCCATTGTACATCTGGCTATAAGCCTTTACCAAGGTAGCAGCACTATCACAACGGATAGAAATAGGTGCTATAGGTTTAGGCCACAATGGAATCTCAAGAAGCAAGTTTTTCAACCATTCAACTTCTTTACCAGCAACTACTAAAGCCACAAATTCAGATTCCATTATTGAACTGATGATACAAGTTTGCTTCTTGGATGCCCAAGAAATTGCACCTCCACCAAGTAGGAATACCCAACCACTGGTAGACGAATTGTCTTTAGTGTTACTGGTCCAACTTGCATCAGTGTATCCTTCCAACACTGAAGGATAACCAGTATATGAGAGACTATAATCCATAGTTCTCTTAAAATACTTTAGTACCCTCTGAATTGCTTGCCAGTGCTGAGCACTAGGATTACTAGTATACCTGCTCAGTTTACCCATTACAAAAGCAATATCAGGTCTAGTACAAGTCATGGCAAACATCAGGCAGCCAATCACCCTAGAATACTCAAGTTGAGATACAGCTTTCCCAGTATTAGGCATCAGTTTCTCAGTTGTATCCATAGGAGTACTCACTGGAGTACAATCAAATTAATTAAATTTCTTCAGTACCTTCTCAATATAATGAGACTGAGAAATTGATATACCATTACTTTCATGTTTGATCCTTATACCAAGGATAACATCTGCCACCCCCATGTCCTTCATGGAGAACCTTGATGACAAAAATTCCTTTGTCAGGTCAACCTGATTTTGGTCAGTGCCAAAGATCAGCATGTCATCAACATATAGACAAATGATGACTCCTTTATCAGATTCATCAAATTTGCTATATACACATTTGTCGGCCTGGTTAAGAACATAACCATTAGACAAAACCACTTCCTCAAATTTTTGATGCCATTGCTTAGGTGCCTGTTTCAGTCCATATAAAGACTTAATCAGTTTACACACCTTGTTTTCATTGCCAGGCAAGATGAAGCCCTGAGGTTGGTTCATATAAACCTCCTCATCCAATTCACCATTCAAGAAAGCCGTCTTCACATCCATCTGATGAATAATCAGATTGTGAATTGATGCCAAAGCAATCAACATTCTTATGGTACTGATACGTGCCACAGGGGCATAAGTATCAAAGTAGTCTATCCCTGACTTTTGTCTAAAGTCCTGAATGACTAGTATAGACTTGAACTTTTCAATAGTTCCATCTACCTTCATTTTCTTTTTGAAAATCCATTTGCAACCTAGAGGTTTGCAACCAGGTGGTAGATCAACCAACACCTAAGTGTTGTTGCCCATGATGGAGTCAATCTCATCATTTATTGCCTCTTTCCAGAAAGCAACATCCTGGGACTTCATTGCTTCTTCAAATGTTTTGGGATCATCCTCAACAATGAAGCAATAGGAGTATTGGTCAGAGACCTCATTCCTTGTACCTTTAATTAAGTATAATTGAAACTCAGGTCCAAATGACTTTGGAGTCCTGACCCTTTTGCTCTTTCTGAGCTCAGGTTTAGGTTTTTGAACCACAACCTCATCAGGGACCTGAGATGGTAATTCATTAGGGACCTCTGATACACCAATGTCATCAGTTCCATTTGGAACCCTTTGACTTGGTCTAGGGACTGATGAGAATCTATTCTCATCAAAGAGTGCATCCCTAGATTCAACTATTGAATTAATTGAAACATATTCATTAGGTTCAATAACATAGAACCTGTATGCCTTGGAATGCTCAACATATCCAACAAAGATGCATTCAATGCCTCTTTCACCCAATGTTTGCAATTTTGGATTAGGGAGTCTTACAACAGCCCTACAGCCCCAAACCCTGAGATAATTCAGGTTGGGTTTCTTTTTAGTCCAGAGTTCATAAGGGGTAACCTTGTTCCTTTTGTTGGGAACCCTATTTAATAAATAGCAAGCTGTTAACATAGCTTCACCCCAGAACCCTTGACTCAGTCCTGAGTAGGACAACATGGAATTAACCATCTCCTTCAGTACCATGTTTTTCCTTTCAGATATACCATTTTGTTGAGGAGTATAGGGAGCAGTCGTTTCATTGATTATACCAACAGACTGAAAATACAGAGTATCTATGTACTCACCTCCCCTATCAGTCCTTAATCTTTTGATCAGGGACCCAAGTTGTAATTCAACTTCAGTTTTAAATACTTTGAATTTATCTAATGCTTCATCCTTGGTATGTAACAGATAGACATAACAAAACCTATAAGCATCATCAATAAATGTCACAAAGTACTTCTTATTCCCCAAAGAGGGAGTGGCATGCAAATCACACAGGTCACTGTGTATTAGCTCCAAGAGCTTAGTCTCACGTTTAACACCCTGAAAAGGTTTCTTAGTTATTTTGGTCAACATGCAAGTCTTACACTTTTCAGTGTCCATGTCAAATGCAGGGATTAACCCATCCTTAGACATATCTTGCATCCTTTTAAAATGTATATGGCCAAGTCTAGCATGCCACAGGGTAGAGTCGTTCATTTTAGAGGTTGACATAAAGGCCAAATTAGCAATATCGGTGACAATACTAAGCCTGAACATTTGATTACACAAATAGCCAAAACCAATAAACACACCATGTTTAGACAATATAAATTTATCAGATTCAATAACTTGTTTATATCCATGATTATTCAAAACACTACTTGAAACCAAGTTCTTCCTTATATCAGGAACATGAATAACATTAAACAAAGTTACAATCTTTCCAGAGCTAAAACTAAGATCTATACAACCACGACCATGCACCAAGGCTGTTGACTCATTTCCCATGTGAAGAATAGAACCATTATTCAGTGACTCGTAAGTCTTGAACCAGCATCTATCTTTGCACACATGAACAGTTGCTCCAGAGTCAACCCACCACGCAACATCATCATCCTGCACATAGTTAGATTCAGATACAAATGTAACATAATAAACCTGAAAAGATTTATTAAACATATTCTGACCTTTCAGTGAGTTGGCAGAACCACCACTCCCTGAACCACTAGTGCCTGAACCATTGGCTTTACCACCAACCTTAACACCTTTGCAATCCCTTTTAATGTGACCAGATTTGCCACATTTCCAACAAGTAGGTGTTGCCTTCTTGTTGTCATTGTACCTGGTGGAATTGTTATGTTCTACCATATTGACAACAGATGCACCAATAGCATTGCTACTCTTTGGCTTGTCATTATCCTGTGCCCTGAGGGATTCCTCAATACGCAGATGACTGCCCAACTGAACAAGAGTCAGTTCTTCCTTCTTATGTTTCAAGGTATGCTTGAAATCTTTCCAAGAAGGAGGTAGTTTGTCAATGATACAAGAGACTGAAATAGCCTCATCCATGTTCATTTTATGTTGTGTAAACCTTCCAAGTATACCAAGAAGTTCATTGTATTGTTCCATAACTGGTCTTGAATCAGTCATTTTGTAATTTGTGAAATTACTTACAAGAAACTTCTTACTTGAAGCATCCTTAGCCATATATTTGGCTTCCAAGGAATCCCAAAGTTCTTTGGAAGATTCAACATTCTGATAAATGTCAAAGAGAGAATCAGGCATAACATTGAGGATTAAACCTCTGCAGACGTAATCATCATTCTCCCACTTGCTTCAGTTCCTTATCTGTTCCACAGTAGCATCATCCCCATGATCCTCAGGAATAGCAGTGCTTAGGACATATACCGCATTCATACTTAACAACAAGAAGTGCATCTTCTTTTTCCATCTTCTAAAGTCAACATCTTCAAACTTTTCCAATTTGGAAAAGTTAGCAGCCATATGCCTCATAGCAGCAGCCATATGCCTTATAGCAGCAGCCATTGATTATCACAAAATAGTTTACTTTGATTGTTGGTGGTTATGAGCCCAGAACAGGGTGAAGATAACCAATAGCCTAACTATGTACCAATTGAATGGTTACCGGATATCACTTGGAATCGTGTTATCACTTTTCAAAGTAAACTATTCGACCCTAATGCCTGGGTATCACGAATATCTACTTGGGATAAGACCAAATGTATGTTAGTGATTTAGGCACAAATCAATAACCTTGCGTGTTTAAGTGTTATGTGATTTTATGTATATCTTTCATGCATGATTTGATTTGCCTATTTATAGATAAGATTACTCAACCCTAGTCAATGGAATTAAGAGTGATTAACGGCCCAATAATCCCACTTAATTTGCCTCCATAATAATAGGTATTAGTGGTTACACGACCAATTAAACGTGGTCTTTAATGCAGTTATAACTGCCACTTGAATAGGTCAAAGCAGTTACAAACCAAGTTTGAATTCAGTCCAGTGAGTTCTGTTAATACAAATAATGTCAAAAACGTCATTTGCATTAATCGGTCTCTACTAGTTTTGATAATCACAAAATACAAACACACGTTACATAAAACTACGACTAATAGGTTTTTAATCGAGAAAACTCGTTTTCGTCATCAACATCACTTAAGGTATGTATAAACTTCTACCAACTTGTGTATGTGATCAAATGATTTAAAAACTTTACATTTTCATGTCACAAAACATTTTTACAAAAGTATTTTTGTATAATTTAAAGAAATGTTTTATTAAGAAAATGTTTTCAACATTCAAAACCATAACAGCCATATTTCCCGCTCAAAACCGACAACAAAACTTCACCAGATAGTTTTTCACCACGTCAGGACAAAACGAGGAGCGTTTTTCTGGACGGTCCCTTAAATAGGGCGGCGGTCCCTTATCGATAAGGGACCGTCCAGCATTTAAGGGACCGTCGCCTCTCTCCTGACGCCTATAAATACAGAACTGTTTTGCTTCAGAAAACTTCACCTCTTATGCACCAAAACCTTCTGTATTCCGAAATCCTTTCTAAAACATACTCTTTGATCACATTATCAAGTTCTAGTTGTTTATAAGTGATCACACTCATCATTCCTCTAAGTGCAAGAGAAGAACATTCGTTGTAATCAAGAAACGAAGTGTTGAAGAAGAGTTTTGCTCATCTCATCTCATTGTTGCGGATCAAACTGGATCAAACTGTTAAACAAAAACAAGAGATTCAAAAGGGCTTAACCACTCTCAAACACGATTTCAAAGATAAAGAAACAAAACTTCTAAATGATTTCTCTAATCTTTAGATGTTGAAAAATAAACTAGAAGAAAAGTTGTACACGCAAGGCCAAACCATCCAATATGCCCAAATGATGCAAAATCATAGGAAATTAAGTGATAAGTTCAGTGAACCAGATGCCTCTAAACCAAAAGCCAAATTCCTTAGAAATGGTATAGGTGCTCAACCTACGTTATATGATGCAAACATTATGCTTGAGCCTAACCATGCCCCTCCTGACGTGAGATCCCATGACGAGATTGATGAGATGGAAGATAGAACTAGGGAAAAACTTGTTGAGCAATTGAAGGATCCCCAGTGCATTGCTAATAATATTGTGTTTCACTATGACTATACTGATGATAATCATTCAGCCATTTTTGTCCCTCAACAAAAAATCCTCCCTGATAAGGTTTTTTGGAATATTGACATAGAGAAAATGAAAGCTGAAAGAATTGTGGGTGACACACGTACTATCTTTAGGATTGCTGACCCAACCACTTATCCTCTGAAAACACCCAGGCACCTTGTACCATTTACTCTTCCCACACAGTGTAATACTCTAATTGGATTATATGTTCTATGTCAACTGTTTAATGATTTTGAGAAAACATGTAAAAAGAGAATTACACCAATGGGGATTACTGAAGGGGAAAGGGGATTTGAGCAAACAAAATGGTGTTACTTAACTGAGGTCATGCCATTCTTCAAACTTCTCAAAGAACACTTTGAGGGTCTTAAAATAACAATTAATAATGATGTGGCTGAAATGAAAAAGGTCTTCAAAGTTGTGGAAAATGAGGGTAAACAATTGGCAATTGATCTCAAATATAGTGAAATCGACAGGAAAAACATTCTCATTATGAATGAAAATTTGATTGCTCATTGCATTGCACAAGATGTATTCTACACTGTCACCGACTCTGCATTATCTGCTCGTCAATTTCATGAGATGTCGGTTACATTGAATGTTTTCCAGAATCGTGTTGTTGAGCTTGAGGGGGAGAATTTAAAATTGCGTGAGAAAATTCAAAATGATGATCATGATAACATGGTCAGGCATTTGTCAAAACTAGAGGTTGATAATCTTAATTTGCAATTAAAGTGTCAACATTTAGAAGAAAGAATTAAAATCTCAAATGCCAAGACATCTTCGGATGCTCCTGAATTTGATGCATATTTTGAATTAGCCAAACGTGATGAAAAGATTCAAGCTCACACCAACACGATTCAGAAACTGAGGGTTCAAATTGCCCAATTGAAGTCTAACAATTGTGATGTGACTGACACCAATAAACCATCGTCTTTAGATTCTCAAAATTTTCACTTTCAAGACATCATCAATAAACTGAAATATGAAAATGATTGTTTTCGAGCTGAAAATTCAAAAGTCAAACAACATTACAAAGAGTTATATGATTCAATTAAGATCACACGTGATATTAACAATGAAAAGATAACTTCTTTGCTTAAAGAGATTGAGAATCTAAAGACTCAGGTGAAAGGGAAAATGCCAATCATCAATTGTGATAATGTTGTTCAAAAGGTTTCTGCTTGTAAGAAGTATACAAATGATGCTGTGAATATTCCGCTTCCTCTTAGGAACAATAGGTCAGCTCACTATGCTTATCTCTCGTACCTTAAGGATAGCCTTGACATGCTTCGTGAGACTGTAGAAGAGGATAGGATAGTGAAACCACTTGATGATGCTGTTGTAGATGCCTGCTTTCTCACTAATAGATCTCAGGAACTCTTAGAATATGCTATTGGTACATGTCCTAAAATTGATAGCAAGCGAGATAGGTCTACTGCATCATCATCTATGACTAAGAACAAGCATGTTACCTTTGAGGTACCCTTGGAAACTTCAGATCCCAACACATCAAAACATGTTCAGCAACCGGAAGTGAAAAAGACTAAAATTCCCATTAGTCCGTCTACAGAAGTAAATAGTGACACTAAAGCTAGAGAGTCTAAACCAAGGAGAAATAAAAGGAATTATAGAACTTTACCTGCTAATAGTGTTCCTAAAAAGAAAGTAGACGACCACATGAGGAACATTAAGTCCAACTTGAGCAAAAAGAGTCATAATTCAAAACCTAATTCACTTTGCAAAACATGTAATGAATGTTTAATCTCGAGTAATCATGACAAATGTGTTGAGAAATTTTTGAAGTCATTTCACAAAACCCCAGTTATGAAAGTTTGGAGAGCTAAACATATTAAGCAAGTTTGGAAAGCAACAGGAAAACTGTTTGCTAATGTTGGTTGTCAATGGAAGCCCACTGGAAGGAAATTCACTTTAGGAGAACAGTGCCCTTTAACTAGGATAACTAATTCTAAAGTAGTGCCTATTAAGGAATGGAAGCCAAGTGGTAGAACTTTCCCTTTGGAGACCAAATGTCCTTTAACTAGGCCCATTGCATCTACTAGTGAATTTTCCACCATTGAAACGAATGCACCTAAGGTCTTTGTGGCTCCAGAACTTGTTTGCACTAACCAACTGGAACCCAACTCAAATTGGGGATCCGACACTCCAAATCTTCTGCTCTCGTCTGTTTTCAAATGCAGGTCGTACATTCCGTCCTTTGGTATTTGGACTCAGGCTGATCAAAACATATGATTGGGGATCGCTCAGGGCTCGAGAATTTCGTGAATAAGGTTATCGGGACAGTTAGATTCGGGAACTACCATTTTGGGGTAATTATGGGTTATGGAGATTATGTTTCTGGTGATAGCTAATTTCGTGGGCATACTACGTGGAAGGACTTGGGCATAATATGGTCTCTGTTGGTCAATACTTTGATTCCGATCTTGAAGTTGCCTTCAGAAAACACACATGCTTCGTCTGAGAATTGGATGGTATTGATCTTCTTAAAGACATTCATGGCACAAATCTATACACCTTTTTCTATCGAAGACATGATGTGGTCCTCTCCAATTCGCCTTCTCTCAAAGGCCTCAAAGAACAAATCGTGGCTATGGCAACAAAGTTTTAATCACTTGAACTTTGGTACCATCAATGATCTTGCTCGCAATGACCTTGTATGAGGTCTACCCAGATTAAAGTTTGAAAAAGAACATCTTCGTTCGGCTTGTCAACTGGGTAAACGAAAGAAGCATACTCACAAACCCAAAATTGTCAACACCAACATGGAAATTCGTTACACCCTTCACAACAAAGCTTCATATGAGCTGATACATGGCAAGAAACCGGATCTCTCCTTTCCATTTGTATTTGGTGCTTTATGCTACCCTACAAAATGACAGTCAAGATCTGGGAAAGTTAAAAGCTAAAGCTGGTATTGGATTCCTCGTTGGTTATGCTCCAGATAGTAAGGGATACCGTATCTACAACAAACGAACTCGATAAATCCTGGAAACCATTCACGTCACATTCGTTGAGCTGACTGAGCATATGACGTTTGATCACATCAGATCAAGCCTCGCTCTTCATCGACAATGACGTTTGGACACAACGGTTCAAGCCTCGTTCTTCAAATAATGACGTATGTACACTTCAGTTCAGGCCTCGTTCATCAAAGAAAAGAAAAGTGTACGCTTGAGTGCACTTTATCTTCAAAAGAAGAGGAATCTTCTTAGTTATGGCCAGTCTCATCAACAAGTTTCGCGATCTTTCCGTGCTTATTCAGTCTTGAAGTATACTCTTATTCACTTATTCAACCAAAATTTGCAGTTGACAGGCATATGCAATTTTTGAGGGGGGTAAAGGGTGAATAAACAACATGTCAGTCCTCAAGAACCGTCAAGTGGAGCTTCTTACCGTTGATGGTATTCATATTCACTAGTTCAATCATCAAATATTGCAGTTGGCTGGTATATGCAATTTTTGAGGGGGGGGGGGAAGGGTGAATATTAATCTACATGTTGGTTGATGATTGAGAAATGGTCATACGACTCCTGAATACGTCAGTTCAGGAGTCGTGCAAACCATGGTTCTCCACCACTACATCTTCCTCCCTATCAAGGTGTTGAAGAACATGGTCATGGAATGCTAATTGACATCGTCTCACGGGCTGATACAATCAGTAACAAAGGGTTTCTAGGCAATGCTTCATGTATTCGTCATTAGGCTACATGTACACATTGTGATGATGATTCCGATTAATAGTAACCATCATGGGGGAGAGAAATGTGTACACCAAGGACGCACAAAAGGTTCACGTGATCGGGCTTAATCGTGTATTCCGGTCTTTAAAAGCCGCAGAGATGATTAGTGGTTCAACTTGTCACCTTGGTATTAACGTTTCACTGTTATGTTATGGGCTGATTAATCGTAACCATCAGGGGAGAGAGAATGTGTACATCAAGGACGCAGTCTATTCTTCATTCTCTGCTGGGTGTTATCGTCTCATGTGTACGCTGCGGGTTAATGGGTTACATGTAAGGTTACTGGAAGGCATTTGGTGAGATGAATATGGTTAGTATTTTGTTCCTCCATATTGGGCAATCTTGAAGAAGGTCGTGTCTACAGTCTTCTCTACATTCTCCGCTATGTAATTAGAAGACTAAAGACGGCATGTATTTGGTTATCAAAAGACCTCTTCATATTATTGGTGTTCATCCAAAGCATTCCTTCTATTGTGGGTGTTCATCAGAAAGGTTGTCAGGATTGGGGGAGAGCACTAATTAGGGGAGAGTGAAATGCCTAAATTAATCCCTGGTTAAATGTGCTCACGTTACTCTTCAGCGTGTTAAATAATGGAAGCGGAGAAAATTCTGGAAGCTGAGGAGTAATGATTTTGGTTCGTATCCTTGTACATATTTAAAAAAAAAAAAAAAAAAAAAAAAAAAAAAAAAAAAAAAACGAAAATTTGAAAAAAAAAATTCAAAAATCATAAAATCCAAAAATATTCTTCTCACGACATGTCTCTTGTGTAATCAATATTATGTACGTTTCTAGAAATGTCATTCAATAATGACACGGAAACATACATATGCTTGAGCAAGAGTTTTTATTTTAACTTCAAATAATGTTTCTTTCTAAAACATGTCGTTTCTCAAAATATTCTTTCAAAATGGCTTGCAGTCATTTCAGGCTGTAACCCGGATTTCAAAATTATGGCTTGCTATTACTTCAGATAGCAACCCGTTTTTTTCAAAATGAGGAAAACACGTCGCCAAAAAGACGGTTGTTCCTAGCAAAGGGTGCCGTTCATTCGAGCGTGAATTACTTTATATTCATGCACCCTCGATCTAATGTACGCTTCAGTGCATTATTTCTTGATAAGGAAGAGAAGTCTTCCTTTTATCACAATTACTTTCCCTTCTATGATTTTTCCGGGAAGTATTTGTGAAAAACTTGGTGGTACCATGAAATTTTGATTAAAAATCAAATTGAACTCAAAATTTCGATAAAATTTTTCACTCGATCAATGACATCATTTCTTTAAGCTTTAACATCCGTCATTGATTGAGGGGGAGAGTGATTTCTTCAAAATTTTATGTATCATCAAACTCTCCACACTTTGTACAAAAAACCCTGCAATAAAAGAATTTGTGATGGTTGTGTGTCAGTATGAGAATTTTTCAAAGAGTTTTTGTTAAAACTTCAAACTTTTGTAAACTCATCAATTCTGACACACAACAACCTCCCTCACAGATTGAGGGGGAGCAAGTAAAAGATTCCTTTTATCAGAAAACATTAAAATTGACCGCATTTCTCTCCCAAACGTTTTCTAACTTATTTAAATCAATTGGGATCACAAATCTCAAAAGGTTTGAAATTTTTGATCGGGGGAGAGAATGTGATTTAAATATGAAATCTGATAATCAAATTTGATCTTTTAGACTCAACTATAGGCTCCCGCATATGTGCTAAACTCTTTCATATATCGATGCACATATTGAGGGGAAGCAAAGAGCGTTTGTGGAAGTTATACCAAAGACCGACCATTTATCTTTATGCACGGAGTTATAAGGATGGTTAAGGTTAGGTATGAGTTCCCATGATCCACCAGAACCGGAAGGATCTTCCCAGGGACAATCCATAGATAGATTAGAAGTCCTTAGGAATGATTGAAAAAAGGAGAAAAGTGAGAAAGGGAAGAGTGCGGACTGAGATAGAGCTAGGACTGGAACAAACCCAACAAGGTTCTAGTGATGAAGTCTCGGTAAGCACTGAAGGGGTTGAAGAATGAAAAAGAAATGAAATGTGAAAAGGGTGAAAAGAAATAGCCCTCCAAATATTCAACCTTAAGGCAGAAACCGGGTTCAATTTGACATGCTACTGGTGGTTACTAAGGTAACACCGGTATTGAAGACAAGACGTCATGGACCCAGTGACGCACTGCACTAAACTTCCCAACCACTCAAGTTCTCTTAAAAGAGCTTGTTTCATTCTCATGGGGAACCCTGTGCAATGTATCGACCGCTCATTGCGAGCTATGTTGATACCTAAACAGGAGACGCCTCCCCAGTCTCCAGGAGCGGATCAAAATGCACTATTGAGTCTAGAGCCAAGAGATCATCCATAAATCTCAATAGGACACACTTCCAATATGCTTACTGTTTCACACAATGTGAAAAGTAAGATAATATATTTAAAGTCCTACGCATTATCCTTGTAGTATTGCCAGAACATCCGAGTGATATGAAAATATTCACGATGAAGATGGAAATCCTTCTAGAGCGAACATCACTCAAGCTCTTGGTAGGTGACATGTGAGATCCTGCAAGGATCAAACTTGTGACAACTGGAAAGCAACAATGGTGCGATTCAACATTGAATCAAACTTGTTCCAGGAAATGGATTGACGAATACTTTTGCAAAAACCTTCAATGTGCTCACAAACTAATTTTCGAGCACATTGATTGTGTATAATCTTTCAAACAAAAGTATTTTTGATGGAAATGTGATTCGATGTATAAAACTCTCGTCGTGTCTCAAAAATGTTTATTATTTAACAAGCGAGTGATTTCTATAAATCTATTTCTCATCAATCAGTGAATATCAATTCACCGATTCACTCTATTGTGCTATCTGCTTTGAGACGTTCCGGTATGAGAACATGCTTAGTATGAAGATTCCGAAGTGGATTCTTTGGAAGATTCATTACTACAAGCTGGAAATTCCTGTCAAGGAGAGTCTTCTTTAACAGAGACTCTACCTGATCATAGGTCGGCTCTCACAGAACCGGAGGGTAGTCTGTCCTCGCAGAATGAATGACAAAGCCATATTCGTTCTCTATCTTTATTGCTAACTGTTTTATTTCAGGAACATATTAAGATGGCGATGGTGATACCCAACTCCAGCTGAATCGTGTCACTCCATACCTCATGCTCACACTGACCACTCATTCTGAATGAAGATCATATCTGTCTAGAGACTTGCAATAATGAAAGTTGAAAAGACCAACTACAACGTTTCCGCAACTCTGATGAAAAGTCTCCTAATCCAGAAGAGTGTGAGCATGACGGTCCATTAGTCACTACACCACATGAAGGCGATACGACTAAGGATGAGCATGGAGATTTACTATGACTGATGATCTCAAAGAAGCTCAAAGATCACAGACTTCAAAGGAACTCAAATCACATAATCATTGCTTGGAGTGCAAAGTGAGCTCAAAAGTGAAGAATCAGAACCTACGAGCTACATGATCAAAAGAATGCTTGAAGAACAAGATCTTAATTTCTAAGGTGACCTCGCTTAGGGGGAGATTGTTAGGAATACAAATATTCCTATGGAAGACTCGGTCACCCGAATGATGTAATAGCATTATGTTAGCTCGTAGTTAGTTTAATATTTAGTTAATAGTAGGTTAATATGTAAATAGTATTCGTAGAGTGGGTCGGGTCTTTACCCACTGTCAGCTCACTCTACAGCTCGTTTCATGGAGCACAAGTAGTTGTAGTATATATACCCTCTCCCACCCAAGGGAGAGGGTTGGAACTTCTCATACTTTCAAGCTAATACATTTCTATTTCTCTCACTAGAAGTCTCCCACATCTCACTTTCTCTCTCTAAGCTTCTTCTATAAATTCGATCCATAAATCTACAAACTAAGCTTGTTCTTACATTAGGTATATTTCAGTCTGTGAATATCGGGATTAATTTTGAAAGTCGGCTTTCCCCTTACCCGAAAAATGTGGATCTTTCAATACAGGTACGAATATGTTATGTGCTTAATTGAGAACACTCGAAATGAGTTTTGGGATTAGAGAGATCCAACTTTTAAAGCACCCATTTACGGGAAAACGCCAACTCATGTTTTCTAACTATCGCCTCTAGCCAAGGCTTTTCTAAACTTAGGGAGCTTATACATTTCACGTAACAACACGTGGAAGCATCCATATGCTCATATCCCATGCTTACGTCTTCTCTAATTACGTAACGGGTTTACTCCCTTATTGGTCAAACTAAGTCAAAGGTCACTTTGCGTAAACGCATCCTTTCCCACTTGGGTTATGCTTTACATCAAGGCAAAGCACTTAACTTGTTTGAATCAAGGTATTAGTTGAGACTTCGAGTCATGGAAAGTCACGAGATATGAAACTATGGATTCTCGACATTGTGTTACTTGAACTAATAAGTAACCTATGAATTTCTCAACTTATAATCTTAATTGTCTAAACTTTATTTTCTTAATGACAATTAGATTATTTGTTAATCTTATCTTAATCTTATTTTACAAAAGACAACAAAACCAAATATCCCACAATCCTTCCCAAATATCCCTCTCCAACATTCTCTTACAACATTCCCTTACACCACTTACACAATGTGTACCTTTTGTTCCCTATACTCCCACACACAATATTCCCTCTTCACATACAATATTTGTGCACACACTTATACACCTTTTGTACACACACACATATACATACCTTGTACATTTGTACACACACTTCTCTACACACACTAGATTTCAAATTTACACACACTACTCACAACCATATCTTCTCTACACATACTAGCCAACTCACCATATCCTTCCATATTCAATCCAATCCATATCTCTTACACAATCTCTTACACTCTTACATATTCCTTACACACATCATATCTATACAACTCATTAACTACTCACTCCTTCCTTCTATTTCCCCACATGCCAATTAATTTGAAAATCAAGGATAGGCTCCCTTTAATCACAACCCTCCATTTCAAACCAAAACCATCTCAACCATTCAATCACCCTTTCCCTCCAAGCAAAGCATATTCTCTTTGGAATATTCCTTTCTAACTCAACCATGGTTTACTCATCCAACCATAGTTAGTTCTCAACACACAACCCTCACCCAACCATGGTTAACTCTTAACCACACCAAGTATGGAATATTCCCTTGGATATACTCTTCAACCTAACCATGGTTCACTCTCATCCTAACCATGGTTACTTCTCAACACTTAACCATTCTCACCTAACCATGGTTAACCTCTAAACCTTTAACCTAACCATAGTTACACCTTAACCATTCCCTTGAGGAATATCCCATGGCATATTCTCTTCTCTATTATGCCATGTGAGGAATACCATTTCTACCCCTACCAAATTACCCTTTCTACTCTTCTACCCTTGGTATTTGGTTTTCTTATAAACACTTCACAAAACATTTTCCAAATTGGCTATTTGAGTTGGTAAACCTTATATTGATTATTGTTAAGGTTTAGTGTGAAGTACAATTGGGGGTTTAGCAAGGTAAGGTATTTATAAAGCCAACACCCAAAGCTTTGGGAAAATTTTCTCTGGGTGTCTGGCGCACCACCCACGCGTCAACGCGTGGGCAGCGCGCCGGCCTCGGTAAAATTTTCCCAAGTTGGGTTATTGGCCTATAAATACATACCTTGCCTCTTGTATTCCTCACCCCTTGCCATTATTCTTTCTCTCTACATTCTTTCTCTCTAATCCTCTAATTATATCTTGTGTTCTTAATTCTCACTCTAACATCTTTGAAAGAACACATCTCCTTGCAAGGGAAGAATCACAAGAACCTAATCCACTCTTGTGATTGTGTCGAGGGTCTTCTTCTCATACCCTTTCTATTACAATCGAGTCTCTAGGTTAGGTTAGGGCTTGGTTGAACAAACACTTATTCATTCATTCAATTGTTTGTAAGGGAAGTCTTGTGTCTTGGTGACCAAGTCTAGATCATTGGGGATCTAGTTAGGGTTTGATACTTCCGGTGGGAAGTCTTGGTAGTGGTCTTGGTGACCCTTAGGTGAAGTCGAATCGTGAGATTCTTTTGGGTGGTTTTCGAGGGCGGAATACTGTGGGAGTAACTCCTTCTTTGTGAGCATCAATATTGTTAAATATTGGTGGAGTGAATTGTAACGGTTTATAGTCCACCGAAAGGATTATACTAGTGAATAGTATCGAAGTCGCGGATTCGCAACTGGACGTACGGATGGTATAAACCCCCCATCCCGAACCAGTATATATCGTTGTGTTCTTACTTGCTTTATATACTTTGCTTGTGTTAGTGGTTGTTGGATTATTATACAACCACTTGGTTCTCTCTTTGGCTTAAAGTTTTTAAACATCTAAAAAGCCGAAGAAACCGTATTCACCCCCTCTCTACGGTTCTACAATTGGTATCAGAGTGGAATACTCAAGTGTTTGAGCATTAAAACCTTACCGAGAAGTCTTTTTAAGTCAAAAACTTCTTTTCCAAAAATCTAAAATCCTAACTAAGATTTTTGGTAAAGTTGAGTATAGATCCATGGCTCAAGAGAACTATAGAGAGGGGCGTTCTATGGAAAGACCACCTCTGTTTGAATATGAAGGATTCCGTTTTTGGAAAATCCTATTTGAGACCTATGTTAGGTCTAAGGATTATGACTTATGGTATATCCTCCAAAATGGTGATTTTGATGATAAAGAAAAGAAGATGGCCGACAAGAATGATCAAGCCAAAATGATGATCTATGATGCCCTACCTCAAGAGGAGCTTGAGAGGGTGTGCATTTGCAAGACCGCAAAGGAGATTCGGGACTTACTCCTGTTTGTTCATCATGATACCACACAAGTCAAGAATTGGCAAATTGAAGAAACAAGAGGAGTAGAAGAAGAAGCCATTGCATCAACAAAGGCATCTAGAAGATATGATGAACAAGAAGATTGCAACATTCAAGAGATGGCACTCATCGGAACGATTTGGGGAAATAGTGATGATGAAAATCATCCACACAGTGATGTCACTAGTCACATGACACTTGAAGCTCTTGAGGTATCATCTAATCCTTCCTCGTTTAATAATGATCTAGATATTCATAAGTTACAAAAAGAAAATGAGGAATTAATTAAACTTAATGAAAACATCTTGAGAAATATTGAAAAACACGAAATGGATAAACATAAAATCAAGAAAAAGATTAGTGAACTTGAAAATAAATTGATACTACTTAAATTTCATAAAGGTAGTATAGACTTAAACAAAATGTTAAGTGAACATAAACCCTTTCATGACAAGGGAGGTCTTGGTTTTTCTGAAAATGATAAAAATACTTTTACGAGTCAAAACAAATCAATTGTATTTATAAAAGAAGGTCATAAATCAATAATTACCGACCCTGGCGCGCTGTCTGACGCGTCAACACGTGATCAACGCGCCAGTAGTCTGAGTGAAAAAGGATCATCACTAAATGCTTTTGCCAAGCCTTTCTTTCCTCAAAATCCTTGTGCAAACATCCATAATAATACTCTTCATGACTTTATAAAATTTAACAATGATGAGCATGGTAGTAATCTAAACTCTAAGTCTTGTAGTACAAGTAATCTTAATGATGATGATTGTAGTATTATGTTTACCAATGTAAATTGCATCATTAGTAAGAACGGTAGCATACTAGCTAAAGGTCGTAGGCGAAACAACTTGTACACCTGTTAATCATAGATTATTTGTAACAATATATGCATTTCAAACATGGTAAATAACCCAACGCTTCGGCTTAGGAAATTAGGTCTTGCCGACAAGCTAGTAAGCAATTTACCATATGGTAAATAACCCAACACCTCTGCTTAGGAAGTTAGGTCTTGCCGACAAGCTAGTAAGCAATTTACCATTGTTGATTTTTTAAGGCATTATTGTTATACATGTCAAGGGAGTCAAGGACAAGCAAACAATAGAAATAGGTATGAAGAGTCAACTAATAAGGTTTTAGAGTTGTTGCACTTAGATTTGTATGCTCCATCTCTAATTTAAAGTTAAGGAGGAAACTTCTACACTTTAATGATTGTAGATGGTTATCCAAATTATCTTGGATAGTGCTTTTAGAAAATAAGGATGGAGCCTTAAATGAATTTGATATTTTAAGAAATAAACTTGAGATCCTACTTGATTGTTCAATAGTTTCAATTTAAACTAATCATAGTAGTGAATTTGATAAATTGCAATTTGGTAGCTTATGTGAACAACATGGAATATCTTATAACTTATCGGGCCCGTTCACTTCTCAATCGCTTGAGATTGTTGAAAGAACACATCGTGAGTTAAGAAAGATAAATCGTGCAATACGAGCAATCCATTCCACAAAAGCCTTGGTGTCATGCGCTAGATGTCAGATGTTATATCTCCAATAGAATCTATGTTAGAAAAGTCCTTAACTTAACACCATATGAAATACTTAGGAATTGAAAGCCACCTTTAGAGTATTTTTGACCATTTGGTTGTAAAGAATTTGAACACCAAGGTGTATCTCAACTTATTCGACCCAATGTAGTATTAAGGAGTGTTCCTAGGATTTTCTCATACTAATAAAGCACACATAGTGCTTAACAAGGAGACAATGAGGATTAAGGAATCTCTCAAATGTGACCTTTGATGAGAAGCATACCCGAGCCTAAATCATCTCCTTCGGTAGAAGATGAAGTGATCAACGGACAAATAGTTCATGACCAAGATAGGTCGCCATCATTACAAGTTAATGATTCGGATGAATGCAATCCTAAGGAGTTGAGAGAAGCGAGGGGTCATCCCATTGAACAAGTCATTGGTGACGTAAATAAAAGGACTCTTAAATCACAATACAAACAAACCTAAGTTTTGGCATGACATTTTCCAATTATCCAAATTGTTTTGGGATAGGTCTAGATGATCATGGTTAACATGCATCTTAGGAGAACAATTTTTAAGACTAGAATAAAATGTCTAGGAGTCGTTTGCACGTCCTTTTGGAGTTCCTAGTGGTATATGTCTAGGACTAATGTGGAGGCATGGAAGGAAATACAATTAAATGTTTTCCGAGAAGAAAGATATATATATATATATATATCAATTCATTATTCAAACAATGATTGATAATATTCAAGACTCTACATGTCTAAATTATGTGCAATGAACAAGAAAATTTAACACAAACATATCTTATTAATACCTAATAAGATTGAAAGTCACTTGTGTCAAATTACCAAGATTAGATAAAGCTTCAAATTACGACTCACAATCGTATTGGAGAACGTTCATCTATATCTACTTGTTCAAATTATGTGAATATGGCATGCTTTGTGTATAGGAAAGAAGAAAAATGAAAAGATTTTGTGCAAACATACAAACTACTTACATAGTTGAAGAGAATTCATGAGAATCGAATTCGGTATGGTATTACATTGCAAACTAAAATACCCAATGAATAGACTAAATAAGCTAAGTTCCTCTTCTGAGGTCTTAGAAACTTATGTTGGTAATGCAAGTAACACATAAGGATTATTTATGTCGACACACTACACAACGAACTATGAACCGGAGATATCATGTATTGTGTATTGACTTTCTATATAATGTGTGATGGTTCATAGGATCTAGCTTATGTACTTAAAATGAAAATTCACTTAATATTCATACACATACAACTACACTCATTATATATCCTACATGAAATACTTGCACTTGATTCATGTATTGAGATATTGTAGGCTCAAAATTGTGTTGGATAAAGTCATTTTCAAAAGATTTGATGATTCTTGATTCTCACTGTGATAAATTCATACATATCTTGTGTAAAAGAATGTATGCAACTATCATAGGAACTCACATGTGCATCTTGATCATCCAAATCCAACCTAACTCATGTCATACAATAATAATTATCTTCCCCATACACCACTTTCTTTCAACTCACCTTGTACTAGGAATCTTAGTACTAAGCATGATTATTCTTTGGTCTATAGATCTTCCTTAACCATACCTAACTCATACTAATTGGCTATAAAAGGAGTGATCTTGTATCATATATCCTCATCACAACCTTCATCTTCCTTAAATACACTTATCTTCTCTTCAAAAATGGCAACTAAGTTTTTCATGAAACGTGTTGACGAGTCAAACGAAACTAACGTGTACGAACCGTTTGAGTACCGTGAATTTTGTGAAGGTCGTGAATGCGAAAAAAAATTCATGTGTGCCACCGATATAAGAAAACCATTTATCCATGCTAAAGCCTTCTCCTTAGTTCGTGACCTACCCATCGAAATTTATCCTAGGCATCTTCAAGAATTTTATGCTAGGTTCTATCTAGATCAACCTTCTCTTACTTTCAATTTTCGTATGTATGGGCATGGGTATGCATGGAGCTTAAGTAAGTTGGGAAAGGTTTTGAATGTGTGTTCTAAAGGGAACTTGTTCTATACAAGGTCCACTAAGACCGAGGATTTCATGAAAATGAAGCACTATCATCCGAGCACCTATGCTCTAGAGCCTCCAATTCATGCCGTCCTCATTCAAAACACCATTCTTCAACCCGACTACCATTGTGAGGAAGTCCCATCCGGGCATTGGAACAAGTCTCAACTTCTCTTCAAGTTAATGCCTTGGGCGGAGGTCTTGTTGAAGAATGTGTTTATGGATGTGGAACCTCAAGAGAAATTACCCATCGTTGTTGGGTACATGCTCTATTGTATTATGACCGAGACTCCATTCAACTTTGCTTACTTTATAGCAAAAAGAATGGAAGCTTTGGACTAGAATAAGGAGCCACTTCCATATGCTAGAGTCTTGTCACACATCTTTGACCACATTAAGAGCAAATACCCAAATGATCAATCTAGAATGATTGAAGTTGATGATGTGACCCCAATGGAGGAATCCTTCACAATGGACTCTCTTGAGTTTTGAGTTCCATTCATATGTTGTTGTAGTTGTTCCCTAGGAGTCCTAGGTTGTTTTAAGTGTTGTTGCTTAATTGGTTGTATGACCCATGTTTCTTCTATGAAATAAAATGCTTGTGTTATGTTATAATAATGCTCATATGAATATATACATATATAGTATTGCTCTTGCTCATCATTCGGTCTATAAATGTCATAAAGGGATAATCTTTATAAAACCAAATTAAATTAGACAAACATATACACATATAAAAGTATTGTTATGAGGACTAACCCATGTTGCAAGTATCCAAATGGTAACCTAACCCATTTTGGACCTTCACACGTGAGGATTTCTTGTTTGTTGCTTGTTGTGGTGTTTTTATGTAGCTAGGCCACCGCAAAGGTGAGGCTCTTAACCCATGGATCCCCGTCTTGAAACAAGGGGGAGCAACGATCTAGGGGGAGCTATGTTTAAGGGGGAGCACGTTCGGGTGCTATTGGAAGTCCCACCTTTTTTATTCGACAAAAGGGGGAGAAAGAAAGCAAAAGCGTAAAGACCATTCAAGAATTGTTAAAGGCTTCACCAAATTACAAGGCAAAGGTCAAGATGCAAGCTACACCAAAGACGCGCTTTGTCTTCGCTAAGTTTTGTAATTTTATTTGCTTTCGGTTTTTATTTGTCATCATCAAAAAGGGGGAGATTGTTGAGGCAACATGATCAATATCTCTTTAGGTTTTAATGATGACAAATAAACCATCAAAACACATAAAATAACAAACGTTAGCCAAAATTCCCCGAATCACAAGTCTGCTGCTAGCGCGCCACCCACGCGTCAACGCGTGGGTAACGCGCCAGGCGTCTGTGAATATCGGGATGAATTTTAAAAGTTGGCTTTCCCCTTACCCGACAAATGTGGATCTTTCAATACAGGTATGAATATGTTATGTGCTTAATTGAGAACACACGAAACGAGTTTTGGGATTAGAGAGATCTAACTTTTAAAGCACCCATTTACGAGAAAACGCCAACTCATGTTTTCTAACTATCGCCTCTAACCAAGGCTTTTCTAAACTTAGGGAGCTTATACATTTCACGTAACAACACGTGAAAGCATCCATATGCTCATATCCCGTGCTTACTGTCACAACTCACCATTTCAGGTCATTTTCCCAAACCTCAACATGTTACTATTCATCATTCACTATTCATCGTTTTACTATTCATCATTTTTGGTGTCAGTTTGATATTCTGAGAAACATTTGAAAATTTTACTATTCACAGAACACTATTCATTTCCGGAAGGAAAACACTATTCACGTGCATTACTCATTTCATCATAAATTTAGTTTACAGGTATTTAAATTCGCGTAACCGGATTGGTTTAGGTGCGAATTCATGCATTATCAGTAAGGACATTTCATACGGACTAGAAAGAGTATGCATATCATCATAATAGCATTTGCATGCTATACCACTCATAGGATATTCAAAAAAATATATTTGGTATATTTAACGTTTTACGTATATTTACTTATAAATAAACGTTAACACGCGATTGATAAATGTGACTAACATATCTAAAAATTCCCACAATGGTCCCGATATATTTTTAGATCCCTTATAACATCATAAAGATTATAAAATTCATTTACCCGGTATTTTGGAAATTTATTTAATTTATATCGTAAGTTTATTATAATTACGACGGTTTTCGTGGAAACTAAACGATAATTATCCAAACACTCAATAATGGTACCCAACATATTTTCACAACTTTTATGACTTTATTATGTCCCGGTTAACTTCGTTAAAATTTATTTCTAGCAAACCCGGTACCCGATTATAACTAAACTAACTAATAATACACAATTATCCCACTAACTCTCTAAATTAAATCAAGACAACCCCCCCCCCCCTTTTTGCTCCTTTTGTGACCGGCCACACATCACCCCCCTAGACCACTTGATCAAAAACCTAACCTTATGCATTAATGACTTATAATCTATTTTAAACCTAAGGTAAAATATCTAGTTTAATCCTATCTCATTACACTTCACATTTCATCAAAGCTAGCAAACTTTTTCTCTCCTTTCTCTCTTTGAAGTGCACGGCCAAGAACACAAGAACAAGCAAGGATCATTTTTTTTCCAAGATCAAGATTAAATCTAGCTCATATAGTTATCCTTGTTAGGGTTTTGCAATATAAACTCAAGGATCATTAGGTTTCATCATCCAAACTCCTAAATCATTCAAAGTAAGTTTACAAAATTTATTTTCATAATTTCTTCAAGTTATTACTATGATCATATGGTTTTCATACAAGATTTCATGCATGTGCTAGCTTATACCACTCCATTTTATATATTTTTAACTTATAAACCCTATAAATGTTTAATATGGATTTCCTTGTTAGATTAACATGATTGATGATGATTAGGAACCCATGACACCCTAAGAAGGTGTATGGTAAGAATAGATTAGCTTTGTGGTGATTGAAAGTGTTTTGGTTAGATTAGAAACTAGTTTGGAACTTTAGAAATGGATTTAGAACATGTTTAAGAACCTACTGTCCCAAAAAGCTAAACCCAGAAAACTCAGGAACTCCAAGGTACTTTTTGACCAAATATTTAGAAAATACTTTCAAAAACGAAGCCGTAGGAGAAAGAACGGATAAAAACAAGCTTATAACGAAGGAGATATGATTTTTACAAAGTTTAACGACGAAAACTATTTTCTGAAAATTACATGCTGTTGGACGATTTTCGACGGGCAAAACGAGGCTTTAGACGTAACCTAGAGGAGCCTAGCTATCAAAAATATATTAGTACATACTAAGACGTAACCGTGGATATAAAGAACGAGAAAAATGAACTTATAACGACAAAGATATTCATGTTTCAATATCGGCAAAACTATATATATTTTGGCAGCTTTATTTAGAAATAATAATACTCTACGTACTAAATCCTAGATTTTCTAGAAATACTACCAAAGTGCCAAATTCTTAAACATTGAAGTACTTATGATTACAAGCTTATTCATACGACTATGAGACGTTATTTCAAGGTTTTCAAAGCAAGGATTTCAACACTAACATATATATATATATACGATATATATATTACGACTAGTTTTCATTATTCTAATTAGCCTTATTTTCACAAGTTATGGAAAATATATTATTTTGACAATAACAAGTATTTTCAAGTTATGAGTGGTATAGGTATCATGTGCATGTATATTCTCAACATCATTTCATGATCTAAAGTAGATCATTATCATTCATATTAGGTTGCGTGATGCGTGGTTTTGCAACCTTACAACAGGTTTTACCTCTCGAGGGATCTCAAGAGGCTTACAACCCTACCAGGCAGTGTACCTGACCGATGTAGTATAGTGTAGTGGTAAGTACGGGGGATTGATCGTTCTCCACAGGGAATAGTGTTCGTTAGGTATGAAAGACTACTCTAATAGGTCTAAGGGTTGAAGAAGATTCTTTTTGTATTTTTTTATAATTTTATGAAAGCAAGTAAAATCTCGGGTTTGAAAGAGTGGGCGGAATTAGTTGCTAGTCAACTAACCCAAATTACTACGAATGCAAATAAAATAAAATAACTGAAAGTAAAATGTTGGTGAAAACTTAAGTGTAGAGAAATGTGTTCACTTAGATTTCCTTACTCCCTAACTATCTTTTACCGGTTGATTAGTGTGTATTAGTTGCGTGGATGACGGGTGTATTCCTTAATACCAATCGTGGGGTGGCGTACGTACTTCCCCAACTCTACAAGCTCCTACTTCACTCCTATGTCGAGCCGGCTAGGAAGCTCCTAACATGGGATCACTAGAATTCGCTTGTGCATTAAATACAACCATAAAAACCTTTAGTACGCATTTGGTTCATGTTTCTTAAGACGTTCAAGCAAGTTACCGAATAGGAAGTTAGCCAGTTTTCTTAAGCCTAACATAGATAAACAATCATCCAATACAACTAATAACACACTAATAACCAATAATCAATAGCTAGGTTTCATTAGATCTAAGCAAACACAAGATAAATCTAGCCTAACATGTTAAACAAAAGACAAGAACAAGATAGAATCAAACAACACATAGACATATTGAATGATTAATTGATAACTTATCTTTCAATGTAACATGGAAGATCTCAAGGCAAAAAGCCTTGAAAAAGATGCTAAAATCGTCTTAGGGTTTTCTCCCAAAAATTCCACACTAAGCTCTCCACCCTAATGACAAAAAATTAGAAAACTATATATAGACTTTTGGATCTGACGGCGTCACGTTATGGAGTGTGACGCCGTCACCTCGCCGCTTCTAGGGTTCCCGGATGACCTTCTTGACGCCGTCCCTCTTTAGCTCTCCAAAATCCGTTCTGGCTTATCAAGGCTTGACGCCGTCAGACCTTGAACGTGACACCGTCCCTCTTTGAATTAAGCCGTGACGCCCTTGATCAGGTTAAAGCGTGACGCCGTCAGAATTTACATGCAATTTTCACTGGCTTATCATGAGTAAATTTCACATCCACCTTTTCTTGCCAAGCCATGACGCCGTCCAGAGTAAAATCTGACGCCGTCAAAGGTAACTTTTAGCCGATTTTTGAGACTTTGTCGTTTTCTTCACTTTAATGCTCCAAAAACGTCCAAAATGCCTCCTTTTCCAGATTTCTCCTCAAAAGTACCTAAAATGACAAAAGGAACGATTTAGGGCAATATTTGATCAAATAAATACGATTTAGGGCTTAAATGACCCCTTAAAAGCGGTACACTTTTCGCTTCATCATTGCGGCAGATATTCGCTCCTTGTTTTTCCAATCATTTCATCTCACAGTATCATCATTTCGAGGTGAGTTTTCATAGCCCCGTATACATTTTATTATTGATTTCAAATCCTACAGGGGAGAATACATTGCATCATTTTCGTACGAGCCTAAGTATCAAAACATATGTACATTGCTTAAGTTGCCTAGCTGCCTTGTGATAGTCCCCTATTATCATCATGAACCGTTAATTTACCTATTAAGCGAGAGTGAGTGGATAGATCTATTGAGGGTGACGCCTCCATCCGTGGTAGTTTTACCAACAGTCAAGCGGATGCATTTCATGTTTGTCATATTAGAGTGTTTTGGCAGAACATTCTGGAGGGGCATATATTTCATCAGTCTAGCTTCGGAGTCATGAGCTTAAGGTCTATTGTACTATTTTATGTGACTTTTGTCATGCACTTATACTTGAGGTGGCCGTACAACATTACATTTCATAAACCTATGATTATTCACCAACTTTATGTTGACCGTTTTCGCAATGTATTTTCAGGTAATTAAGATATAAACTTCATGGCATGCATGGAGTCATTTTAGTGAGTGGCAAGGATGACGCACCTCACTTTGGATTTTTCATGAACTTATGTATATTATCGTTTGACTGTTCTAAACTTATTTCCGCAAACTTTTCAACCTTTGGGACCTATGTATTGTAATCTCTGAATGTTTTTAAATAAATCAAACGATGTGTTTTCAAAATGACACTTTAGGTCATTCAATATAACCTTGTGACAGATGTGATGCTATGGACAGTTACACCCCCAGGCATTCCATTCCGCTGCAAGTCAGGTAAATTGGGGGTGTGACACTTACGTCTTCTCTAATTACGTAACGGGTTTACTCCCTTATTGGTCAAACTAAGTCAAAGGTAACTTTGCGTAAATGCATCCTTTCCCACTTGGGTTATGCTTTACATCAAGGCAAAGCACTTAACTTGTTTGAATCAAGGTATTAGTTGAGAACGTCGAGTCGTGAAAAGTCACGAGATATGAAACTATGGATTCTCGACGTTGTGTTACTTGAACTAATAAGTAACCTATGAATTTCTCAACTTATAATCTTAATTATCTAAACTTTCTTTTCTTAATGACAATTAGATTATTTCTTAATCTTCTCTTAATCTCATTTTACAAAAGACAACAAAACCAAATATTCCCTCTTCATATGAGCATTATTACACCACTTACAACATTCCCTTACACCACTTACACAATGTGTACCTTTTGTTCCCTATACTCCCACACACAATATTCCCTCTTCACATACAATATTTGTACACACACTTATACACCTTTTGTACACACATACCTTGTACATTTGTACACACACTTCTCTACACACACTAGATTTCAAATTTACACACACTACTCACAACCATATCTTCTCTACACATACTAGCCAACTCACCATATCCTTCCATATCCAATCCAATCCATATCTCTTACACAATCTCTTACACTCTTACATATTCCTTACACACATCATATCTATACAACTCATTAACTACTCACTCCTTCCTTCTATTTCCCCACATGCCAATTAATTTGAAAATCAAGGATAGGCTCCCTTTAATCACAACCCTCCATTTCAAACCAAAACCATCTCAACCATTCAATCACCCTTTCCCTCCAAGCAAAGCATATTCTCTTTGGAATATTCCTTTCTAACTCAACCATGGTTTACTCATCCAACCATAGTTAGTTCTCAACACACAACCCTCACCCAACCATGGTTAACTCTTAACCACACCAAGGATGGAATATTCCCTTGGATATACTCTTTAACCTAACCATGGTTCACTCTCATCCTAACCATGGTTACTTCTCAACACTTAACCATTCTCACCTAACCATGGTTAACCTCTAAACCTTTAACCTAACCATAGTTACACCTTAACCCTTCCCTTGAGGAATATCCCATGGCATATTCTCTTCTCTATTATGCCATGTGAGGAATACTGTCACAACTCACCATTTCAGGTCATTTCCCAAACTTTGGAAAATTACTATTCATCAAACACTATTCATCAAAACACTATTCATCATTTTACTATTCATCATTTTTGGAGTCAGTTTGAGATTCCGAGAAGCGTTCAGAAATTTTACTATTCACAGAACACTATTCATTTCTGGAAGAAATTTCACTATTCACATGCATTACTCATTTCATCGTAAATTTAGTTTACGGGTATTTAAATTCGCGTAATCGAATTGGTTGATGAAGCGAAAAGTGTACCGCTTTTAAGGGGTCATTTAAGCCCTAAATCGTATTTATTTGATCAAATATTACCCTAAATCGTTCCTTTTGTCATTTTAGGTACTTTGGAGAAGAAATCTGGAAAAGGAAGCATTTTGGACGTTTTTGGAGCATAAAAGTGAAGAAAACGACAAAGTCTTAAAATTATGCTGGAAGTTACCTTTGACGGCGTCAGGATTATCCCCAGACGGCGTCATGACTTGGCAAAAGTGGTGGATGTGAAAATTACTCATGATAAGCCAGTGAAATTTGCATGGGATTTCTGACGGCGTCACCCTTTGGAATGATCAAGGTCGTCACGGCTTAATTTAAAGAGGGACGGCGTCACGCCTAATTCTGACGGCGTCAAGCCTTGATAAGCCAGAACGGATTTTGGAAAGCTAAAGAGGGACGGCGTCAAGAAGGCCATCCGGGAACCCTAAAAGCGGCGAAGTGACGGCGTCACACTCCATAACGTGACGCCGTCAGATCTGAAAGTCTATATATAGTTTTGCAATTTTTTGTCATTAGTGTGGAACTTATTGTGTGTAATTTTGGAGGAGAAACCCTAAGACGAATTTCTGCCATTTTTAAGGTTTTTCATACCCTTGGATCTCCCATGTTTAATTGAAGATAAGTGATTATTTAATCATTCAATATGTCTATGTGTTGTTTGATTACATCTTGTTCTTGTCTTTTGATTAACATGCTAGGCTAGATTTATCTTGTGTTTGCTTAGATCTAATGAAACCTAGCTATTGATTATTGGTTATGAGTGTGTTATTAATTGTATTGGATGATTGTTCATCGATGTTAGGCTTAAGAAAACTGGCTAACTTCCTATTCGGTAACTTGCTTGAACGTCTTAAGAAACATGAACCAATGCGTACTAAGGTTTTTATGGTTGTATTTAATGCATGAGCGAATTCTAGTGATCCCATGTTAGGAGCTTCCTAGCCGGCTCGACATAGGAGTGAAGTAGGAGCTTGTAGAGTTGGGGAAGTACGTACGCCACCCCACGATTGGTATTAAGGAATACACCCGTCATCCACGCAACTAATACACACTAATCAACCGGTAAAAGATAGTTAGGGAGTAAGGAAATCTAAGTAAACACATTTCTCTCCACATAAGTTTTACCACCTCTTCATTTTCTGTTATTTTATTTTATTTGCATTCGTAGTAACTTGGGTTAGTTGACTAGCAACTAATTCCGCCCACTCCTTCAAACCCGAGATTTTACTTGCTTTCATAAAATTATAAAAACATAAAAAGAATCTTCTCTCACCCTTAGACCTATTAGAGTAGTTTTTCATACCTAACGAACACTATTCCCTGTGGAGAACGATCAATCCCCCGTACTTACCACTACACTATACTACATCGGTCAGGTACACTGCCTGGTGGGGTTGTAAGCCTCTTGAGATCCCTCGAGAGGTAAAACCTGTTGTAAGGTTGCAAAACCACGCATCATTGGTTTAGGTGCGAATTCATGCATTTTCAGTAGGAACATCTCATACGGACTAGAAAGAGTCTGCATATCATCATAATAGCATTTGCATACTATACCACTCATAGGATTTTCAAATTTATATACATTTGGTATTTTTAACGTTTTACGTATAATTATTTATAAATAAACGTTAACACGCGATTGATAAATGTGACTAACATATCTAAAAATTCCCACAATGGTCCCGATATATTTTTATATCCCTTATAACATCATAAAAGTTATAAAATTCATTTACCCAGTATTTTGGAAATTTATTTAATTTAAATCGTAAGTTTATTATAATTACGACGGTTTTCGTGGAAACTAAACGATAATTATCCAAACACTCAATAATGGTACCCAACATATTTTTATCATTTTTATAACTTTATTTTGACCCGGTTAACTTCGTTAATATTTATTTCTAGCAAACCCGGTACCCGATTATAACTAAACTAATTAATACTTACACTAAACTATACTAATACTACACTAGATTTAATTAGCAACTCAAAACCCATTTTGCTACCCCTTTTCACATGGAAAACCGGCCACAACAAGCCCCCCCCCCCCTTGACCACTTGATACAATATTAACCTTATGCATTAACTAACTTATTATCTTAATATATAACTTAGGTAAATATTTAGGTTTTCATTCTTAACTTATTCACAAACACATTTCAATAATCAACTAGCAACCATTCTCTCCTTTTTCTCTTTGAAACCCACGGCCAAGAACAAACCAAGCAAGATCCATCATTATTTTTCCAAGAACAAGATCAAATCAAGTTTATATAGTGATCCTTGTTAGGGTTTTGCAATATAAACTCAAGGATCATTAGGTTTTCATCATCTAAACTCCTAAATCATTCAAAGTAAGTTTACAAAATTTATTTTCATAATTTCTTCAAGTTATTATTATGATCATATGGTTTTCATACAAGATTTCATGCATATGCTAGTTTATACCACTCCATTTTATATATTTTTAACTTATAAACCCTAGAAATGTTTTATATGGATTTCCTTGTTAGATTAACTTGATTGATGATGTTTAGGAACCCATGAAACCCTAAGAAGGTGTATGGTAAGAATAGATTAGCTTTGTGGTGATTGAAAGTGTTTTGGTTAGATTAGAAACAAGTTTGGAACTTTAGAAATGGATTTGGAACATGTTTACAAACCTACTGTCCCAAAATGGTAAACCCAGAAAACTCAGGAACTCCAAGGTAATTTTTGACCTAATATTTAGAAAATACTTTCAAAAACGAAGCCGTAGGCGAAAGAATGGATAAAAACAAGCTTATAACGAAGGAGTTATGATTTTTACAAAGTTTAACGACGAAAACTATTTTCTGAAAATTTCATGCTGTTGGACGATTTTCGACGGGCAAAACGAGGATTTAGACGTAACCTAGAGGAGCCGAGCTTTCAAAAATATATTAGTACATACTAAGACGTAACCGTGGATATAAAGAACGAGAAAAATGAACTTATAACGACAAAGATATTCACGTTTCAATATCGGCAAAACTATATATATTTTGGCAGCTTTTATTTAGAAACAATAATACTACTACGTACTAAGTTCTAGATTTTCTAGAAATTCAATCAAAGTGCCAAATTCATAACCAATGAAGTACTTATTATTACAAGCTTATTTATACGACTACTAGACGTTATTTCAAGGTTTTCAAAGCAAGGATTTCAACACTAACATATATATATACGATATATATATTTCGACTAGTTTTATTATTCTAGTTAGCCTTATTTTCACAAGTTAAGGAAAATATATTATTTTGACAATAACAAGTATTTTCAAGTGATGAGTGGTATAGGTATCATGTGCATGTATAATCTCAACATCATTTCATGATCTAAAGTAGATCATTATCATTCATATTAGGTTGCGGCAGATATTCACTCCTTGTTGTTCCTATCATTTCATTTCACAGTAGCATCATTTCGAGGTGAATTTTCATAGCCCAGTTTACACTTTATTATTATCGTTTTCAAATCCCACGGGGGAGAATACATTGCATCAATCATTTTAGTACGAGCCCAAGTATCAAAATATATGTACATTGCTTAAGTTTCCTAGTTACCATGTTAAAGTCCCCTATTATCATCATGAACCGTTAATTTGCCTATTAAGCGAGAGTGAGTGGATAGATCTATTGAGGGTGACGCCTCCATCCGTGGTAATTTTACCAACAGCAAGCGGATGCATTTCATATCTGTCATTTTGGAGTGTTCTGGTAAAACATTCAGGAGGGGCATATATTTCATCCGTCTAGCTTCGGGGTCATGAGCTTAAGGTCTATTGTACTATTTTATGTGACTTTTGTCATGCACTTATACTTGAGGTGGCCGTACAACATTACATTTTATAAACCTATGATTATTCACCAACTTTATGTTGACCGTTTTAGCAATGTATTTTCAGGAAATTAAGGTAGCTCCTGCTTGCATGCATTTGGACCTTCATGGAGTCGCGGGGTCGACGCGTCTCACTTACATTTATTTGCTGCACTTATGAAACGTTTGATCTGGATTGAACTTGTTTTTCATAAACTTGCAACATATTTTGGGGACCTTATTTTGTAAACTCTGAGTATTTTTAAATGATCAAACGATGTATTTTCCAACGACACTTTAGGTCGTTCAATATAACTGTAACTGTGATGCTATGGTCAGTTACACCCCCAGACATTCCATTCCGCTGCAAGTCAGGTAAATTGGGGGTGTGACAAATACCATTTCTACCCCTACCAAATTACCCTTTCTACTCTTCTACCCTTGGTATTTGGTTTTCTTATAAACACTTCACAAAACATTTTCCAAATTGGCTATTTGAGTTGGTAAACCTTATATTGATTATTGTTAAGGTTTAGTGTGAAGTACAATTGGGGGTTTAGCAAGGTAAGGTATTTATAAAGCCAACACCCAAAGCTTTGGGAAAATTTTCTCTGGGTGTCTGGCGCACCACCCACGCGTCAACGCGTGGGCAGCGCGCCGGCCTCGGTAAAATACAAGTTGGGTTTTTAAAACATACCTTGCCTCTTGTATTCCTCACCCCTTGCCATTATTCTTTCTCTCTACATTCTTTCTCTCTAATCCTCTAATTATATCTTGTGTTCTTAATTCTCACTCTAACATCTTTGAAAGAACACATCTCCTTGCAAGGGAAGAATCACAAGAACCTAATCCACTCTTGTGATTGTGTCGAGGGTCTTCTTCTCATACCCTTTCTATTACAATCGAGTCTCTAGGTTAGGTTAGGGCTTGGTTGAACAAACACTTATTCATTCATTCAATTGTTTGTAAGGGAAGTCTTGTGTCTTGGTGACCAAGCCTAGATCATTGGGGATCTAGTTAGGGTTTGATACTTCCGGTGGGAAGTCTTGGTAGTGGTCTTGGTGACCCTTAGGTGAAGTCGAATCGTGAGATTCTTTTGGGTGGTTTCCGAGGGCGGAATACTGTGGGAGTAACTCCTTCTTTATGAGCATCAATATTGTTGAATATTGGTGGAGTGAATTGTAACGGTTTATAGTCCACCGAAAGGATTATACTAGTGAATAGTATCGGAGTCGCGGATTCGCAACTGGACGTACGGATGGTATAAACCCCCCATCCCAAACCAGTATATTTCGTTGTGTTCTTACTTGCTTTATATACTTTGGTTGTGTTAGTGGTTGTTGGATTATTGTACAACCACTTGGTGTTCTCTTTGGCTTAAAGTTTTTAAACATCTAAAAAGCCGAAGAAACCGTATTCACCCCCCCCCCCCTCTACGGTTCTACACACTCCATTACTACCTTCTGAATTTATGAAACTACTCTCTACGTTAACTTAAATACTGATCGCTACACTTCAACACCGGAACCTTGTAAGATTGCTAGGATACTACATTAAGGGGGATGAAAAGATATATGAGTACATGCGTAACAAAAGCTTGGATGCCTTCATATTTGGTAGTATTTATAACAATTTCATATATCAAAATATTGTCTTTAACGTATATGTTTTGGCATCAATCAACTTATTAACAATTATTCTACGGCCACTATACAAGATCAATCACCAAGTATGTATCTGGAAGTAGTTCGTTGCACTAGGAAAGTTTTTTGTTGCGCATAGTATAATTCAAAACCTGAATGGAAGCTAATATTGATAACTAAATAACCAGTTGTATTATATAATTAAAGAGCTAGTGTATATAAGCTATATAACATCTTTTTATAAGTTAAGTGTTAAATTTGTAATATTTATATAGTAAATAAGAGGCTTGTGATCCAAAAAAAAAACAAAACTCGACATAATAAGGAAAGATGAAATATCTTTCAATCAATGTTTTAGTGTTATCCTCCAAGTGGCAGCTTATTTGGCCTAGCTTGTCTAAAACTTATGCTAATAACTGAGTGAAAATTGATCATCAGCTTATTATACATGCATGGTTGTAACAAATTATGTCCCTCTTTTTGTTATTTTGTTGATGCTTACAAGCTCTTCTCATGGGCATTACGATAAAGAACATATACCACTCTTTGTATTTGGTGATTTGCTTTTTGACCTTGGAAACAATAACTATATAAACACTACACCAGACTTCCAAGCTAACTATTGGTTGTATGGCGAGTCATACAGACTTAATTCCACTAACTGAACAATAAGTCTTCCTAGTTTCAATTCTAAGCTAGCATGACTCCGATACATCTTAGTGATTATTCGAACCTTCATTATTTTAAATTAAAGTCGAGTTCAAACTTGGAAGGCATTTTCATAAGTAACTATGCCTGAATCCAATGCTCCATTGGTATGTGTTAATTCACATACCTTTTATAAACCAAATTAAGACCAAAATGACCAAAAACTAACCATAAATGCCAAAGATATTGTGTTTGTGATCGTGCAGGTACGGATATTTAAGAAAATGACAAAAATCAATGAGAAAACGACAAAACGAACACGAGAAATGGAAAAGAGTCAAAAGCTGAGGTCGGGGAAGCAAATTGTCAAAGTGGAGCTCAAAATGCCAAATCAATCCTTCATGATTCAAGAAATGACAAGAATGACCCTTTTGTTGAAGTTTGAAGAAATTACAAGATTGGTCCTTCAAGTTTCAGAATTGTCAAAATTAGTCCCTTGAAGAATATTTTGAAGAAAGTGACATCAAAGACCCTTCATGAATCAACAAATGGCAATAATGGCCCTTGGTTTATTTTATGAAGATTGGAAGCTTTGGCCCTTGAAATTTCTAAAATTACAACAATAGTCCTTGTCATATCTTAATCCTAAGCCTATATAAACCAACACATAATCTGGTCCTAATAATTATAAACCCAAAACATAAAAAACCCACCAATCCACCAAGCCTAATTATAAACCTAGTCCACTACCTATCCCCACTCACCCGTATCCCATTTAACCCGTAAACCACCCAGGTCAAATAAACCCAACCCGGTCAACCCTTTTTAAATTAATAATAAACAAATCCCTTTTATAACCCGCCTTCTACTATTCTTCTTCTTCACCTCCACCTGAAATTCCCTCCGTACCCTCACATGGAGCATCGTACTTAGCATCTTTCAATCTGACAAGGACGAATTGAGTGTGGATTTCCAGCATGGACAAATCCCAACATCTAATTGGACGAAACAACTCATCAAATCTAATCCAAGGGCCGAGAGAGGAAATTCCACATGATCAATCAATCAAGGGCTGTGATTTGAGCTTCTAGCACCTTCAAGAACCCTAGGAACCCCTCTTCTCACCTCAGCTATAAATAGAACCCCTCACACCCTCATTTAGGGTAGTTTTTAGTGTAATGTTATAATGCCAAAATGTTTTTCTAGCTTTAATCATTTGTAATCTCATCTTTTACTAGTGTAATTTCAAGTTCAATTAATAAAATTTAAGTTACTTTGCTTTAAATTCGAATTCCTTCAGTTATCTTCAAATCTGATTTAGCTTAATAATTGTTCCATAAGATTGTTTACTGATTGTATTTAGCTTATTATAAGTTTTTTAAAGTTTTCATTCATTTACATTAATAATTTATGTTCTCAATTTATAAAAACCAAAAAAATCATAAAATAAAAAAAATTGGTTTCATTTACTTAATCTCAGCTTACAATAAGCTTTTTATGGTTCCTATAAGCTCATATTAGCTACTATAGCTTCTGTGAGACTTTATATTGCTTAAACATAGAACAAATTTCTCAAATACTAGCTTAATATTACATTTAGAATCTTTTAAGATCAATCAAACTTCAACAAAGTCAAAGTTTTCACAAAACAGAAAAAGTCAAATTCCAAAATAGTATTTCCAAAACCATTTTAGTTTTGATTTTTCATTTCTTTAATTTTCATCCAATTAATATGAGGTTTTGGATTATTAAAATTTGGCAGCTTATCATTTTAAATCTAATTTTGTCATAATTTTTAGATTTTTTTCTTTTAAATAGCTTTTGATAAGCTTACATTATTGTTTGAGCATTAAGTGCCCTGCACCACTGCCTTCTGTCCAAACTGACCCCATTTCACAAGCACCTTTCTTCATGATTACTTGAGCTTATGGTTTGTTCATTGGCTTTTTGAGAAGCTCTTATTGCTGACTCTTCATATTTGAGCTTAATTTGGATCCTATTGCTTATTTGTCTGCTGATTTTGTGCTCTCTAGTTACCCATCTAGGACCAGTATTCATTGAGTATACTCGGTGTATATTGAGCTTGTTGAATTCTAGCTTTTGAGTGTGCTTGAGCTTGTGTGTTTGGATTGATTAGAGCTTATTGGGTCTGGTAGTAGTAGCTTTTAGTTTGTGTTTCCATAGATTTAACTTATAGCAGTGAAGAGTAGCTTATTAATTTCTTAGTTTTCTTTAAAAGTTTTTTTTACCTAACTGATGGAAGTTATAGCTTCTTTCTCAGCTTATCTCAGCTTTTTACAAAAAGTTTCTTTACAAAAGTTTAGCATAATCAGTTGTTTTAAGTTTTTGCAAAAAGAAAAAAAAAAATAGTTTAAAAAAAATACCACTGCTAGGATTCGAACCCGGGCCACCTAGCTCAGCCCTACACTTACTCACCATTGCGCCCTTGGGACTTTTCTCAAGGGAGTAGTAATATTAATTCCTTTTATACATTTGTTATCTTATTAAGCTTAGTCCACTGTTTAGCTTATTCAGTAGCTTATCTCAATAGCTTTTTCACTTTTAACAATTTTCCTATATTTCTGTTATCATTAGAGACTTTTCTACAAAATTATGTATTTTTCCAATTTCATTTACTATTTTTCTTATTTTAATTTCTTTTATTTAGCAAGTAATTCATAAAAAATAGAAAAATAATCAAAAAAATACCAAACTAATTTTGTAGCTTTCCTTTTACATTTATAATCTTGGAAAAATATAAAATTAGGATTTAGTCTTATTTTTCTTTGAATTTGTAAAAAAAAGGCTCGGGATTTCTCGCGACTTTACGTTTTTAGTTAAATTTTCACTATTTTCCAAATTTTCTTTTTCCACTTCATTTAGAATATCATAAAATAGTTTTCTATAATTTTTGAGAATTTTCCAAGTTGATTTGCTATTTTTCTTTAATTTTCCCTTTTTAAATAGTTTTTAATTAATAATAAATAAAAGAAAATCCAAAAAAATATTTTTCTTTTTCCTGAAATTATTTTTAAGTGTTTAAGACTTTTAGAAAGTAAATTTGAATTCTTAGGTGCCTTTTTCCTTAGTATCACTAATTAGGTGCGTTCTAGAAATTCGTAACATACTTTTAGGTTTAGATTGCGTTATAGATTAAATGTGTTTTCCTTACGTGTTTTCCTTACCTTATTACTCCCTCCGTATTAGTTTTTGATTGTTATTTCGTATTCTTAGTATAATACTCCAAAATATCACTTTTATTCACAATTCACTTCACTTTTCACGACTCCAAACCAACAACTCGACTTCAACCTTTGTTGGGACTACGACCCGAGAGAAATACATTCGTTGTATTTCTCTTTGGAAATATACTTAAAACCAACATAAGGGTAAGATGGGTATTTAGAGTGTTGTATTTCATTACAGTTAACGACTTAAATTATAAAGGCATGCGTTTTTTTTCACTGTTTCAAACATAGAAAATGGCCAAGTGATTTATTTTTTTATTCGTTTTTTTTTTCTTTCTTTGCCTCATGTTTCAACTGAACTTTCTTAAAGTCTATAATGACTCCTGCTTTCTTTCTACTTGTATTATTTAGATATGGGATGATTCATATAGTGAGAAGCCCTTTTTATATTAATATAGTTTATTAGTGAATGATTCATTTTATTATATCAATTCGTAAAGAATACCAAAATGATTGAGTTAATTCATCAATTTTGTACTCGTATGTAGTGATTAATAAAATAAAAAAACAATAAACCACTATCGATTCACTAATCTGAATGATTCAAAATAAACCATAAACAAATCTTTTAATGGTTCACAAACTTCGATTATCATTTATATACCTAGAAATATGATGTATGATTCACAAATAAACAAATGGTTCAAAATAAAATAAAAAAGCCAAAACAACTTGAATGTTGGATTCAAAATTTTGAGGCTAATATTAAACACTAGTTAGTTTTACTAAAGATTCACTATTTTTATAAAATGATCGACCAAATAGTATGATTCAAGACTAAACATATGCTTCATAGATGTTACATTTAAAAAAATCGAATCATATATCTAAAAAATAATTTCTTTCATCGTAGTTTGGGATTTCTAAAATTCCTCCATAATCATCAAAAGACGTTTTAATGTATTTTTATTAGTAGTAACTAGGAACAAATAAACAAAAGAAATGAGTGATTGAGAAAAATATAAACAAGAATAAATGATAAAACGTCGTCCATGGACGGAACTATGTAGGGGAAGGGGAGGCCCCCCCAACCCCAAAAAAAATATTTTTTTTTGCGGCACCTAGTATAAATATTATATGTTTTAGGGGTAATTTAGTTAAGGTTACAAACAAATCTCCGATTCGGCCCCCAAAAATACAGAGAAGCTTTAATTATTTGGAAACAAACAATGAATTTTTAAAAATCATAAATGCAGGGAAGCTTTAATTATTCTTCAATTAACTTTTTAGTGATTCAATTCCTATTTTACCCTTTTTATTTAAATTAACAATTAATAGTTTAATACAATGCATTAAAACTAAATGATTTCAATGGCCCAGATTACTTATCAATTTTCTCAATCTAAAAATCTTCTCAATGAAACCAAATCCGATATATATATATATATATATATATATATATATATATTTATGTTTATTTTACCACTTACTCTTTTTTAGGTTGAAGATAGTAGCTAGTTTCATCTCCTATTTACATAATAAAACATTTGTCAACTGTATATATATAGTTTGTTTCTTTGAAGCATGTCAAATGAACGAGACGGTGCAAAACATGTACGTATTTAAGTGCTTAGAACGTCCTCTATTGTTTTAGCCTAATTAAACCGATTTGATATACGTACAAATAACTTAAAACAACAAAAGATGCACAAGCAAAATTTTACTACGTATATTGTTTGGTCGTGAATCTATAATCCTAAAGACCAATTATGCACCAAAACAAGTTTAGTGTAAAATATATACATTAAATTAATGGAGTTGCCTTTGTGTAGATGGGGAAGTCATGTATCAAAAAAGAAATACGGCAAAAGTATATATCTATTATAGTGTTTGTATGTTTGGTATAATAATTAGCTAGGCATAGTATTTGTATAAGCATGAATTTTGAATGACAATGAATCTAATAATGCCGATAGTTTTGTAGAACTGAAAATAGATACTTGAAAATATATACTTCCCTTAATTTAACTAACTAATAAAATATAAATGAACGAATTTTGTTAAATTAAGACAATATGGCAAGCGTTGATTACTGTAAATGTCTAATAAGATCAAGATATATAGATTTTTTGGTTAAAGGATTTAGCATCTTTAATTATCGATTAGATATTTTTGTATTTTATAGCAATACGCGTCGCATTCTCATATTACTATAACTTTCAGAACTCTTTTTTCTTCTCTAATTTGTTATACAACCATCTTTGAATACGAATTACTAAAAAAATAAGATTTTTAGACATTTAAGTAGGATCTTATGATTCCAATCTTGCAAAGAAAAAAACGATCCATAGTAGGATCTCGATATTAACAGTCTTGACCCTAAGACACATATGGCAGGAATAGAGGTGGCAATTACAACCCATTTAAAGAAAAATGGGTTGCTATGGGTCAAAAATAACAACTTATGGGTTGGATTGAGATACCCATTTAGCAAAGAAATGGGTTAAATGGGTCAACAATTAGACTTATGTGAATCAACAAATGGGTCGAATGGGTCAACAAATGGGTTGAATGGGTCACTTAAGGGTCGGATGATAACTCAACCACCACTATGTGTCTTTTTTTTTAAATGTTTTTATAAGTTTTGGTACGTTTTTATGTTTTCGTCTGATTTTTTATGTTTTCATCTGTTTTTTACGATTCCGTCCGTTTTTTCACGTTTTCATCTGTTTATTTATGTTTTCATCCTTTTTTTATGTTTTCGTCCGTCTTTTTACGTTTTCATCCGTATTTTTACATTTTTGGGTGCGTTTAGTTGAGGGAAAACACCCTTGTTTTCCACAAAATATTTTGTGAAAAACAAAGAAAACAGAGAACGTGTTCAAATTAGTGTTTCCCAATAAAATTCTCTACAAAACACAAAATTCCTATTTCTAACTTAAATACACAAAACTACAAAACATTTTTTTTTTCACCTATTTTCCTTTAAAATACCCCAAATCCTTTTTCGTTCGTTTTTTTCATTTTCGTTTGATTTTGGCGTCTTCGGCCGATTTTTTAAATTTTTGTACGTTTTCGTCAGTTCTTTTACCTTTTTTTATGATTTTTTACTTTTTCGTATGTTTTTTTACGTTTTCGTCATATTTAATACGTTTTCTTTCGATTTTTTACGTTTTCGTCCGATTTTTACGTTTTTGTCTGATTTTTTTTTGTTTTCGTCCTTTTTTTACGTTTTCGTCCGATTTTTTATGTTTTCGTCCGTTTTTTTATGTTTTGGTTAGATTTTTTACGTTTTCGTCAGTTTTTTTTTATGTTTTCATCAGATTTTTTATCTAATCGTCCGATTTTTTACGTTTTCGTTTGATTTTTTAAGTTTTCCTCTGATTTTTTACGCGTTCGTCTTTTTTTTTACGTTTTCGTCAGATTTTTTACGTTTTCTTCCGATTTTTTAAGTTTTCGTCCGTTTTTTTACGTTTTGGTCAGATTTTTACGTTTTCGTAAGATTTTTTCAGTTTTCGCCCGATTTTTTACTTTTTCGTCTATTTTTTCATTTTTGTCCGTTTTTTTATGTTTTCGTCATATTTTTTACGTTTTTGTCCTTCTTTTACGTTTTCGTTAGATTTTTTACTTTTTCGTCCATTTTTAACGTTTTCACATGATTTTTTACGTTTTCGTTAGTTTTTTTTACGTTTTTGTCCGATTTTTTACGTTTTTGTCAGATTTTTACGTTTTTTCTGATATTTTACGTTTTTGTCCCATTTTTTATGTTCTATTCTGATTTTTTACGTTTTCGTCCAATTTTTTAACGTTTTCTTCTAATTTTTTACGTTTTCATCCGTTTTTTACGTATTCGTCAGATTCTTTAAGTTTTTGTTCCTTTTTCTTTCGTTTTCGTCCGATTTTTTATGTTTTCGTCTGATTTTTTACGTTTTCATCCATTTTTTTACGTTTTCATCATATTTTTTATGTTTATGTAAAAAGACATGCAAAAACGTAAAAAACCTGACGAAAACGTGAAAAACAGGACGAAAATGTAAAAAAAAACAGATGAAAACGTAAAAACTGACAAAAATGTAATAAAAATCTATCGAAAACGTAAAAAATCTTACGAAAAAATAATAAAAATCTGACGAAAACGTAAAAAAGCTGACGAATACGTAAAACGGATAAAAACGTAAAAAAAATTAAGATGAAAACGTAAAAAAACAGACGACAACGTAGAGAAACGGACGAAAACATAAAAAATCGGACGGAAACGTAAAAAATCTAACGATAACGTAAAAAAATAGATGAAAACGTGAAAAATGGACGAAAACGTAAAAAAACATTCGAAAACGTATAAAAATTGACGAAAATGTAAAAAATCTAACGAAAACGTAAAAGAACAGGCGAAAACGTAAAAAAAACTGACGAAAACGTAAGAAAAACAGACGAAAACGTAAAAAATTAGACGAAAACGTAAAAAAAAGACAAAAACGTAAAAAAATCTGACAAAAATGTAAATAAACGGATGAAAACGTAAAATTCAGATGAAAACGTAAAAAAACAGACAAAAGCATAAAAAACAGACAAAAACGTAAAAAATCGAAGAAAAACGTAAAAAAACAGACGAAAACGTTATTTGATGTTATATTTTACTTTTTTAATTATTTATTTTCTCGTATTAGATTTTTTTTGGTATTTTATAATTTAGTTGGTTAGTTTATAATATTTGTTTTTGTGTTTTGAAGATATTTATATAATATTACTAGAGTGAATAGTGAATTGAGATATAAAACAAGAACACTTAATTACAAAAGCATGTTTTCTAGTTTTGCAAAATAGAAAACACAAACACATGTTTCTTAGACTAAACGCGTTTTCTAAATTTTCCATTGTTTTGTGGAAATCAAACTCTCCTCCCTTTTCCTACAAAACAAGAAATAGGAAATGTAAGAAAATATTTTTCAACTAAACGCCACCTATATGTTTTCGTCATATTTTTTACGTTTTTGTCCGTTTTTTTACATCTTCGTCCGTTTTTTACGTTTTCGTCCGATTTTTCACGTTTTCGTCCGTTTTTTCACGTTTTCATCTGGTTTTTTACGTTTTCGTCTGTTTTTTTTTTTTACATTTTCGTCAGATTTTTTATGTTTTCATCAGACTTTTTACGTTTTGGTCAGTTTTTTTTACGTTTTCATCCGATTTTTTACGTTTTCGTCCGATTTTACATTTTCATCCGTTTTTTGACGTTTTCGTCAGATTTTATATGTTTCCGTTCGGTTTTTTACGTTTTCATCCGTTTTTTTATACTTTCATCAGATTTTTTACGTTTTCGTCAGATTTTTTACGTTTTCGTTCGTTTTTTTGCTTTTTCGTTCATTTTTTGCGTTTTCGTCCATTTTTTCATGTTTTCGTCCGGTTTTATGTGTTTTCGTCCGGTTTTTCAGGTAAAAAATCTGACAAAAACATAAAAAATCTGACGTAAACGTAAAAAAATATACGAAAACGTAAAAAATCTGACGAAAACATAAAAAATCTGATGAAAAAGTTAAAAAACGGATGAAAACGTAAAAAAAGGGACAAAAACGTAAAGAGTCAAACGAAAACATAAAAATCGGACGAAAACGTAAAAAAACATACGAAAACGTAAAAAAATGGACGAAAACGTAAAAACCGGACGAAAATGTAAAAAACAGACGAAAACATAAAAAAAAACGAGCGAAAACGTAAAAAATCGGACGAAAACGTAAAGACTCGTACGAAAAGGTTAAAAAACGGACGAAAACGTTAAAATTTAGACAAAAACGTAAAAAATCGGACGAAAACGTAAAAAAACAGACGAAAACATAAAAAAACGGCCGAAAACGAAAAAAACAGACGAAAACGTAAAAAAGCAGATGAATACGTAAAAAACCGGACGAAAACGTAAAATATCGGACGAAAACATAAAAAAACGGACGATAACGTAAAAAACAGACGATAACGTAAAAAACAGACGAAAACATAAAAAACGGACAAAAACGTAAAAAATCGGACGAATACGTAAAAAAACGGACGAAAACGTAAAAAATCTGACGAAAAAGTAATAAATCGAGCGAAAACGTAAAAGAACATACGAAAACGTAATAAATCAGACGAAAAAGTAAAAAAAAATAACGAAAACGTAAAAAATTTGACGAAAACGTAAAAAATCAGACGTAAACGTAAAAAGACGGACGAAAACGCATAAAATCAGACGAAAACACTATAATTTTGTGGGTCAACCCGACCTAGACCATCTGACCTATGTCCCGTTAGACCCATTTTTAAAACATAACTCACTTAACCCATGACCTAACCCGACCCGTTTGCCACCTCTAGGCCGGATATACATTTAATACTATAATCTTTTTAATTGACAATTTTTACATTTTTACTCCATTATTTTCTTTGTAATGACAATCATTTGTGTTATGTTTAACTAACGAGCCGGGAAGCCCGCGCGTTGCGCGGGGTGATTGACATTAGTTTTTTGCAACCATGTTCGCCAAAACAATTTAGCAATTCTACAAAGAGGCCACGACTTTAGAGGTATTTTGTGTCATTTTCCCAAACTTTTGAAATAGACTTTTTGGAAAAGGACTCCTTTTGCAATGGGGCGTCGACTGCAGGGGTATTTTTTGGCATTTTCTCATATTTTTCTATTGTTTTTGGCTGAAAAAAGTGGAAAAAAAAATATTTTTTTATTAAGCACCGACATTTCGCAGGGGGCTGTTCGTTAGATTTAAAAAAAAAACGGTCGTCAGATTTAAAAAAACAATCGTTGTAAATTTTTATTTTATTTTATTTTTTTTTGGAAACAGTTTTTTGGAAAAAGGAATACTTTTGCAAAGAGTCGTCAACTTTAACGGTATTTTTTGGCAATTTTCAAAAGTTGATTTTGAGCCTAAGGTGGGGTAAGCCCAGTTGAATATTTTAATATTAAAAAAATATTTTTTTAAACCCACCGAAATTGGGTTTTTATATATAGTAGTAATATATATTAAACTTTAACATTTTTTATAAAATCGTACGTCCGTCAAAAGAATATCAATATTGGGCTTGTTTTGTTCGTTATGGAGAGACCTATTTGGTAGTAATTTTTTTATTCAAGAAATCGTTAGAGATTTATTAGATATTTGGTAAATAAAGTTTGTTATATAAAAAAGTCGTAAATATAAAGAAGTTTAGGGTGTGTTTTGTAAATTTTTTTTTTATTGTGGGCCGGGCCGGAGTACTGTAGCATGGGTTGTAACTTTTTTTTTAAATTGTGGGCCTGGAGGAGTACTGTAGCGCTACAGTAAAAAATTATTTTTTTATTTGCCACCGTCATTGTGCTTTTATATATACGAGTCGGGCAGCCCGCGCGTTGCGCGGGGTGATTGACATCAGTTTTTTGCAACCATGTTGGCCAAAACAATTTAGCAATACAAAGTACTATAAGTAACAGCAAGATATTTATATTTGAAAAAAGATTCGTTCTGCAAAAAGGCCACGACTTTAGGGGTATTTTGTGACATTTTCCCAAACTTTTGAAATAGATTTTTTGGAAAAGCTCATATTTTTCTATTGTTTTTTGGGCTGGTCTTTTTGGGCTGAAGAAAGTGGAAAAAAATATTTTTTTATTAAACTCATAAGATTTAAAAAAAAACATTCCTGGTAAAAAAAAATTTTTTTTCTTTTATTTCTTTATTATTATTTTTTTTTTTGAAAAAGGACTCCTTTTGCAAAGAACCGCCAATGTCAGGGGTATTTTTTGCCAATTTTCGAAATACTTTTTTGGGAAAAGGATAACTTTTGCAAAGAGGCGTCAACTTCAGGGGTATTTTTTGCCAAGTTGCCAAACTTGATATTGGGCCGAAGGTTGGGCTAGCCCAATTACTGTAGCAAACAATAAAAAAAATAATAAACAATGTCCCACCGACATTGTGTTTTTATAATATTAGTAATATATAATAAATCTCTTACTGAGTATATGTTTCGTTATGTACTCGAAGTTTCTAGTAGCCAAAAAAAAGGCGGGAAACGAAATGGTGTAAAAGGCGCGCAATAACAATTTTCACCTGAACCTGTGGGTTATAAATACCCAGCCACACACACTAAGCAAGTCGCTCATTCACACACACCACATCAAAATGAGGCCGAAACGTAAGAAGCCACAAGAACACGGTACCTGTCGATGCCGCTATTGCAGAACATATGTTAATAACCCTAAGAAAGTGAAGCACCACGAAGAAAATGACCCGTCGTGCTAACATATGTTCTGCAATAGCGGCATCGACAGGTACCGTCACGCAAACGCTGAGTGTTTGCGTGACGGGAAGCTTATGTTCTAAGAAAATGAGTGTTTGCATAAGCCTCCCGTCACGCAAACGCTGCTATCTCAAATAACCCGTCGTGCTAAGGTGGTGAAGACTCACATCCAACCCCAAAGAAAAATCCCATCGGCGAACACAACCCCACCTCCACCGGCGAACACCACCCCACCACCGTCAAACACCACCAGCGAAGACAACCCCACCACCACCACCGGCGAAGACAACCCCACCACCACCACCGATTGAGTTTATTTTCATTATGGTCTGATTAAGTATAAGTATATGGGGGATTGAGTTTATTTTCATTATGGTCTGATTAAGTATATGGGGGATTATGGTTATTTTCTTCTACGGATTTTAATTTCATACGCTGTTGTTTGTTCGATTTAGGATTTTATTATGGTATTGATAATGATTTGTATCTGTTCGTTTTAGGTTAACACTCATGTAACGTCGTTTTAACGACTATTAATTTTATAGATATATATAATTCTACTGCTTACTACGCTTGTTTGTTACGAGGTTTATTTGAATACATATTTTTTTTATTGTTAGTAAGTTATATTTAAAGAATCAAATTGGGGAGAGTGATTTTGTGATGAAGGATTGTTATTAATGTGATTTGTAAAAGCAAAAGCAAAAACGACTTTTAAACATACAGATCCTAGTTTGGTTCACATACAAAGCTTTGTATAGATATTATTACTTTACATGGTTATTTTGCCTACAAAATAGGAGTAGTTTTTCTCCTCAATAGTGATGACTCTTCCACCCCCTCCACAACATGAATGATAGCTCCACAAGTAACGATGGCAAACCTGATCACAGTCCCCCATATCATCATACGGTGGTGCTGTACCTACAGTTAAATTGTTAAAGGGTTGGTGAAAATACATTTGACAAAGATTTTTGTAAAGTTAAAAATGCAAGCTATTGGGAAAATATAAGAAGGTGTACCTTGGTTCGCACCGAAAGTCACGTGGCAACCCGTGGAAATAGATTCCGCCTTGTGGACTGAGTGTATAAGAGAAGATATGTATTCAATCTGGAATAAACCCATACACTGGCAAAAACCCGTGGCAACCCATATCTATGAGCCATTCCAGATTGAAATAAACCCATACACCGGCATAAAAAATGTAATCCAAATACTCCATAAGACACACTATATTTAAAAGTTCGATTATCGTACACTGATCAACCACGTCGAACAATGGCAACAAATCGACCGATGGCAATTATCGTACAGTGATTCAGGATTGTGAATAAGAAAACCTGCCATTCACATACCAAAAGTAAATAAGTATGTATATGAACAGAGTGTTTTCGTAGAACTACAAATTGCACCCTCTTCATCGCCTTTTACCCCTCACTCAATTTTAAAGAGTGTATGTAAAAGTGTATTCAAATTAAAGTTTTCGGGTTTCATCCAAACATCACCAAAATAAGCCCACTGCCTATTTTATCGGGGAATTGCCCTTTACTAAAAAAAATTAATAAGGCCACTGCTTATTTATGTTCAAGTGAGCATCGACAGCAGAATACTGGTTTCTGCCATTTTGTTTTAACATACAGAGCTACTCTTTAGACAGTGGGCTGATACGCAGTCCTAATTAAAACAGCAAAGTCTAACTCAGCTTTAATATACTCGCCGATACGCAGTCCTAATTATAGATGTACACAAATATGAAAGCCAAATATATATTGAACAAAGGTCACTCACCATTGATACACGCAACGACTGTAGCACACCGGCCTTCGCTTCATCCTCGTACGCGATTCAAACACACCGGAATCTTGGATCAAACCTGCAATTAACACTAACATTAGAAAGTTCCAGCAGGCCATTTTAAATATCTGTGCATACATTGACTTTAGAATACTATACTAACCACGCAAAAAGAATCCCAAAAGCTGACATTCTAATCTCTATGTGCTAATCGAATAGAGGGTACACAAAATTTCTCTTAAGACGCAAATCCAAACACCTACCTACAACAATTTATAATTATTACCTTAATGCGGATGTCATCAGATGTGAGTTTAGCATAGATGAGATCAAGCGTGGTCTGACTGTGATTTGATTCTCCTTCCAGAAACCTAGGATAGAAGCATGAAAAATAGATTGAATACAAAGCATTTTAACATAACACCTGACTTAAAAGCGAAAGATCACTTCATATAAATATTTTGCATGTTTGGAGTGATAATATATGAAACTCTGTCACAAATAAAAAACCTGAAACATTGGAGTGATGCTGGATCCTCCAGTAATCATTTCATATGCTCACATCACCAACCCGATACTTGAACGTCCCCTGCAGTTAGTTCAAAATAAGTATATGTTCAAATATATTATAGTTTATTTAACTACAACACCTAAGGTGGTTACTGAACTGTATATATGTCTAATTCCATTCCAATTGTTATAGTCGATATTTGTTTGTAAAATCTAACTCTAATAAGTGTGCCTTCTGGCCTTTCAAACTTCCTATCGCTCATATATTTATTTTAGAGTAAATACGCAGTTTTCAGTAACCATATTGGTATTTGATGTTTTAAGATGAAATTAAATTTCTAAAAAGCCTAATTTGATCATTACTCATACTGAGGAGGTTACAATTGAGAAAAGCTTTGTCCCACCCACATCTGCAATCTCTGCTGCTGCATCTTTCCTGTACCACCCACAAACAGTACGGCAAATCAAGGCCAAATTTCAAAATAACTCAAATAGTGCTTGGATAAAAAAACACTCGTATTTAGTTGAAGAAAAAAATGGCTGAGTACATGTTCGGTTGGCTTAAATCCCTTTTATTTCCAGTTACTTTCTTTGATTTTTTTTCCGTTGACCCGTTAGAGATAGCCCATAGCCGAAGTGACCCATTTATTAGTAAATACGCCCAAATTTTCACCTCTCGATTTACACAAAGATCTTTAAATAAAAGATTTACCAGGTGTACAACTACAACTTAACAAATATGTTCATTTGAAATCCTTGTTTTTATAGAAATTCTAGCAGGCCAACTATCAGCTCATGTATCATAGGTTGATATACCACGCATAGCCAACATCTAAAATAGAAAGAGACTAACTTGAATAGCGTACATCCATCTTGTTGACCACTGCAGCTACATCACATAAAAGTAGAACAGACCGGTGTCGATAATAGTTTTGATATACGTAGTTTCATACAGATCCTAATCATCACCCAATTTGAAGCCGCAAGCTGCAAAACTCAGAGGTTAATGATGCTCTAAAGTGGCAGCAACAGATATGGTAGTGGAGAAAAGGGCATGAATATACTAACAGCTACAGGTTCTCTTAGATCAATGAATTCCACTTCAGCAACCCCAAGTGACGGTAGGCTGCAAAAACCCGGACAAACATGAGTTATGACAACCCGCCGCTGCTCATTCATTCGTTCCTAAAATAACAATAACCATCAGCATATTAGTATAAGTTTAGCCGCAGTTTATATGTTGTTTTATCTAAAAAAAAAAAAAAAAAGATGTTTAATATTCACAAAGTTACAACCTAATTGTATCCGTGTCTATTCAGTCCCATGTACAGCACCCAAACCCACCCATTCATCCCCAAAAGTCAGCCATTTCAGCCCCGGAACTCACACCCATTTCAACCCTCTACCATCTTTGAATGCTGAAAATATAGCATACAACGGAATTAAAGCTGATAATTTAATAGTCATTTACTGATTACTACAGTAAGAATAAATTAAAAGAATATGATTTGCTCACCGCACAAACTATAATGATGCAGACCGATAGAAAAACCGCCAGAGATCATCTGTTTAGCTGCACCGACACCCACAAAACCGTGAAAACATTGAAGCAACACCAACACGATGGCTGCAACCACAATCGATATGTGGCTACATCGCCAATATTTCCTACCATAAAAAAAAGTGATCAAAAGTACCAGTTAAACAAATCCAAGCAGGAAAAAAAATCACCTGAAGTTATAACTTTTGAGTATGAACCCCACATACAAAGTCATCTATACACATACAAAGTCAAATAGCTTTTAATTTCCTTGCTTAAACTTTAAACATTGATTAGACCGAGACTTTCTTCAGCAGTTAGTAATCTTCGAGGGTGATATGGATCCTGCTTGATCATCTATACACATACAAAGTCACATAGCTTTTAATTTCCTTGCAATATTAATTAAATAATAAAAAGCATAAAAATTAAAAACCATAAAATTAAACAAAAATAAACCACCATAAATAAAAATCATACCTTTTTTGACGCCGAATGGTTGTTATTGCTTTCTCAGCCCGGAGATTTCATAGTGTTTTTGCGTTTTGTGGGTTATGAAGAATCCAGAAGAGATGGATGTGGCTAAAAACAACCCATCCACTGTAGATTGTACCAAACGCATTGAAACAACCACAAAACAAATCAAACCCATTAAAATAACATGGTTCCTGTAGAACCCTCTCACAAAAACACTATAGATCCTTCGGATTCGGATCTGGCCGGACGGTTTTGTGGGTGTCGGAGCTGGAGAAAAGTGAGAGGAATGAGAGTGGGAGCACTCATGACCATCCAGGACAGAACACCTACATTAATTGCTTCATGTTTGATGACACTTAAATCTTTATTCAAACTGATTGGGTCATTAATAGAAATCATATATACTGTGTATACCATAATGAAACCTTCATTATTTTAAACACCTGTGCAACAACCTTTACCATGGAAGGCCGTTAGAACTTGGAAGGCATCGATCTTCATTGCTAAACTATGCCTGAATCCAATGGCTCCATCATTCAAAATCTTGTATTTTTACATATCTAGCAATCTATGCAGACCCGCCCAACGATATTATGCTTAAAATCAAACACAAGTTTACCTTCCAAGCATCAAAACACCCAAAATTACCTGTAATCAGCCATACCTCGGGTCCTAAAGTAGTTAAACCGCACAATTGGATTCCTGATCATTTCAGGGGACGCCAACCGCATTGACCCAGCAGATAACGGCCCAATAATCATCCTCCATAATACTAACAATACAACAGTGAAGACATGTACCGGGCTAGGATATGGAAGAACATTAGACGACACACCAGAATCAGTAATCCCCACAACCTGATTGCTGCAGTAACATTGGTGACAAAAACAATATCGCATTTCTTGGAATATGTTTATTTTAAGGGTAAAAGAATGGCTTTGATACGTATTAGATAGATCAGGCGTCGCACGCGCCTTCAGAATTGGGTTTAGAAATCCATACCCATTTCCGTTCCCCTCTCTTCACAAACCCATATGGCCACACCCGTGGTGATTTCTTAGTGCAAACCAAACACCACCTTAGTTATATCTTTTATGTATTTATAGTGAGATTTGTAGATGAATTATGTGTACTACTGTATCATGATAGCATAAGGAAATGACCCGGCGTACTAGGAAGTTGACCAGCTTAGTCTGGAACACCAACGTCTTCTAGTTTTACCGGTTACTTATTTAGCTGACATCTGATGATGCATGGTGAAATTAGTTTGCATGAAGCATTTATTCTTCATCTCTTGCCGTATATCCACTTTTAGAGGCTTTCCAAATGTACCATATCCTTGCGTATGGTAGTTACTGTTAATTTCTCTGATATCATTTATCAACGATTTTCAAAAAAAAAATAATAATAATAATTTATCAACGTGTTTTCTTCACGTAAATTAACTCACACGCACACACACAAACGTGCCTCAGATGAGGTCTGAACACACATATCTCGTTGTTTTGTCACACTCGGTACATTAATGCTTAAAATCAAACATAAGTTTACCTTCCAAGCATCAAAGCAGTCGCCTGTGGATTGGTTCCAGGTGAAATAGAGAACACAGAACCATCAATAACTCGAACTCCCAACACCCACAGTTCCGAATCCACCACCCTCCCCACTAAACATCCACCATGATAATGCCATATAGTGTTCACTGTCCGCCTGCAAAACGCACCCATCTCCTCATCAGTTCCCCGGCACCACAAATCTAAACTCTGGACTAGACCACCCCAAAACCTGTAATCAGCCATACCTCGGGTCCTAAGCAAACTCACCAATCTTGCGCGTTCCATTCACACACCTCTGCAAATCCACAGCATTACTAATGTAGTTAAACCGCACAATTGGATTCGTGATCATTTCAGGGGATGCTAACCGCATTGACCCAGGGATAACGGCCCAATAATCATTCTCCATAATACTAACAACGGTGAAGACTGTGGCCTCATGAAAACAGTTTGTACCAGGCTAGGATATGGAAGAACATTAGACGACACCTCCAGATAAGCACCAGAACAGTAATCCCCACAACCTGAATCAAAGATTGCTGCAGACCTGCAGTAACATTGGTGACAAAAACGATATCCCATTTCTTGGATTATCATACAAAAACTGACCAACGTAAGGCGAATGAGTAACAACCGGTATCCCCCAAGAAGACAAATACCGCCTCGGTCCAATACCACTCAACAACAACAAATGAAGACTACCTATCGCACCAGCAGACAGATCACCTCAACATTGGGTGATGTAATCGCCCAACGTTATCCCTAAACAAAACACCTATCGCATCACCTAAACCATCAAACAAGATCCTCTCAACAGTTGCATAAACCACAACCTTGATATTACTAGCCCTAGCCAAATTCAACAAATCCGCAGCACTATGCCTATAACCAGAGGTATTAAAAGTCAAACCACCTACTTTGGTACCAATAACATGTCTCAAACTAAATCCATTAAACGGCCTAACACCAGACTGTTAGGTTTTTATGTATAATGAATTAATATTCGTATGTCCGGTTTCGAACCCGAGACTCGGGATTGCACACAATACGTGAGAGTTCCAATGGTATGAATAGATTAAATATATTTTATATTTATATTTATTCATTTCACTAAAACAGACACTTAACGATAGTTAGTACTTAACGGGGTTAGAGATAACGACCGTTAAAGGACTAAATATGGAAAGAAGGATCTAGAACCCATCCAAGTGGGTTGGGTCGGCCGAAACCCATAAGGGTTGAAGGGGGCCGGTTTTGAGAAGGCTTGGGCACCAAGTTTTGTGTTTTAGGTTTTGCCTATAAATACAATTCACTTGGTTTTGATTTTCACCTAATCAAGTATCCCTAACTATAGCCAAACTTCTCTTCTTCTCTCCTTCTTGCTCACCTTGTTCGACCCTCTTTTTAATACCATTAGGTATTGGCGAATCAAGTGTAGCAAATAAAGTGTTTGGTTGTTAGTGAATCTTGAACCTAGCTTTCCCATTGGAACGCTACTATCGCGTGTGTACAAGAACGAGTGACAAGCTTATTTTAGCTTGTGATTCTTGGTATTTTTCCCTTGTTTGGTTCGATCCACATCACACCCAAATTAGGGTTCTTGTTGTTCTTGGTGATTACGCGATTAAGGTACGTGTTTATTTAGCTTAATTAATTACATGTTCATTAGATCTTTCCGCTGCGTGTTCTTGATGTAAATATATGTTTATAGTATTTATATGATTCATATATTCCAACAGTGGCATCATGAGCCTCGTTTAAGAACTTGTAATTAATTACTAAAACCTAAAAATTGGATCTTGAATAGATACATGTAATTATTTTTTAGGGTTTTTAAACCCTAATTTTTTTCCAAAAGTAGGTCGACACCCTCCATGGGTCGACACCTACATATTTTGGTTAGGGTTTTATGGTTGATTTATAATCTTGATAGAAACCCTAGGATTGCATGAAATTTTTAGGGATTAATTTGTGAATACCGTATGTGATATCACTAAAATTAATTAAACACGTACAAGTTTAATATTGATTAATAATATGGACTACATGATTATGTGATCAATATGGTATCCATGACAAGATCTTGCATATTTTGTCATGGTTGGATTTGTATGTTTTGTTTTGTATTTAATTTGTCACATGATTTAAATAAATCTTAAATTGGGGAAAACCTCAATATATATTAATAATAAGTTATGTGCAATGTGGTATCTAACTAACTAAAACTTACGCGGCCAAATTATTTGGCGTCTGTGGACCATTGGGCACAATGAGCTCGAAAACCAATGGGAGTTTTGTTAGTTACATACATTTAAAATTTCACATAGAATTAATATTAGGATTTATTGAAAAAAGGTTTGCATGTGGCTATATGATATCGTGGATGATCATATATTTGTTATTATGTGTTTATTTATTTTTGTAATTACTTGATCTTTTGTGTTTAATAATTATGATGGATTGTAACGACAAAAGAGGGTAATTTTCAAAATAAAAATAAATAAGACTAATAACTATGAAACCTTTGTAGTAATTTTATTTATTGCAAAGTCTTATGTGCCGACAGTGGTTCGCTTCGCACGGTAATTTGCTCCCAGGCGAGACTAGCAATAATAAATTTACTACATTAATTGTTTTAGCAAGAAAATCATATTTTTTTAATTGATTGATCGCGACTGTACTAAGTGGTCGAAGCGGCGGACCTAAAATTGGCAAACTAAAAAGTGGGTTCTAGTTGGTACGCATTAAATTGTGACCTTAGAGGGGCACGGTTTTAACCAGCTTCGGCGGCTGTCGTCCCTACGCCCACCTGTGCGTCAATTTTAGACTTACCAAGTACACCACGATAAATACGAAGCATCTTAAGGCAATGTTGTAATTTGTTCAACGCCTCAATTAAAAGATTTGATGATTTGAGCTACGAATGAGTAAACGGTTTTGGTTTTGAAAACATATATGATACAAAGATGAATGCATGACATCTTTGTACATATTTTTTGATTTAACACATCAAAATTTATTACCCTTAAATTTAAGTAATATGCCAACCAACTACAAAAAGGAACACCTAAGGCCTCATCCTACATCACTAGCAGCCAAAGCTGAATGTTGATGTTCAAAGGATTGTTGTCTAAGGGTAAATTGAGTACTTTCATCACTAGCAGCCAAAGCTGAATGTGATGGAACGACGTCAATTTACAGTTTCTTAAGTTGGTTAACTTAATTGAGCACTTTCATCACTAGCAGCCAAAGCTGAATGTGATGGGATGGCGTCAAGGCATAAAGATTTGGGGATGAAACATGCTTACATTTTAAAACTGATGTTGGCAATATAATGTAAGTCCCATGATTCTAGGAATTGCAATTGTATATTGGCAATTGAGTGCAGCTCTACCTTATTGAGTACTTTCATTGCTAGCAGCCAAAGCTGATGTGATGAAACGACGTCAATTTGGATCCTAATTTTCAATGAAAACTAAATGGTGAAAGTTTATTTTACCGTGGGTGTTTAATTTTCTTGAAAAGTTATTATCAAAAATACTAAATTGAATTTTGAAAAATTCTTTTAATGTATTTAATGCAACGTTAAAACCGTAAACATAAGATATTCTTTTAGTAGTAAATTGATCTACACCCGTAGGGGTCTTTGGATAGAGTCAATTTTTACTGAAAAGAATAAACCAAGTCTGCTTTCCGTGTGAAGAGTAAGACTTAATCCTATTCCTTTTCATGAGTGAGAAAGGTATAATAGGAAAATTGAATCGTCTAAATTCTAAGAAATAACTCATGGCGAATTTCTTCAGAAATTGCATGGTTAGGAGTTATTAAATTAGAAACTAGACTAATTACCGCAAAATTGGTAAAAGGCAAACTAGAATGTTTGATCTAGTTATTATGCCTTAGCCATTTAAAGGTGCTACATACCATGATGGGGATGATAGACCTAACTAAGGAAGAAATTGCATACCCAATTCTTTCAAGTTAATTGCATTGATGGATATTCCATCATTTACAAAGTAGAATACATTCCTTGAGTACCTTAGTAGTATTACGTAAGGAATTCATCAAGGGTGTAGGAAAGTAAACAGCACGCTATTTGCTTTTACTGGTAATGCAACACTTACAATGTTGTCAAAGCTAGTGGGAGCATAGTGCTGAAATTACTGAATAATGAGTTCATGCAGTGATCTTAAATTCAGTGGGAGCTACAAGTCTTGGTAGTTACTCGAATTATCTCTAGAATTTCTTGAGGTGATTACTTTCCAATTATAGACACTTGTGGTATTAAGGATAGTCGTGAACGTTTCCTTACTAGACGAGGTGATTCTATATCTACTTATATCTATGACACAATCATATTGATCAAATAAGCAAACTATTGACGTGTTGTTTATCTGATACGTGATGTTGTTCCATGCACAAGTGGGAGAAATCTTATTGTGTGCAAGCAACAACATAATGGAATATGATTTATAGGTTTCTCTTGACTGTAAGGTAAGAAATCAATGTTCTAATGTGTTTTATACACGTTCTAATTTATAGAACACTTGGAGTTAATATCTACTTTCATTACTAGATATTAATGACAAGGTAAATTACATACTTTCATCATTGCAGCCTCGGCTAAAATAATGAAACTATGTTAATTTAAAAGTTTCTAAAATTAGATAATTATTAGAACAAGTGTCGATATGATAATAAGACTACTTCAAATGTAAATATTTATGTATTGTTGTAATGACATAAATAAATGAAATAATCTTATACTACTTCATAATTTGAATGTTTATGTATTCTTGGAATGACATAAATATATGAAGTAATAAATTAACTTGAAATACTATTGAAACCAAGTTATGGGTTTCATCATTACTTTAGTTATACATGTTTATATTGTAAGATATAAATATGAAGTCTTTTATTGCTATAAGACTTATAACAAAGTAAGATGTTAACTTGTTATGTTTTTTAATTAAGACATATACAAGAAGTCATTGAGATGACCAATGATCTATAACGTACATTGGGATTATAACAGTTATGTCTTTTTGATAAGACATAGAAATTAAGTGGCTTGGGCTAAAAGGCACTTATGTTATAAATTATGCAATTAGCTTGGAAATCTATTGTACCATTAAATTGACTTAGTTGGTAAATAGGTAAGCCAAAACGAAATATATTTATCTTACATATTGTAAGATTAACTTACAATATTAATCCTAATGAAATACATAGTGATTATGGTATGTTCAATTAGGAAAAATCAAACTCTTGATACATTGTTTGATTAGAGATAACTATATCCTATATTCTTCCTTAAAGATATCAAGGTTAGAAAATTGAGTATGGATTGAAACTACTCAATTAGACTCCAACCTAGAAGATTAATAAGACACCATTAATTATGGAATGTGTTGAATCACATTAAGTCTTAAAATTGAAGTTCAGAATTTGTTAAACTACTTGTTGGGTAGGTTATTAACAAATTAATGTTAGGAACTGTCAATTTGTATTTGTAAAAGTCCCAAAAGAGAACAAGTTTTGTGTTGCTCTATTTGCTAAGCATTTATAGGTAATCTATAAATTGCAAAAGGCAAGTGGGAGTTTTATCTTGTTAAGATAAAATTACAAGATACGTAATCTTCTAAATACACTAGCAAAATCATAATGAGGATTTAACATGTAAGTGTTAAATCTCAAAGATGATGGAATTCTTATTCATAAATCCGCAAGGATATCTCGAATATTTGTAGAATATGTTGAGAGTTATGAGTTACAGGATCGTAATATGCCTGTTAATAAATTGCAAATGTTATTTGGCAAATTACTCATACTATGAATAAATTAGATGCTGTCCAAAAAGATAACTAGTTTGGAAACGTAGTTAATCTTAAACTCTATAGTTACACTATAGAATGGAAATGAATTTCTACAAAGGAAATGAAAATCCTAGATATTTAAATTTTTGTGTAGAAATCATAATGGACAAATTTGCATACATATTTAATATGTGAAAAGATTATCAATCGCAATTAAGCAATTAAATGTGATTGAGATTCTTTCTAAGCACATTAAATATATAAAGATTATGATTGTCATTATTAGTTTCATTTATATGAAGTTAATAATGGAATATCAAAACTCTTTCGTTAATAATTACTTGAGCGAGGACGAAAAGTAATTGAAAGGAGTGTTTGAATTCAAATAATCTTTAATAGTATACAAAAGTGCAAATCATTTGTAAATGGATTAATGCATGCATCTAAAAGATATACTTATATTTTAGTTATTAAATCTAGTTTTGATTTATAATTAAAATAAGATATTTCTTAATATTCCTGAAAGCTAGTGGGAGTGATGTATTTATTTTCTTATTTCATGTATGTTGAATAACATATGGGAAGTAACATTCCATTAACATTAACATTATATGTTAAGTTTTAGTTTGGAATGAAACTTCATATAGAAAATAAAACCTTGAAATATATGTTTATTTGATTATAAACATAAGCGGTAAAAATAACTGATTCTAAAAGAACATGATATTCTATTAGAAGAACTAGATAGAAACATATCATTAAAAGGATATGACATGAACAAAATCTAAGGTTGACAAAAGGATTATTCATGTACATCATGTTGCTTGTTGTATCATGCTTAGGTACAAGATGATTGACAACATTAGTATCTAATTGAAAATTATTAGATAACTAAGTGTAATGGATATGGTTTAGAATTTACATCCTCAGCCTGGATTTACTCCAAAATTCTAAATATGAACCATATGGCAAGTTATTGCTTGATTGATATTATGGTCAAATCTTGAATGATTTGAAGATATCAAAATATTACACGATGAATGTTAAAGTTTACGGAACTTTAAAAGAGCGAATTGTTGTTTGGATACAATGATGCTAGTAAGATTGAGATGACACTCAATACTAGTCATGGTGGGAGCTCATCCTTATTAGGAGACCATGTATACTAGTTATGTTCGTTATGAGCATAGTTGCATTATACATAAAGAATTAAGAATACTTTAACTACAAAGGTTTGGTAGTTTAATTGTCATAAATTCGTGCATGAGGATGTCACGTATTTAATGAAGTATGTGTCAATATCTGGATAGATGAATGAACACATACAAGAATTTCATTATTGAAATAAGTATTCTCAAAATTCCGATAGATCAAATTAATTGATTTATGCCTTGTCAACAAGTATGGTGGTCATGACTTGTGGCATAATTCATTAATGGAAATTATCATGCTTGATCTGGTTAGTATTTGGATAAGGGACATGTAAACAATTATTATTTTAATGAAATAAAGTGCGGATAACGTTTATTCTCATTATTAATATTTGTGTCCTATATTTGCATGTTTAAATCCATGAATAACTAATGTTATTCTAAATAGTCCGTTGTCAATCAATAATATGGGAGTATTATTGAATTAAGACAAATGTGAGGATTGGTAGAATGTACTGTAAGGTTGAGACACCAATGTCACATGATATTCAATATTGGATAAATTGAATATAGGACTTATCCCAACCACATGATTATACTTTATGGATCGTCGTCATCAAGTATATCATGAATATTTATCCTCAGACTTGAGATACCAGGTGACTGCCGAGGATGTAGCTCATTTTCTGTAAGGTAGTCTAACGCTATCCGTAAAAGGTAGTTATAAGGGCTATTTTCGGAGGTGATGCGAAGTTCGAGGGTTACGCTCGTAGTCAACAAAGGATTTGTTCCTTCAACTTTGTGTTGAAGTTTAATACTGCTTGGCCACTCGTAGGGTTGACAAGATGTTTGTGCGGCCGCACCCAAAGTCTATCTGGAAGACGTTCAGATGTTTTGGTAATCTTGTTCAATTATGTATAAACGAGAAACTACTGTTAATTATGGAATGACAAAGATCCATATCCAAATTAACGCAGTGTTAGTAACAAAAGGATAAGTATGATGATTATATCATCAAGTGGTTTTTCCAGGAGAACCACAACTCGGATCGAGCTGGGGGCATTGGGATCTGTTAAAGCTAGACTAGCCCATGTCATTACAATATTAATCATTATCCAAGTGGGAGCTGTTAGGTTTTTATGTATAATGAATTAATATTCGTATGTCCGGTTTCGAACCCGAGACTCGGGATTGCACACAATACGTGAGAGTTCCAATGGTATGAATAGATTAAATATATTTTATATTTATATTTATTCATTTCACTAAAACAGACACTTAACGATAGTTAGTACTTAACGGGGTTAGAGATAACGACCGTTAAAGGACTAAATATGGAAAGAAGGATCTAGAACCCATCCAAGTGGGTTGGGTCGGCCGAAACCCATAAGGGTTGAAGGGGGCCGGTTTTGAGAAGGCTTGGGCACCAAGTTTTGTGTTTTAGGTTTTGCCTATAAATACAATTCACTTGGTTTTGATTTTCACCTAATCAAGTATCCCTAACTATAGCCAAACTTCTCTTCTTCTCTCCTTCTTGCTCACCTTGTTCGACCCTCTTTTTAATACCATTAGGTATTGGCGAATCAAGTGTAGCAAATAAAGTGTTTGGTTGTTAGTGAATCTTGAACCTAGCTTTCCCATTGGAACGCTACTATCGCGTGTGTACAAGAACGAGTGACAAGCTTATTTTAGCTTGTGATTCTTGGTATTTTTCCCTTGTTTGGTTCGATCCACATCACACCCAAATTAGGGTTCTTGTTGTTCTTGGTGATTACGCGATTAAGGTACGTGTTTATTTAGCTTAATTAATTACATGTTCATTAGATCTTTCCGCTGCGTGTTCTTGATGTAAATATATGTTTATAGTATTTATATGATTCATATATTAAACGGCCCAACACCAGACTCCAACAAACCATCTCTTAACAAGGATGGCCACATCAGCAACTCCGATTGAAACACAATCAATCCACGGATAACTCCTCTCAATCAACTCATAATCAAAACTAATCTCAGACCTCTCATAAAACTCATCATCCGCACAACTATAGAACCCCGCCTTTATCGCACTAATCCCTCCTAATATCCTCCCATGCGCATTCGGCACACCTTCTTCAGACGTAAACTCCTCCGCCGCCGAAACAAACGCGTTCACCTGCTATAAAGTACTAATAAACCCTCCTGCCTCATCACATTCGGATTATCAAATATATATGGGAACAATCTACTTGCATATTATACTACCATAAAACGACAACAAAAACTCTTAAGTATCAATTCTCTTATTAACAGATTTACCATCTCATTTGATAATTGAGATCAAACCGTATAACCTTTTAGTTTAGAAACAACAGGTTTACATGCTCCTAGTGTTGCATAAACTAAGCAAAACTTGGTTTAATGAGGTAAGAAATTACATAAATTAAAATACTAAAACGATAGATTAGCAACCTCCAAAAATTAAATAAATGTTACAAAACAAAATAATTATTAAAAAAAACCATTAAAAAAAAACCATTAAAAAAAAAGAGTAATAACTATAATGATATAGTTTAGCTATGACCAAGCTGGTTCAATCCATGCATTACGTGGGCAATGGTTTGTTGTTCCCAATAAATCCTTAAAACTTCCCGAAATATTACTACCATCGAAAGTGTGAAACTTGCGTGTTTTGAGAGAATAAAACACTATCTTCCCAGAATGCAATCTTCGAAAATATATCTTGTTCTCCATCTTTGATGTTTTGGCTTCCATGCATAGACATGTTTTATCACCAATATAAATCATGTGCCTTCCTATATCATCTATTTTCTCCCATTCACGAGCATCCTCATTTGGTCTGAATACTTCGACAGATTCTCCAAGCTCGCCCACAATTACTAGTATAAGATGTTGATCACATTTATACTTATGATCACATTTCACTAGGAAATGTTGTGCCTTTGATGTGCACTGACTAATTGGGGCTTCCTTTATAACACAATCCCATATCAATTTGTCATCTTCAACGCCCAATTCTTTGAATACATCAACTCCTTTACCATTACACAATGCGTATACATCACCACCATAGAATGTTGGAAAGCGATAAAGATATGGACCGTCATTACCAAAACTAAGAGCATATTTACGCCAAGATGATTCTCGACCTACAAAGAGGATGTAAACATGACATTCACCATGTGATGTAAATCCAATAACCATACAATCAGGAGAAGTAGGTGGTGCGGAGAAATCAAAGCTCTCTAGATAAGGTCCCTGTGGAAGCTCGCGGGTATCACTTGTCAAGGGGTTAAAGAAAAAGAGGGGCCTGTCATCTTTCCGCATCAGCAGCCAACCATACCTTGAACAATATATTTTTAGTTCACTAATCAATTCTAATTCTCGAGGTGTCTTTATAAAATACTTGTCACCAAACATCGGATCGATAAGAGTGATAGTGTGCTTTCCAAACACCATTAGCCAAGGTGAGACTAATGAATATGCCTGCATCTGTAGGTTGCTCCATTTTATTATAGGTGCTGCTAAATAGCACAGTTTGCATGAAGCACGAAAGTTCATGTATTCCACACCAACAGAATACGCCATAATCATCTCCAAAACGCCAGATGGAAGATTGAGCAAGTGTGATTCATCTGCCGTGCCAATAAATTCAGCCTCATGACTCTTAACTTTACTTACTACTATCTTCTCCTCTTCTTGTTTATGATCGCATTCAGCCTCATGACTCTTAACTTTACTTACTACTATCTTCTCCTCTTCTTGTTTATGATCGCCTTCTAACAACCTACACAACATATAATTTGTTAAGACATTTTCCTGCTACAAATAAAACAAGAGTAGATTACAAAAATCATCCTTGGGTTTTGGTGATAAAAACCAAAATTGTTCCTCATTTATACTATTTGCATAATTTGGTCCCTAATTGCAAGGTTTGCTTTCGTCTTTTGGTCCCTTGTCCGTTACCTTTTAAAGACGAAAAGCGAAACTAATTACACATACGAGGGACCAAAAGTACTCGAGGAACGATTCCACATACATCTCCTTGTCCAAAATAACCTGTTAAACCTGAGAAAACAAACACGAAAACCTGCATAACATCGGCGGGATAAACTCTATATATAAAGATATAATGCTTGTGGAATGATAGTTTTGCAGATTCCTGGAGATTATAAGTTAGAGATTTAATAGAAACTTTTTATGAAAACAAAACTTTCAAAAATTTTCAGAAAATTAAACCTGACGCCGTCAGGTTGTAAAGCCTGACGCCGTCAGAAATAATCTGACAGAATTCTCATGTTAAGTTTCCGGAAAAATTTTGGAAAAACCTCGAACTTACTTCCTGGAAATTCTGCAAAACATCATTATGACTCGATACAAGCATTTGACTCAAACAAATACGAATATGTGTGTTAATTTATTATTATTACGATTCATGTTCATTTGTTCTAATAAACCGATTTGGATTTCCCTTACACTTAACTTTTGCAAAATACCTTTATATGTAGTTAAGACGAAGTTAAAAACAAAATAAAGCATTTTCACAATTTAGTTTTTGAACATGAATCAATAAGAATAAAAATTAAACACACATACGGAAATAAATAAAATCAAACAAACAAAGAAATAAACACACAAAGCAAATAAAGCTTGGGTTGCCTCCCAAGAAGCGCTTTTCTTTATTAACGAGTATTGTAGCTAGACTCAAAGTCCTTCTACCCTATGTAAGTGAGCTCGTCATCGAGGACGTCTTTAGGGTTAAGCTTGGATTGAAGTTTCCTATTGGTCCGCTTAGTACAATATATCTTTTCAAACTTCTCTCCATCCGGGTCATACAATGTCATCTTAATATGCCATGACCCATCTCCATCTTTGGGTGGTTTGTCCCAATTCCACTTATGATCATCTTCCTCACAAGTCCACTTATTCATTCCTAGGTTAATTGGCAAAACTCCTAGGAAATCAATCAAACACCCCCTTTGGGTGATGGTCCAGTACAAGCTTCAAGTATGCGTATACTGATTGTAGTTTTGTAGCACAAGCTTGACTATTGAGACATGACAAAGTGGAGCTGTTGATAATATGCATTTTCTAACCCAAAACAAACACCCCCTTAAACACATTTTTACGATTTTAGTTAGCTATTAAGGAAAACCATCCTATCGGACGGGTTATAACCTAGTATAAAGATTAAATTCATACCTTAAATTAACATACAAGGCAATTAGAACTCAGAACAATAATAATAATTGACATAAATCAACTTTTAAGATTCAAGAACAGTAATTTAAGCTCCAAGATCGAAACTTTATACCTTAAAAAACATCAATTTAAGATTAAAAGATTAAAATTCATACCTCAAACTTCAATTAATGGATAAAAATCGCAGCTTTTTTACTACTAATAAATTAGTTTTTTCTTTTCACACAATTAACTTATATACTACAGTTACACTCCTAATCCGGTTACAATTCTGCTGTGGGCCAGCCCAATTTTTTTGTGTTTTTACCTACAGGCCCATTCAATTCCATATATACCCAACTTAAACCCCGTAATTCCATATTTCCTCAACACATGCTTTAAAAGCATTGTACATGTGCACTAAAAACTTGTGTTTTGGTTAAATATGGAATTTTGATATTTAGATTGGAATATTACTTTTTGAATTTTTGCTAAATACTGTATAGCCCTAAAAACTACTTAATAAATGGACACTTAATATTTAAGGTACAAATAGTTACTGTAATAATGAATACCTATAAACTAAAAGTGCCACACCAATAAGTGGGGGTTAATACTTAATATATTAACTAGGGCTGTCATTCGGGTTGACCCGGTCGGGTTCGGGTCAACTCGGGTCAAGCCTTCAAGAAACATACATGAACCGGACCCTGTTTAGAACTCGGGTCGGGTCAATTCGGGTTCGGGTCAATCGGGTCGGGTCAACTCGGGTTTGGGGTCAGCCCGAGTATTTTTACATTGTAAAGTGTTAGTTTAGTCAGGTCGACTCGGGTTCGGGTCGGGTCAAGGCTAAAAAAACATACCCGAATCCGACCTTGTTTAGAACTCGGGTCAATTCGGGTTGACCCGATTGACCCGAATATGATTTTTGACCCGAGTTGACCCGAACCCGGGGTCGGGTCGGGTTTTATGACACCCCTAATATTAATCATTGACCTTAGTACAGTGCTTTTAAACAACAGAAAGTTACAGTAAAAATATCAAATCCTTACTAGACTGCATCATCAATGGTCAAGTTCAAGTATCTTAAACATCTCATTGCTCAAAAACTAGCATCATGCTCATGACAGGCATGGCATACAAGTTTACCACCATAACTTAAGCCCATCAAAATCACAGGCACAAACATAAGCACAAGGCTTTACTTTGCAATGTAAGATACATACTGTATGGAGATAATGAACCAACAAACATATATAAACCATAATTTGGTGTCTCAATCACTCAACAACAACACCAGAGTGGGGGAGGTATTTAAAGCCATCACCAACCTAGCACTAGAACATGACACTATTCACATTGTTATGAATGACCGGAAGAGGACCAACTTCGGCCACACTGACAATGTAAGATCCAAGTATGCGGGTGGAAACTGCAAAGACAAGTTTCCATTAGGAATAATGTATGATATATAGATACAAAATGTAACATTTTTACGGTTGAGCCATAATGTCGACTGAAAGATGAAAATAGAAGCAGAGTGCATACCAATGGAAACAGATCGGGTGCACCCTGAATTTGAAATGGTAATGAGTGGGGCGACATGCTCCCTGCAAAGAGAACCAAATTAGATTAGCAACAATATGAAAACAATAATATACAATAAAAAGGTTTCACCTGAATGCCAGCATGGTAGAAATTGAACTCGGGGATGACAAATCTTAGTTTCAACCACAGTACCTGATAGATTTAATCCATTAGAAAAGAATTTAAACAACAACAAAAGAAAAACAAACATTATGAGTCTATAACAACAACTCGTGTCGGTGCTAGCCTTATCATCATGCCTCACTGGAAATAAACGTATATGGTGCTTTTTCTGATCCACAATGAATGTCACAGGAGGCATGCAATTCTCCTGCAACGAGATACATGCCTCAAACATCAAACATCATATTGTAAAAGGAGGAACAAACATATTTAAAAGTGTTAAAAAAAACAAAAATGAGAAGTACTTTCAAATCTTGTCCATCTCATTCAGCAGAAATTGATCCTCACTAACTCCATCCTTGTAGGTTGTGTGGCTTAAGTCCGGTTGCTTCTTGAAAGATATCAAAAGCTCCCTGCAAAACCAAGTAAAGTGCATATACAAGGGCCTTGTACTTTATCCTAAATTCAATTCCGAAGGGACTAACTCTACCTAATCAGCCTTCCGTGAATTACACCCCTCTCATGATCAGTACGGGTTGGTTGTGCAGAACTGCATATACAAGGGCCTTGTACTTTGTCACTTGAGGCCAGTCCATCAAAGCAACCACCTACATGATAATAAGCAAATCAAACTCAAAGAATATTTACAATACACAAACGGGGTAAAATGGTAGGTCATGTCATGGGTCAAAATGGGTAAGATAATACAGAAAAATATGTACAGGTCAAAATGGTCATGAGGTCAGACATGTTGAGTTAGGTCGGCCTGGTAACATTTTCTCATATTTTATAACTTTAAAATTAATTAATTATTAGTTGTAAGATACTCTAAGGTTAAACACGTATGGTTCTTGTGGTTTATGGATCGATTAGTAGAAGAAGTTTAGAGAGAGAAAGTGAGATGTGGGAGACTTCTAGTGAGAGAAATAGAAATGTGTTAGATTGAAAGTATGAGAAGTTCCAACCCTCTCCCTTGGATGGGAGAGGGTATATATACTACAATACTTGGTGCTCCATGAAACGAGCTGTAGAGTGTGCTGACAGTGGGTAAAGACCCGACCCACTCTACGAATACTATTTACATATTAACCTACTATTAACTAAATATTAAACTAACTACGAGCTATCACAATGCTATTACATCATTCGGGTGACCGAGACTTCCCTAGGAATATTTGTATTCCTAACAATCTCCCCCTAAGCGAGGTCACCTTAGAAATTAAGATCTTTGTTCTTCAAGCATTCTTTAGACTTTGTAGCTCGTAGGTTCTGATTCTTTAGGCTCACTTTGTACACCAAGCAATGATTATGTGATTTGAGTTCCTTTGAAGTCTGTGATCTTTGAGCTTCTTTGAGATCATCAGCCATAGTAAATCTCCATGCTCATCCTTAGTCGTATTGCCATCATGTGATGTTGTGACTTTGGGACCATCATGCTCACACCCTTCTGTATTAGGAGACCTTTTTATCAGAGTTGCGGAAACGTTGTTGGTAGTCTCTCAACATTCAGTGTAGGGAGTCTCTCATCCTTCATGATCATCATTGATTATGAGGAGGATGTGTCAGCATGAGGTATGGATTGACACGATTCAGCTGGAATTAGGAGCCACCAACGCCATCTTTATATGTGTCCCTGAAATAAAACAGTTAGCACTAAAGATAGAGAACGAATATGGCTTTGTCATTCGTTCAGCGAGGACAGCTACCCTCCGGTTCTGTGAGAACCGACCTGTGATCAGGTAGAGTCTCTGTTAAAGGAGACTCTCCTTGACAGGAATTTCCAGCTTGTAGTAATGAATCTTCCAAAGAATCCACTTCGGAATCTTCATACTAAGCATGTTCTCATACCGGAACGTCTCAAAGTAGACAGCACGATAGAGTGAATCGGTGAATTGATATTCACTGATTGATGAGAAATTGATTTATAGAAATCACTCGCTGTTATATGATAAACATTTTTGAGACACGACGAGAGTTTTAAGCTTTGAATCACATTTCCATCAAAAATACTTTTGTTAGAAAGATTATACACAATCAATGTGCTCGAAAAATAGTTTGTGAGCACATTGAAAGTTTTTTTGCAAAAGTATTCGTCAATCCATTTCCTGGAACAAGTTTGATTCATTATTGAATCGCACCATCGTTGCTTTCCAGTTGTCACAAGCTTGATCCTTGCAAGATCTCACATGTCACCTACCAAGAGCTTGAGTGATGTTCGCTCTAGAAGGATTTCCATCTTCATCGTGAATATTTACATATCACTCGGATGTTCTGGCAATACCACAAGGATAATGCGTAGGACTCTAAATATTTGTCTTATTTTCCACATTGTTGTGAAACAATAAGCATATTTGGAATGTGTCCTAGTGAGATTTATGGATGATCTCTTTGGCTCTAGACTCAATAGTGTGTTTTGATCCGCTCCTGGAGACTGGGGAGGCGTCTCCTGTTTAGGTATCAACATCTCGCAATGAGCGGTCGATACATTGCACAGGGTTCCCCGTGAGAATGAAACAAGCTCTTTTAAGAGAACTTGAGTGGTTGGGAAGTTTAGTGCAGTGCGTCACTGGGTCCATGACGTCTTGTCTTCAATACCGATGTTACCTTAGTAACCGCCAGTAGCTTATGAATTGAACCCGGTTTCTGCCCTAAGGTTGAATATATGGAGGGCTATTTCTTTTCACCCTTTCTCATTTCATTTCTTTTTCATTCTTCAACCCCTTCAGTGCTTACCGAGAATTCATCACTAGAACCTTGTTGGGTTTGTTCCAGTCCTAGCTCTATCTCAGTCGGCACTCTTCCCTTTCTCACTTTTCTCCTTTTTTAATCATTCCTAAGGACTTCTACTCTATCTAGAGGATTGTCCCTGGGAAGATCCTTCCGGTTCTGGTGGATCATGGGAACTCATACCTAACCTTATCAACCTTATAACTCCATTACATAAAGTAAAATGGTCGGTCTTAGGTATCATTCCATTAATGCCTTTTGCTCCCCCTTAATATGTGCATCGGTATTCGAAAGAGTTTAGCACATATGAGGGAGCCTATTATTGAGTCCAAACGATCACATTTGATTATCAGATTTCATATTTAAATCACATTCTCTCCCCCGATCAAAAATTTCAAACCTTTCGAGATTTTGGATCTCAATTGATTTAAATAAGTTAGAAAACATTTGGGAGAGAAATGCGGTCAGTTTTAATATTTTCTGATAAAAAGAACCTTTTTCTGCTCCCCCTCAATCTGCGAGGGAGGTTGTTATGTGTCAGAATTGATGAGTTTACAAAAGATTTGAAGTTTTAACGAAAAACTCTTTGAAAAATTCTCATACTGACACATAACCATCACAAAATGTATTATTGCTTATTATGTACAAAGTGGAGAGTTTTGATGATATTATAAAATTTTGAAATCACTCTCCCCCTCAATCAATGACCCATTTATATTTTTGAAGAAAAATTGTTGGCATTGATTGAGTGATGAATTTTATGAAACATTTCCATTTTGATTGATTTTCAAAAATTTCATGTTACCAGCAAGTTTTGTACAAATACTTTCCGAAAGAATCATAGAAGGAAAAGTATTTTTGATAAAAAGAAGACTTCTCTTCTTTAGCAAGAAATAATGCACTGAAGCGTACATTAGATCGAGGAAACATGGATATAAAGTAATCCATGCCCAGGTGAACTTCACCTGGTAAAAGGAACAACCGTCTTTATGGCGACGTGTTTTCCCCATTTTGAAAAACGGGTTGCTATCTGAAGTAATAGCAAGCCATAATTTTGAAGTCCGGGTTACAACCTGAAATGACTGCAAGCCATTTTGAAAGAATATTTTGAGAAACGACATGTTTTAGAAAGAAAAACATTATTAGAAGTTAAAATAAAAACTCTTGCTCAAGCATATGTATGTTTCCGTGTCATTATTGAATGACATTTCTAGAAACGTACATAATATTGATTACACAAGAGACATGTCGTGAGGAGAATATTTTTGGATTTTATGATTTTTCAGATTTTTATGGTTTTTTGAAGTTTCTATGTTTTTCTATTTTCCTTTTGGTATACTATATATACAAGGATACGTGAAGCAAATCCATTACTACTCATTCTCTTCCTGAAGACTTTAGAGTGATACTGGCGTAAGACTCTTCATTCCAAATCGCGGGAGAATAAATTGACACCATTCTCTCATAAGTGCTTAAGTGAAGAAATCTGCCAGCTGATACTCAATCCTCAAGAAGAATAGTTCCACTACCCCTTTCTCAACTTGTTCCACTACACCTTTGGAACATCCGTTTGCCAGGAGAAACTTTGACAGTGTATCGTATCATGCCCTAGGCGCCTGCTTTAGACCAAAGAGAGCCCTTTTCAGACAATAGACATGGGTAGGACATCAAGATCCACAAATCCTTCAGGTTGACTGACATAAACAACTTTATTCAGCTCGCCATTTAGAAATGCAATTTTCACATCTATTTGATAAACCGTCATGTTCTGACTTGCAGCATTGGCAAGAAATATTCTGATAGCTTCAATACGAACAACCATAGCGAAAGATTCCTCTAAATCAATGCTTTCCTGTAGACGATATCCCTCATGCTCATCAAGTTTCACTTTGAAGATCCACTTAAGAGCTATAATCATTGCACAGTCTGGAGGTAGTACCAATTCCCATACTTCAAGTCGATCGAACTTGCGAACTTCATCTTGCATCGCATTAACCCAATAGTCTTTAGAGATAGCAGTCTTGAAATCTTTGGGTTCGACTTTGGATAGTACGGAATTATAACAGCTCCACAAGGCATAGGTGGTAAGTTTCCTTCGTGTGAACACCGATCGAGAAGGATTCCCAATAATGTTGTCAATCGGATGATCATCGGTCCGTTTTCTGAGATGTTCATGTGGAAGGAGGTAGGAACCTGAAGAAGCCGTGTTTATATCCCTTGACGAAGATGTCTCAGAAGAAGATTCAGGAGCAAACAGGTTTTTGAGTGGAGCATCTTCAAGAGGAGCAAATGAATTCACTTCAAAAGAATTGTCGACTGCAGTGCCTTGATGTACAAAAGGTGATTGAAGATTTGACGATGATGGTGAATAACTTGCAGATGGTGCATCTTTGATTGATTGAGACAGAGATAGATGGACCATTTGAATTGTTCAGAACAGGAGCTACAGCAACTGGTGGTACAATAGTGTGAACAGTTGGTGGCTCGAAGTATTCATCATGAATCGGATCAAACTGAACTCTTCAAATCCTTACTCCAAGGAAGTACATAAAGTGCTGCAGGCGTGGGATACTGTACAAGACCTGAACTGATAGGTTCAGGAAACAAAAGTTAAGACGCGGGTCCTGCACTGATGTGTACAGGAGCCGTATGCTTAGTCAGCTCAACGAATGTGACGTGAATGGTTTCCAGGATTTATCAGGTTCGTTTGTTGTAGATACGGTATCCCTTACTATCTGGAGCATAACCAACGAAGAATCCAATACCAGCTTTAGCTTTTAACTTTCCCAGATCTTGACTGTCATTTTGTAGGGTAGCATAAAGCACCAAACACAAATAGACAGGAGAGATCCGGTTTCTTGCCATGTATCAGCTCATATGGAGTTTTGTTGTGAAGAGTATGTATCATGTATCGGTTTTGGGTGTAACAAGCTGTAGCAATTGCTTCCGCCCACAGGAACATCGGTGCCTTGGAGAATATTAGCATGGTTCGTGCAGCTTCTACAAGAGAACAGTTTCGTCTTTCAACAACTCCATTCTACTGAGGAGCGCATGGAACACTTTTCTGGTGGGTGAAGCCAGTACATTCATAAAATTGAACGAGTTGTTTGTTGATAAACTCCGTTCCATTGTTTGTCCGGATGATTCTGACGGTTTTGTTGAGTCTTACTAGCAGTTGTTTGATGAGTTTTATGATAACTTTTGGAGTCTCGTCCTTGGTTCTCAAAAACTTTACCCATGTAAACCGAGAGTATTCGTCGACAACAACGAGTACATATTACTTCCCATTTATACTATTCACACTCATTGGTCTGCCTAGGTCCATGTGAAGGGTGTAAAGAACTTCCATGTTGGTGTTGACAGTTTTAGGTTTGTGAGTATGCTTCTTTCTTTTCCCAGTTGACAAGCCGAATGAAGATGTTCTTTTTCGAACTTTAATCTGGGTAGACCTCATACAAGATCGTTGCGTGCACGATCATTGATGGTACCAAAGTTCAAGTGATTAAAACTTTGTTGCCATAGCCACGATTTGTTCTTTGAGGCCTTTGAGAGAAGGCGAATAGGAGAGGACCGCATCATGTCTTCGATAGAAAAGGTGTATAGATTTGTGCCATGACTGTCTTTAAGAAGATCAATACCATCCAATTCTCAGACGAAGCATGTGTATTTTCTGAAGGCAACTTCAAGATCGGAATCAAACTATTGACCAACAGAGAACAGATTATGCCCAAGTCCTTCCATGTAGTATACCCACGAAAATAGCTGTCACCAGAAACATAATCTCCATAACCCATAATTACCCCAAAATGGTAGTTCCCGAATCTAACTGTCCCGATAACCATATACACGAAATTCTCGAGCCCTGAGCGATCCCCAATCATATGTTTTGAGCAGCCTGAGTCCAAATACCAAAGGACGGAATGTACGACCTGCATTTGAAAACAGACGAGAGCAGAAGATTTGGAGTGTCGGATCCCCAATTTAGGTTGGGTTCCAGTTGGTTAGTGCAAACAAATTTTGGAGCAACTGAGACCTTAGGTGCATTCGCTTCAATGATGCAAATTTCACTAGTCGATGCAATGGGCCTAGTTACAGGACATTGGGCCTCTAGAGGGAAGGTTCTACCAGTTGGCTTCCATTCCTTAGTGGGCACTACTTTAGAGTTAGTTATCCTAGTTAAAGGGCACTGTTCTCCTAAAGTGAATTTCCTTCCAGTGGGCTTCCACTGATGGCCATCATTGGCAAACCGATTTCCTGTTGCTTTCCAAATTTGCTTACATTGTTTAGCTCTCCAAACTTTCTTAACTGGGGTTTTGTTGAATGACTTCAGAAATTTCTCAACACATTTATCATGATTACTCGAGATTAAGCATTTATTACATGTTTTGCAAAGTGAATTAGGTTTTGAATTATGACTCATTTGGCTCAAGTTGGACTTAATGTTCCTCATGTGGTCGTCTACTTTCTTTTTAGGAACACTTTTAGCAGGTGAAGTCCTATAATTCCTTCTATTTCTCCTTGGTTTAGACTCTCTAGCTTTAGTGTCACTATTTACTCCTGTAGACGGACTAATGGGAATTTTAGTCTTTTTCACTTCCGGCTGCTGAACATGTTTTGATGTGTTGGGATCTGAAGTTTCCAAAGGTTCAGCAAAGGTAACATGCTTGTTTTTTGACATAGAGGATGATGCAGATGACCTATCTTGCTTGCTATCAATCTTAGGACATGTACCAATAGCATATTCTAAGAGTTCCTGAGATCTACTAGTGAGAAAGCAGGCACCTACAATAGCATCATCAAGTGGTTTCACTATCCTATCCTCTTCTACAGTCTCACGAAGCATGTCAAGGCTATCCTTAAGGTACGAGAGATAAGCATAGTGAGCTGACCTATTGTTCCTAAGAGGAAGCGGAATATTCACATCATCAATTGCATACTTCTTACAAGCAGAAACCTTTTGAACAACATTATCACAAGTGATGATTGGCATTTTCCCTTTCACCTGAGTCTTTAGATTCTCAATCTCTTTAAGCAAAGAAGTTATCTTTTCATTGTTTATATCACGTGTGATCTTAATTGAATCATATAACTCTTTGTAATGTTGTTTAACTTTCGAATTTTCAGCACGAAACCAATCATTTTCATGTTGCAATTTATTGATGGTATCTTGAAATTGAAAATTCTGAGAATCTACAGACAGTGGTTTTTGGGTGCCAATCACATCACTGTTGTTTGACTTCAATTGGGCAATTTGTGCCCTCAACTTTCGAATCGTGTTCGTGTGAGCTTGAATTTTTTCATCCCGTTTGGCTAATTCAAAACATGTATCAAATTCAGGAGCATCCGAAGATGTCTTGGCATTTGAGATTTTGGTTCTTTCTTCTAGATGTTGATACTTTAACTATAAGTTAAGATTATCAACTTCTAGTTTTGAGAAATGCCTGACCATGTTATCATGGTCGTCGTTTTGAATTTTTTGATGTAATTTGAAATTCTCCCCCTCAAGCTCAACAACACGATTTTGGAAAACATTCAATGTAACCGACATCTCATGAAATTGACGAGCAGATAATGCAGAGTCGGTGTCAGTGTAGAATACATCTTGTGCAATGCAATGAGCAATCAAGTTTTCATTCATAATGAGAATGTTTTTTCTGTCAATTTCACTATGTTTAAGATCAATTGCCAATTGTTTTCCCTCATTTTCCACATTTTTGAAGACCTTTTTCATTTCATTCACATCATTATTAATGGTTTTTTGAAGACCCTCAAAATGTTCTTTGAGAAGATTGAAAAATGGCATGACCTCAGTTAAGTAACACCGTTTTGTTTGCTCAAATCCCCTTTCCCCTTCAGTAATCCCCGTTGGTGTAATTCTCTTTTTACATGTTTTCTCAAAATCATTAAACAGTTGACATAGAACATATAATCCAATTAGAGCATTACACTGTGTGGGAAGAGTAAATGGTACAAGGTGCCTGGGTGTGTTCAGAGGATAAATAGTTGGGTCAGCTATCTTAAAGATTGTACGGGTGTTACCCACAAGTCTTTCAGCTTTCATTTTCTCTAAGTCAATATTCCAAAAAACTTTGTCAGGGAGGATTTTCTTTTGAGGAACAAAAATGGCTGAATGATTATCATCAGCGTAGTCATAGTGAAACACGAGATTATTAGCAGTGCACAGGGGATCCTTTAATTTCTCAGCAAGTTTTTCCCTAATTCTATCTTCCATCTCATCAATCTCGTCATAGGATCTCACATCAGGAGGGGCATGGTTAGGCTCAAGCATAATGTTTGCATCATATAACGCAGGTTGAGCACCTATACCATTTCTAAGGAATTTGGCTTTTGGTTTAGAGGCATCCTGTTCACTAAATTCATCACTTAATTTCCTATGATTTTGCAACATTTGAGCAGATTGGATGGTTTGGCCTTGCGTGTACAACTTTTCTTCCAGTTTATTTTTCAACATCTTAAGATTAGAGAAATCATTTAGAAGTTTTGTTTCTTTATCTTTGAAATCGTGTTTGAGTGTGGTTAAGCCATTTTTAATCTCTTGTTTTTGTTTAACAGTTTGATCCAGTTGTTTTTGCAAAGATTGTAACTCCTTTTTCAATGTTTCTCGCTTAAGATTATTTTCAGATATGTAAGCACGCATTTGCCATTCCATGTTCTGCTCACGTTCAGTGAGTTCAAATCTAGCACGTTGTTCGTACATTGCCACCTGATCCTTAAGGATGTTAAGTCTAGTGGTCAAAGAGTCATCAGGGATAAAGGCAGTGTTCTCATGCAACACATAATCATCATTTAGAACGAAAGATGCACAACAAGGTTCAACAGACACTTCGTTGTGTTTCACATGTTGTTCACATGGGACAACATGGCTATTTCCCATGTCCACAACATCTGAATTGACATCGTTTGTCGGTTGAACTTTGTTAGGAATCTTTTGTTCATCAACCATGTCACACAGTTCGAGTACCTTAGCACATGACACCTGTTCATTTGCCGGTCTGATATCTGCATCCGCATCTTGTGTACCACAGGTTGTTGAACTGCTGCTTGGGTAAAGCTTCTCTGTCTCTGTTCCTCTGCCATCGATGACAACTGACCCAGCATCCGATGCTTTACCCGAATCTATAATACCATCACTTGATTGCACTTCACATGCCTGCACCTTGTCTTCATACTTAGGTTCGTGCTGTGCTCCTTCCTCACTGTACTCCTTAACCGGACTCTCTAGAGATGAGTGTTGCCTTTTTACTTGTTGGTGAGAAGTATCCACATCTTGTGTAGAGAACCCTGCTGAAGATTCATTAGTAGTCCTTTCTACAATGACAGTGTCACTTGATTGCTGGAGATGTGCACGTGCCTCAATAAACTCCTTGACATTCCCAGTGAGCTGGAGTAAAGTGTCTCTGAAAGCATCCACTTCAAATCCAGTATGATTGGAAAATCGTTTACTCGTCATTTGAGAGTCATAATCATACTCCATTGTGAATCTTGAGTCAGTGAATGCTTGGAGTTGTTTGAGAATCACACTGTATGCTGCAGTGCAGCAGCTTTCAGAGAAATCTGCTCTGTCCATTTGTTGTTGCAGCTGATCCAAGTACAGGGTCATTGTGACAGTGAATGACTCAAGGTCATGTCCAAAGAGTGTCACGAATGCACGTCTATATCCTCCAGAGTAACCTGATTGTTCAAAGAGACTTTTGATATGGGAGTGAAGTAATCGAAAGCATTCTGTACAACTTTCAGTAGTCGACGGTATAGGAGGATAAGTATTGGATCCTGCAGCTTGAATGTCGTCTGAAGGAGTACTTGCCATGGTGGACAGAGATATGTTGTTTAGTTGTGATTTGGTTTGGTTGATGCAAGTTGGGCCTCCAAAATTTGGTGAAAATTTGGTCTAAAAACTTAAAACCTCAATAACTTCACTCCGGAGGTGATTTGGGCCTCGAAAAATTCGTTTCACGACTTCGTGGAGAAATCTCATAATATTCAGCCTGTTCCGGACGTTTTGACAGCTAATTCGCTGAAAACGGAGTTACGGTTCAAAAGTTATGACCGTTTGAAGTTTTGACGTAAAAAGGTCAACTTTGGTCAAACTGCAAAATTGGCAAATCACAAGATGACCAACTCGCTAACTTACCAACTCCCTGAATCACCAACTCGCTGAATCACCAACTCGCTAGAATCACCAACTCGCTAGAATCACCAACTCGCTAAACTGACCAACTCGCTAACTTGAGCAACTCGCTGAAAAGGTCAACTCGCTAGACCAACTCGCTACTACTGATCAACTCGCTGAAACTGATCAACTCGCTGAAACTGATCAACTCGCTGAAACTGATCAACTCGCTGAGACTTGACAACCCGCTACCCTGATCAACTCGCTGGAATAATAGGACAGAAATGTCACTGTCTAGCGTTTTGGCATTATTCCCAGAAATAGCAAAGCGCCAAATTTCTGCCTCAACTCTCTAACCAAACCTGTCAACCCTCTACTTAGATTTTTCAACTCGCTGGTATGAAACTCCACACGAATTACCTCCAAAGTCCACGAAAATGATGAAGTGACTTAACCAAGAGTTACACACGATGCCTACAACACCTCTAGATATGAAAGTGTTGGTCCACAAATTGTATATGGATCACTAAGTAGTTTTGAATACCTAGTAGATGGTTAGGATAAATCCAAACCAATCTAAGTGAGAAACCCTAAGTGATTGTTAATGTTAATGCGGAATCTTAACAAGAACAATTAAGAACACAAGCAGGGATATCACTAACTTCGTATATTGATATTCACTATGATCAAATCGTACAACTCACACACTTCACTAACAACCTTTAGGGATCCTTTTATAACACAAGGAAACCCTAGACGACACAGAAGATATACACAAATCTTCTATAAAGATACATACACGCAATGTATCTTTTCCTAATATAACTCTAACAAACTTTCCTATCTTCACGACCAGACCAGACTTAACTCTATAAGTCAACCAGACTTAACATGTACTACCAGACTTTACATAACTAGACCTAAATCACAAACAGACCTAACTCAGTAAACTACCAGACCTAAGTTGTCTGCTCTTGATACGCATCATAATTCCCAACAATCCTCCCCTAACTTGATCTTCATGCTTCATGAACTTCAAGTTCTTCTGATTTAGCCTTCTGAGGATTGAATCTTGAACACTTTGAAATGTATTTAGATCTTGTTCCTTTCTAGCAGCTTGAATCTTGATAAGCTCTTCTGATATGGACTTGGCAGCAACAATGACTATATGTACATCAATTCATATTAAGTTTCATATCTATTCTCATCACTTCCAGGTGTGTTAACACCTGTGAGAGGTGAATCATTGAAATTTAATGGATTTGATGTCTCTTTACCAATAGCCATTACTACTGGAGTAGCCAAATGTTTTGGTGTGTAAGACCATGGTACACTGATAACCATATGATTTTAAGCAAATCATCAGCTTATCAACGGATTTGTTAAGTCTTTACCAAAAGCCGTTTGCTTCTGGACTAGTCAATTCCTTGATGGAAAAGCACCTCATCATGGTGAATTGATTACCATTTATGGTTTTCCACAGCCTTTACCACAAGCCATAACCTTGTGGGCTAGCCAACTCTTCACTTATCTCAGATATGGTGAGTTGAATACCATACAATTTTTTGGCAAATTGTCAGCCATAAACGGATTTGATCAATCTTTACCTGTTAGCCGTTTGCTCAGGATTAGCCAGTCCTTATGTTGATGAGACAAGGTGGACTGATAACCTTTTGATGTGTTAATGCAAAGCACCTCCACCAAGTGAGAAGTTCCAATAGTCTCACTCAACAACTTGTGAAAATTCTTTCAAACACTCTTAGGCTACATCCTTCAAAGACTGCTTCTTAATTAAATCCAACAACATCTCATATCCTTCATCCTTTTTACTAGCATACAACTTTTTGCTCATCATTACCTTGCAAACACTTGATGATAAAGGATATTCTACCTCTGCAAGCATATAAATATCAACATTCTTTAATGAAACACAATGTACCTTGCAGGTATGAAAATATCTCCAGCTGACAATGCTATGTTCTTCAGGAAGTTTCCACACTATATCAGACTCAGTTGGTGGCTCAAACATCACCTTCAAATTTCCCCAAAAGACTCTTTCAAATTCATCTTCAGGTGGATGATCTCCATATTTAATGTTCACCAACTGATAAAGTTCTTGAAGATCCTCCCTATTCACATCAATCAAAATGCCAGCAAAATTCATATAAACAATGTTAGAATTATCTTCCCTTATTATTTGATATGCAGCCCTTCCACCAGTCATGATAAGTTGATACTTGACAACCTTAGTAGGTTCCTTAGTGCTTTCAATAGTTCCCATTGTGGCTCCTTCAGATGAAGGTTCTTCATCTAATTCCTCTTCAACAACTACTTTCTTGGATTTACTCTTCCTTTCCAAACCTTTTCTTCTTTGAAACACAATAGGCTTAATCACTTCATCTTGCACTTCTTCTGTTGACTTACCAGCTTCAGGTTGTGTATCAATCACTTTATCAGGTTCAATGACTAGTTCAGTCTCTTTAGCCTTTCTACCTTGAAAGCAATATTTCTGCACATCATCATAATCAGTAGCTTTGTAACCTTGATCTCTCTCAAATGCCTTGAGATATGCTACTTGTATTTCTTCATATGACTTCTTTTTCATCTGATCCAAAGAAAGATGCATTTGATTCTTAAGATACATCTTCATATCATACTTCTTTTCTGCCATAGACATCTTCTTTGGAATCTTTGATTTCTTTTGAAGTTTGAACTTTTCCAAGAATCCACCCAATGTATCATCATTACTCCTTGCATTAATGAAGTCAGCTAACTGTTTGGCACGTTCATCAGCAGTTAAACCTTCAATAGTTAGCAGCTCTTCATACTTTGCTCTCACTTCATCATCAACATTGAGTAGCTTTGTAAAATCATCAGATTCTTCAGCCAACTGTCTTGCATAGACTGCATCTAACATCTTTTGTCTTTCTTCATCAGCAATATCTTGAGCCTTAATCCTCTCAATTTCAGCCTCAGATGCAAGTTCTTCTCTTGTTTTTCTTTTAGACTTCTTTGGCAATGAAGTTTCTTCATTACCAGACTTTTCTTCACCAGACTTGTCACCAGACTTTTCATCAGATATAGTCCCAAACTTTTCAACCTCTTCCTCAACAGACAAAATTAACCTTCTTCTTTTCCTATCCTGTTTGATTTTGCCCATTGATTGAGCCAAAGTCTCTGCAACTTCCAATGTCTCTGGACTAATTGTGGTGACATTATCTTGAACAAGTGGTTCTTGAACTGGTGTTTGAAGATTTTCTTGTTCTTGAATATTTTCTTGTTCTTCCTCCAAATTCCTCCCCTGTTTGGAAGAATTTTCAGCTTCATCTTCCTCATCATCAAAAGAGACACCCTTTTTCTTCATTGCTACTCCCATTTTCTTTACTTTCTTCACCAAAGTCACATAAGCTTTTCTGAGTGCCTCATTAGTCTTTTCCAATATGTCAATCTTCTTTTGTAGTTGAGGAACAATGACAAGGAGATCTTCCACAGTAATGGGATTATGTGCCGCCTCCATTTCAGGACTTGGAACATGTGGTTGTGGAGGTGAAGATTGTTGGATAGGTGTAGACGATCGTTCAACTGATGGTGAGGGACCTGGTTGCGGTGATGGAATTGGAGAAGACCTAGGTGTAGCAGACCTAGATGAGGCTTGGTCTTGAGCTTCATCAGGGTTCACTTGTGCAGCTCCAGAAGTACCTGCATTGTTAGTACCAAGCATAGCAGCAAGCAAAGGTTTGTCTGTCCCTTGAAAACTCCTTTTTAGATTTGCAAAAAGTTTAGAAGTAAAGGCCACACTGATGTAAGGCACTTTATCCCTAGTTTCAAAATTCAAGATCATTTGCAAAAATCTTGGATACATTAAAAATTTTGGGTTCCTAGCATTTTTCACCATTCCTTCAAAAATTAATTTTGAAAAGTTAAATTTCCTTCCAGATGATAAACAGACCAATGCAGAAGCAATTCTGCTTCCAAATTGATCCCATCCACCATTTTTGGGACTTAAGCTCTGAAGTAAATGATGTACTAAAAACCTCCACTGAGGTGAAAAATGACTTTTCCAAAAAGTAAAGCTTCCATCTGTGGGGTACCCAATGCTATTCAAACCCTCAAAAATATCCTCATTAGACAAATCAAATTCTCCTAAAGCATCATCCAATTTGAGACTGTCCCTAATGGATGCTTCAGAAATGGTAAAACCATTTTTGTCTATGACAACTCTTAAGCATGGTGTCCCATCATCAAGAGTCTCAGAGGTAACCGACCTCCAGAACTACTTGACAAGGGACTGATAAATAGTAGGATTATGAGTTAATGAATAACAAATATAAGAACCTTTTAGAAAATCCACAATCTGCTCAAAACCTGCACTTTGATCGGGCTTCTTCAAGAACCCGACTTGATTATGTTTGTCCACAAACTTGAGATTAGCCATGGATGAGTTAATGAGTTAGGTCTGGTTGACAAGAGAGGTAGGGTTTTGAAAAATATTTGCGTAGAAACAGAGTCGTGAGTAATAAATATTATTTAAATTTGGAAGCAAATAAAGAATAAAAGAAGATAAATAATATCAAATTTTAAGCTTATATACTTCATAAATATCTTGCTTTACCGAAAATAGTGCAACGGTAATATATTAGTAAAATCTTTAGTTACTCTGACCAGATCTAACGGTCATAAAATTAACACTACCCGACCTAAAAAGTCAACCAGGCCGAATCATACACTCACCAGACCTAACCAAGAGAGTGAACTTACACAATTTCTATAGCGAATGCAAAGTTTTGCAACACCTCATTCCACTCTTCTCTGCAAGAATTAGTTGAAACAACAAGAAAGAGGAGACAAAAACCAATTTTTGCAAGACACATGAGCTACCAGATTTAACACTTAAGGTTACCCGATTTTAAAAACATTTAAAACTTGTACATTTGCCTCCCCTTAAATGTACATTACCTCCCCTTAAGTGTAAATTACTCCCTTTTTTTTTTTTTTTTTTTTTTTTTTTTTTTTTTATCAATAGTAAATACTTAACCAAAATAAAAACGAAGGTCAACTTTCCAAAAACACAATTAATAACTCTTTCCCTGCAAGTATTAACTCATACACCAACCAAGCATTAAAAGACATTAAACCTTGATTTTCCCTATAAAACCACCCATAGTTTTATCACAAATACCATTACAAACCAGAGTAAAACCTTATAAGCATAATGGATCCATCCAACTTAAAAACCATAGAGATTTCATCCGATTCCTGGGATCCAAATGACTCATCCTCTGATACATCCTCAGGAGGATGGGGTGGATACTTCCCACCAGGGTATTCAGCAATCACAAGAAACAAGACATTGAGAGAAGCAACCCTGAAACAATGGCTAGCTACTTATGATCTGTCTGAAAAGGAACCAGACAATGAAACACCAAAAACTTCAAGACCAACTCCTCCTTCTGATATGGATGATAAAAGTGCCAAAGAAGAAGACCTTTCCAAGAATGATGAAGAGACCTTTCCTTCGAAGATTGTGCCTTCCCTGAGTAGTGGTTCTGTGCCACGTCCCCCACCAAGCAGTGTGATTCTTGCACTTCCATGCCCAAAAGCATGGAATCAATTTGGTGGCAGAGGAGCCAAGAAGACCATTCCTGACTTCATGGGTAAAGGGAAGCAGAAGGTGTAGGTGGTGATGTTTAGCTGGTTTGGGTTAAATCTTTTGTCTTATGAAGCCTTGTAACTTGCATCCTAGAATGCAATTTCTTGTTATGAAATAAAGGGCTTTTAGGTTCTGATGTTTTAATTTTTCACGTATGAATTACTTGCAAATAGAAAAGAGCTAACAACTGCAAAACAAAGTTAAGCACAAAATACCAAACACACATACTATAAAAAGCAAAATAAGTACTGAAAATAAGAATAACCAAAAAGAATAGCAAGATAAAGAACAAACAAATATACAAACTATACAAAGTTAAGAAAGAAGATCAGTTTTTCTTAACAACCCAGGCCTGAGTTGGCTTGAGTCCTTTCTGTGGAGTAACATACTTATAGGTCTTGTATGAACTTGCTCCAGTGAAACCATGTCTGGACTTATAGGTAAATTCATTTTTAAATGGATTCCAAGTCCAGCAATCAGAGAAATTATCAGTAGATCCTCTACTTGAATCTCTTTGTCTCCTTACAGGTGAATGAGCTTTGTAAAAATTATTTCTTTGAAAATTTTCATTCACCTGAGGTTTTTGAAAAGGTTGCTTGGGTCTTACAAAACCAGAGTTCACATTAGGTCTCACAGAGTTAACATAACCAGTATTCACTTTAGGCCTCATAAAATTAGCATTTTGCCTATTCATATTAAAGTTTCTGTAGCCAGACCCAAAATTTGGTTTACCAGAACTAACAAAGGAGTTAGGTCTGGTAGTGTTATTTAGTTGAACTGGTCTGGGACAAACTGGTTAGCATGATTAACTCTACTAGCATTGTTCCAAACTGGTTTATTTAAACCTTGAACCTTATTAACATTCATTCTCTTTTGTTCAGCCTCTCTTTTCATTCTCTTTTCATGGAAGTCACAATCTCTTATTAAATGACTCAAACTTCCACACACAAAGCATCTTTTAGGAGCATAAGTATAACTACTCCTACTTTCTCTGTGAACACTATTGCTTCTAGGTGACTCATTCAATTTAACAGATTCCCTAGGAGTTTTTATGTGATTGACACAACTAGGTTTAACTGTCTCAGCCTTTTGTTCAGTCACTAAAGGTTTAGTAACAACAGGTTCACTCTCCTTAACAACCTTAGGTTCAGGATTCTCTTTTTCCTCACTGATTGACTTAGACTTAGAGTGATCAGAGGAACCATCAATAGATCCTTCAGAGTCATTGGATTGACAAGAAGAATATCTACTAGATTTGTCCTCTGAGGTAGTTGGTTCAGACACTTGAGGACCTTTCTTACCATACACAAAGAGTGAATCATCCAACTCTTCTTTTTCAAGAGGAGTATAGTCATCACTCAAAGGTGGTGGTACTCCCTTAAAGTCACCTGACTTAACAAACCTATTGTACAAAGGTTTATCAGCATAGTCCTCTTCTCTATTCTTAAATATAGCCCTGTTCTCATTTTCCTCATATCCTAAGCCACATTTTTTATTTGACTTAATTTGAGAATCCCAACACTTAAACAGGTTATTGTTTGAATTGTTCCATTGATCTACCCTTTTTCTCAGCTCATCCCTCTCCTTCTGAATTTTAAGCCCTAATTGTCTATACCTTTTAAGCTTCTCATCTTGTTCATATATCTTATTAGCTTGAAAGTATAGTTTTTCATTTAAAGCAGCATGTTGATTTTGAAGGGTGACCTTTTGTGCCTCTAAAGTTTTTACAGCATTTTTATGTGCTAATAAATTTACTTCTAGATCACCTATTTGTTCTTGCTGCTCATCACACAAAGCCTTAACATGATTATATGAGTCAGTACATAATTTAGAGCATAATGATACCTCATTACTAATGGCCATGAGAGCATGATCAGACTCCTCATTTACTCTTGGATGCTCACCCCAATTGACTCCTCCAGCTTCCATTGTCAGCAGGCTCATCTGATTCTTTTCCATCTTCCCATCTTCAACTCTTTTCTCATCAGCAGACTTCTTCTCTGGACAATCTCTTGAAAAATGCCCATGCTTGTGACAGTTGTAGCATTCAACAGTCCTCTTTGTGTATCCCACTGGTGATTTGTTGTTGAAGTTGATAGTCCTACCATATTGCTTCTGAAATCGTTTGACCCTTAAAGCAACCATGGCAATGTGCCATTTTATATCCATCTCCTCAACTTCAGCATCATTAATCTGTTCAAGGTCTTCACTAATAAAGCTTTCATCTTCCGTTTGATTGGCAAAAAAAGAATGTATCACTTCATCAGTAAAACTTGAAGCAGACCTTTCACTTGAAGGAGTTTCATAGTTACCAGACCTAACACCAGATCTAACCTTGTAAGTACTGCTTTTGTTTTGAGACACAAAAGCAACATTTGATGAACTGGTTGAACCCTGAGTGTTATTATTGATGTCCCTTTCAAACATCCTGAGATTATTGTAAAGGTCATCAGGTGTCATAGAGTCTACTTCCTCCTTAATCCTCATTGCTACAGATACATTGCCCCATTCTGATGGTAAGGATCTGAGGAATTTGTGATTTGCATCCTCATTTGAGACTGCTGCACCATGAACTTCCAGTTGTGTTAACAGATGTTGAAATCTGTCATAGCCCTTCTCCAAACCTTCAGTCTTTGAAACACTAAATGTTTCAAATTGCTGTTTAAGAACAGCCTTTTGCATCTTTTTGGAGTTAGCATTACCTCCAAATCGTTTCTTGATGGCTTCCCACATCTCCTTAGCATCAAGAATGCCATGAAACCTTTGTAGATGCTCCTTAGGAATAGCCATAAGAAGCAAGGTTCTGGCCTTCTTTTCCTTCTCCACAGCCCTAATCTCCTCAGCAGATACTGGTGGCATTATTCTGAGCTGCCCATCATTCCCTTGTGAAATTCTCTTCTTAGAATTTCCCTTTTGGATCACCTTCCATACATCACTATCAATGTATTCCAGATAGTGTTCCATCTCCATGGCCCATATATCATATTCTTCTCTCTTCAGTAGTGGAAGTTTTATGTTTGAGATTGTGGTTGTGGAAGGGATGGGTTGTTGTTGTGTTTGGGAGTTACTGGTTTCAGTTTTTCCTTCATCTTCATGGTTTGATTGCTCATCCTCACTGTTATGGATTGAGAAAGTTTCAGGCTTATCGAGTTCAGACATTGTGAAGGGTGATTTGAGTGAGAATTAGGTTTTAGTGTTCTACGAATTCAGAGTCTCTCCCTTGCTCTGATACCACTTGCTGGTCCACAAATTGTATATGGATCACTAAGTAGTTTTGAATACCTAGTAGATGGTTAGGATAAATCCAAACCAATCTAAGTGAGAAACCCTAAGTGATTGTTAATGTTAATGCGGAATCTTAACAAGAACAATTAAGAACACAAGCAGGGATATCACTAACTTCGTATATTGATATTCACTATGATCAAATCGTACAACTCACACACTTCACTAACAACCTTTAGGGATCCTTTTATAACACAAGGAAACCCTAGACGACACAGAAGATATACACAAATCTTCTATAAAGATACATACACGCAATGTATCTTTTCCTAATATAACTCTAACAAACTTTCCTATCTTCACGACCAGACCAGACTTAACTCTATAAGTCAACCAGACTTAACATGTACTACCAGACTTTACATAACTAGACCTAAATCACAAACAGACCTAACTCAGTAAACTACCAGACCTAAGTTGTCTGCTCTTGATACGCATCATAATTCCCAACAGAAAGTACAAGTAAAATACCAATAATCAACACCAAACGAGATCAAATGAATGAGAAAACCACAAAGCTACTTCGAATCCAAACTAAACACACAAACCAAGCAATAAATCCGAGCATACCACGAATCCTAGGATAGAACCATGGCTCTTGATACCAATTGTAAGATACTCTAATGTTAAACACGTATGGTTCTTGTGGTTTATGGATCGATTAGTAGAAGAAGTTTAGAGAGAGAAAGTGAGATGTGGGAGACTTCTAGTGAGAGAAATAGAAATTTATTAGATTGAAAGTATGAGAACACACCGTTAAAACTTGACAATATGCATTCAAAATCAAACTAAATCATTTTGAACCCTTTTTTAGTCAAGTACTGCGACCTTGTAAATTATGCAATAAAGTAATAACAATATGCATTGGAGCTCACAGTGGGCTGAAATCCTCTCTAGGCTGAGGATGAGTGACATCGGCTCACAATATTATGCTTGGCCGATCAGTCACATAAGGAAAAATGACATAACAATAAATAACCACTTAAGAGTGTGAACACACCGTTAAAACTTGACAACACACTTTCTCTCACGAAAATGGACTTTCCACCCAAATCAAAACTTAAGTACACACCGTTAAAGAGTGTGAACTTACAGGTGGTGGCGGTAAAACTCGGGCATTAATTGAGGTGAGCTGTTACATGCATCTCAAAATCACTGTTCACTAGATGATACTTGTTAAGCCTCATTGTCTACAAAGAACAACAAACAAGTAAACATAAAGTATTTATATTGGAATGATAAAAGTAAAAAGGGGAAATCATCCTTGATGTGGCTGCAGGGATGTTATCTGCTGCAAAGGCTTATAAGGAGGGATGTTTTGGTGGCTCCCGTCTCATCAATTACATTATTAACTCAGCATACATGTATTAACACAAAAACTCAGCTTTAAAACAAATAGACTATGACACAACACAAAATCAGGTATATTTTCAAACAAAACATCATAATATATATTCATCAAGAAATGAAATGAGAATAAGATAACCATTTTACAAAGCTGTGTCTACGTATCATTTGATCAACATTCCAAATAATTATTACTCCATCAAACTCACTATGACCATCACATAATATTTCGCCTATAACATAGACATCAGTAAAAACTGTTGGTTTATGTGTGTCAGTTGTGTGCACCCAAACAGGGTAAAGATAATCAAACAAGGGTACCGGATATTCACTTGAAGCCGTGGTATCACTTTCCAATAGAAACTATTTGACCCTATGCCTGGGTTGCACGAATATCTCTATGGGATAAAACCAAGTGATATTCTTGTTCTAGGCACAGATCAAGAACCGATCGTATTTAGTGTTTAGGGTTATATGTCGGGTGTCTTTCATGCCATATGATGATCTCTATTTATAGAGTCTACTCAAAACCCTAGCCCATGGAATTATGAATAATTAACGGCCCATTAATTATCCATAATAGTTTCCATAATTGTAGGAGTCTGTGGTTATCAACTTACCAGACTTAACTGTAAGCCTACCAGCATTAATGATGCTTACCAGCATTAACAATGCCTACCAGCACTAACTAGACTCAGCAGCAGAATCATTTGCCTATCAGCACAATAAATTGTGCTAGCATCAGAATCCATTGCCCATCAGTTCAGCAGCAGAGTTATTGTACTAGCAGCAGAAACAATAACACTATCAGCAGAATTGATACACTAGCAGCAGAGTTATTCTGCATCAGCAGCAATAAAGCTGGCAGCAGAAACGAAGCTATCAGCAGCAATGAAGCTGTCAGCAGCAATGAAGCTGTCAGCAGGAATGACAATGCTATCAGCAGGAACAGATAATGCTATCAGCAGAATCAACTGCATCAGCAGCATTGTCATTTATACTTAGTAGCTTCATACCAAACCACATAACATGAGTCAGGGTGTTTATTGACCTGATGGGTGTATACTCCATACCTCCAAACCCATTACCAGGTGTAAACTCATCCCTCAAGTGCACTAATTTTTCCAACAATCCTCCCCAAAATTAGTTCACTTCCTTTGCATGAAAAATAAAACACAAAACAAAATATATGCATAAATGAAAATATCTTGAAGATTGAATTTTCATCTTAGTACCTTACAAGTTCAAATATTCGAGAATCAGGGTGTTCTAAGAATTGAACCCTTCAACCCATTTGAATACCTGAATATAAAATACACATACATTTTCAAACACTAAAATACTCCTGACACTATACAAGCCATGTGTCCATATCCAATTAATAAATGTTGTAAAAGCTAAAAGTCCTAAAGCTTCCTGAAGCGGCAAAACTTCAACATTTACATATGTGGTTCATCTTTTAATCATGCCCCTGCAAAGCACTTTTTCAAAGAAAATTAACCATTAAGAAGTGAAGACTTCATCCTCCTTTCCAGCAGGTCTGAGCACAACCTTGGGATGTAAATAAAACAGTGCTCCAGTCCACTAAATGATCAGCTTTCCACATTGAACTCAGCTCCAAAGTTTCCTCAGGAGGGAGTTGGGTGTCTTTACATTCAGTGACTAAGGTGGACTTAAACCCATCCCTTTAGCAGACTTAAAAACCAAGTCTCTAGCCAAACCCTTCGTCAAGTGATCAGCTAAGTTCTGTTGAGATCTTACAAACACTATAGATACCACCCCATTCATGATAAGCTCACGAATCATGCTATGCCTGACACCTAAGTGTCTAGACTTCCCATTGTACATATGGCTATAAGCCTTTGCCAATGTAGCAGCACTATCACAACGGATAGAAATAGGTGCTATAGGTTTAGGCCACAATGGAATCTCAAGAAGCAAGTTTTTCAACCATTCAGCTTCTTTACCAGCAGCAGCTAAGGCCACAAATTCAGATTCCATGGTTGAACTGGTAATGCAAGTTTGCTTCTTGGATGCCCAAGAAATTGCACCTCCACCAAGTATGAATACCCAGCCACTAGTAGACGAATTGTCCTCAGTGTTACTGATCCAACTTGCATCAGTGTACCCTTCTAGTACAGAAGGATAACCAGTATATGAAAGACTATAATCCATAGTTTTCTTCAAATACTTCAGTACCCTCTGAATTGCTTGCCAATGATGAGCACTAGGATTACTAGTATACCTGCTCAGTTTACCCACAACAAAAGCAATATCAGGTCTTGTACAAGTCATGGCATACATCAAGCAGCCAATTACCCTAGAATACTCAAGTTGAGATACAGCCTTGCCAGTATTAGGCATGAGCTTCTCAGTTGTATCCATAGGAGTACTCACTGGAGTACAATCAAAGCAATTAAATTTCTTTAACACTTTCTCAATGTAATGAGATTGTGAGATAGAAATCTTATTACTTTCATGTTTAATCCTAATACCAAGGATAACATCTGCCTCCCCCATATCCTTCATGGGGAATCTTGATGACAAAAATTCCTTTGTAAGGTCCACTTGATTTTGGTCAGTGCCAAAGATCAACATGTCATCAACATATAGACAAATGATGACTCCTTTACCAGATTCATCAAATTTGCTATATACACATTTGTCTGACTGGTTAAGTGAATAACCACTAGACAAAACCACTTCATCAAACTTTTGATCCCATTGCTTAGGTGCCTGTTTCAGCCCATACAAGGACTTAATCAGTTTACACACCTTGTTGCCAGGCACAATGAAGCCTTGAGGTTGGTTCATGTAAACCTCCTCATCCAGTTCACCATTCAAGAATGCTGTCTTCACATCCATCTGATGAATAATCAGATTGTGAATTGATGCCAAGGCAATCAGCAATCTTATGGTACTGATACGAGCCACAGGGGCATAAGTATCAAAATAGTCTATTCCTTCCTTTTGTTTAAAGCCTTGAATGACTAACCTTGCTTTGAACTTTTCAATAGTTCCATCTACCTTCATTTTCTTCTTGAAAATCCATTTGCAGCCTAGAGGCTTGCAACCAGGTGGTAGATCAGCCAACACCCAAGTGTTGTTGCCCATGATAGAGTCCATCTAATCATTCATTGCTTCTTTCTAGAAAGCAACATCTTGGGACTTCATTGCTTCATCAAATGTTTTGGGATCACCCTCAACATTAAAGCAATAGGAGTGTTGGTCAGAGACCTCATCCCTTGTTCCTTCAATCAAGTATAATTGAAACTCAGGTCCAAAAGTTTTTGGAGTCCTCACCCTTGTGCTCCTTCTGAGCTCAGGTTCAGGTTGTTGTTCCACAACCTCATCAGGGACCTCATCAGAGGTTTCTGATATACCAACATCATTGGTTCCATAAGGAATCCTCTGACTTGGTCTAGGGACTGAAGAGAATCTATTCTCATCAAAATTTGCATCCCTTGATTCAATTATTGTGTTAATTGAAACAGACTCATTAGGTTCAATAACATAAAACCTATATGCCTTGGAATGCTCAGCATATCCAACAAAGATGCATTCAATGCCTCTTTCACCCAAAGTTTTCAATTTTGGATCAGGGAGTCTTACAACAGCCCTACAACCCCAAACCTTGAGATAATTCAAGTTGGGTTTCCTTTTAGTCCAGAGTTCATAAGGGGTAGTCTTGTTCCTTTTGTTAGGAACCCTATTTAGCAAATAGCAAGCTGTCAACATAGCTTCTCCCCAGAACCCTTGACTCAGTCCAGAGTAGGACAACATGGAATTAACCATCTCTTTGAGCACTCGGTTTTTCCTTTCAGAAATTCCATTTTGCTGAGGAGTATAAGGGGCAGTCGTTTCATGGATTATACCAACAGACTGGAAATACAGAGTATCCATGTACTCACCTCCCCTATCAGTCCTTAATCTCTTGATTAGGGACTCTTGTTGTAATTCCACCTCAGTTTTAAATACTTTAAATTTATCTAATGCTTCATCCTTAGTATGCAATAAATAAACATAGCAATACCTAGAAGCATCATCAATAAAAGTAACAAAGTATTTCTTATTCTCCAAAGAGGGAGTAGCATGTAAATCACATAACTCACTATGTATTAATTCCAATATCACAGATTCACGTTTTACATCTTTAAATGGTTTCCTAGTTATCTTGTTCATCATACAAGTTTTACACTTTTCAGTGTCCATGTCAAATGCTGGGATTAACCCATCCTTAGACATAACTTGCATTCTTTTAAAGTGTACATGGCCAAGTCTAGCATGCCAAAGGGTTGAATCATATTGTTTAGATGACAACATACAAGCAGAATCAATCCTATCATGAACAATGTTAAGTCTAAACATCTAATTACATAAATAACCAAATCCAATAAATACACCATTTTTAGACAAAACAAACTTATCAGATTCAATAACTTGTTTGTAACCACAATTATTTAAAATACTACTAGAAACCAAGTTTTTCCTAATATCAGGAACATGTAAAACATTCAACAAAATAACAATCTTTCCAGAACTAAACTTCAACTCAACACTTCCTCTTCCATGCACCAGGGCTGTTGACTCATTCCCCATATGAAGAATAGAACCATCATTCATTGACTCGTAGGTCTTGAACCAGCTTCTATCTTTACACACATGGATAGTAGCTCCAGAGTCAACCCACCAAGCAACATCATCATCCTGCACAAAGAACAATTCAGATATATATGTAACATAATAAATCCAAAAATACTTATTAAATATATTCTGACCTTTCAGGGAATTGGAGTTACCATTCCCACTTGTGCCTGATCCATTGGTCTTATTGCCAATCTTTCCACCTTTACAATCCTTCCTGAAGTGTCCAGTTTTACCACACTTCCAACAAGTAGCTTTAGACTTCTTGTTAGGATCTGTTTTGGTGTTATCATGATGCTTACGCTTGCCCTTGTTGTCATTGTACCTGGTGGAGTTGTTATGCTCCACCAAATTGACAACTGATGGACCAGCAGCAGTGCTGCTCTTTGGCTTGTCAATTTCATGCTCCTTGAGTGATTCCTCAATTCGCAAATGACTGCCCAACTCAGTAAGAGTTAACTCCTCCTTCTTATGCTTAAGCATATGCTTGAATTCTTTCCAAGAAGAAGGTAGCTTATCGATGATACAAGAGACTTGAATAGCCTCATCCATGTTCATCTTGTGTTGTGTGAAACGACCAAGTATACCAAGAAGTTCATTGTATTGGTCCATGACCGGTCTAGAATCGACCATTTTGTAATTGTTAAAATTACTTACAAGAAACTTCTTGCTTGATGCATCCTCTGCCATGTATTTGGCTTCCAGAGAATCCCATAGTTCTTGAGAAGATTCAACGTTTTGATAGATATCAAAGAGAGTATCAGACATACCATTGAGGATTAAACCTCTGCAGACATAGTCATCGTTCTCCCACTTGCTTCTGGCCCTCATCTGTTCCATCGTAGCATCATCCCCATAATCAGTGGGGATAGGTGTAGTCAGGACAGTCACCACATTCATGCTGGTCAGCAGGAACTTCATCTTCTTTTGCCACCTTCGAAAATCCACACCTTCAAACTTTTCCAGCTTGGAAAAGTTAGCAGCTATTTGTCTCATAGCAGCAGCCATTGATTATCTCTAAATAGTTTCTATTGATTGTTGGTTTATGTGTGTCAGTTGTGTGCACCCAAACAGGGTAAAGATAATCAAACAAGGGTACCGGATATTCACTTGAAGTCGTGGTATCACTTTCCAATAGAAACTATTCGACCCTATGCCTGGGTTGCACGAATATCTCTATGGGATAAAACCAAGTGATGTTCTTGTTCTAGGCACAGATCAAGAACCGATCGTATTTAGTGTTTAGGGTTATATGTCGGGTGTCTTTCATGCCATATGATGATCTCTATTTATAGAGTCTACTCAAAACCCTAGCCCATGGAATTATGAATAATTAACGGCCCATTAATTATCCATAATAGTTTCCATAATTGTAGGAGTCTGTGGTTATCAACTTACCAGACTTAACTGTAAGCCTACCAGCATTAACAATGCCTACCAGCACTAACTAGACTCAGCAGCAGAATCATTTGCCTATCAGCACAATAAATTGTGCTAGCAGCAGAATCCATTGCCCATCAGTTCAGCAGCAGAGTTATTGTACTAGCAGCAGAAACAATAACACTATCAGCAGAATTGATACACTAGCAGCAGAGTTATTCTGCATCAGCAGCAATAAAGCTGGCAGCAGAAACGAAGCTATCAGCAGCAATGAAGCTGTCAGCAGCAATGAAGCTGTCAGCAGGAATGACAATGCTATCAGCAGGAACAGATAATGCTATCAGCAGAATCAACTGCATCAGCAGCATTGTCATTTATACTTAGTAGCTTCACACCAAACCACATAACATGAGTCAGGGTGTTTATTGACCTGTAACATGGGTGTATACTCCATACCTCCAAACCCATTACCAGGTGTAAACTCATCCCTCAAGTGCACTAATTTTTCCAACAAAAACACTATACAAAGAGTACAAATTCATTCATCCTAATATGTGAGAATCATATGCATTAAGACTTCATAATAACATTATTTGCTTCAGATTTCAAAAAATAAGTATCGATTATATGCTTATAAAACACAAAGATGAACACAGAGTAGCTTAAAATCTGATGCCGTAAACATTGAAAATATGTGTTTGACCCGTTAAAGATAAATTCTCACTCAAATATAGTCATTGATGAGTACATGGTTTGAAATCGAGAGAAAGTGTTTATGGTCAATCTAATGATCCAACATTTGTGCTTAAAATCTGATGTTTACTACGTAAATAATATTGGGACGTAGGAGTATTAATTTCCATACTCTAAAACCTTCATTTATTAAAACCTCCACAAAAAAAACATGTCACGTGATTTTTTGGCCGCCTATAATATAAAATTCATACAACACACGACCAAAAAACGCTCTCCCTCTATGCTTTTGAAAGCATTTTAGAGCATTTAGCATTTAGCATTATTATTACAAAGCTCGAAGCAGATAGCATTTATAAAATTATAAATAAACAATTAGCATTACGTCATTTTATACATTAAAATTAAAGCTACTTATTGCTAGTTTCAACAAAGACACCCATGATATAACACAACCAATTATAGGTGTGATCCAAATTTTTTTATTTATTTTACACTAAAAAAATAGGAAATTATTTAAATTTTTTTTTTTTTTTTTAAAAAAAAAAAAAAAAAAAAAAGGAAGGCTTACATCATACTGATGAGATGCGGTGGTTTGACCAGACATTATTTATGTGTGTGTTTATGAAGGTGTGAATAGTGTGTGGCTTATACCGGGAAGGGGTGAAGGGTAAAAGTAGAATAATGTTATGTGACAAAATGAAGGTCACGTGCATGGCACGTGACAAGTCAAAAAATTACCCAACCACATCTTAACTGATTTTCCCGCCATTTTGTATTCCTTTAAATACTTCATATTCTCTCATTTGTGTCATGTTTCTGACCAAGAATTCCAACTGACTTTCTATAGTGGGAGCCCCTTCTTGACTGGTTCCAGCACCATCATTAGATCTTGTGGTAACCACCATGATTACTGAAGCAAAAAACACACTAGTTTACTAACAGAATCAAGAACTGATAACAAGATTTGTAACTAACTGAATCTTTAACAGAAAACAGTTATTCGTGGTGATCAGGCAACAGGGCGAATGGCTCTGGATACCAAATGAAGGTCACATGCATGGCACGTGACAAGTCAAAAAATTACCCAACCACATCTTAACTGATTTTTCCGCCATTTTGTATTCCTTTAAATACTTCATATTCTCTCATTTGTAAAGTACTCTTTTGATGATTCAATTCTCTCTCAATCTTGTAACAACTCATTGATCAATAACAAACCCATTAATCAATTTCATATCGAGTTACTCTTCTTGGTTAGTAATTCTTATGTTTTGATTGTTAATTCTCAATCTTTCTTAGATTCTAGATTAAGTACATTTCATTTGGTATCCAGAGCCATTCGCCCTGTTGCCTGATCACCACGAATAACTGTTTTCTGTTAAAGATTCAGTTAGTTACAAATCTTGTTATCAGTTCTTGATTCTGTTAGTAAACTAGTGTGTTTTTTGCTTCAGTAATCATGGTGGTTACCACAAGATCTAATGATGGTTCTGGAACCAGTCAAGAAGGGGCTCCCACTATAGAAAGTCAGTTGGAATTCTTGGTCAGAAACATGACACAAATGGGAGAGAGTATTAAGGCGTTGGAGTTAAAAGTCAATGGAACTCCAAATGGTAGTAATGGTGAAGGAAGTAGTCAGAGAAGAGGAAGTTCCAGTGGTCAAAGTAGTGGTCATGGTGGGAAAAATGGGGGCCAGTATGGGAGGTTGACTAAGATAGAGTTTCCAAGATTCAATGGAGAAGATGTGCAAGGATGGCTTTACAGAGTCAATCAGTTCTTCTTGATGGATCAGATTGATGATGATGAGCAAAGAATCAGGATGGTGTCCATGCATATGTTTGACAAAGCACTCCATTGGCATAAGCAGTTTATGACAAGACATGGAGAAGTAGCTACTTGGGATATGTACGAAAGGCAAGTTAAGAAGAGATTTGATTCAGTGTTTGATGATCCCATGGTGGAGTTGAAAAATCTCAGGCAAACTGGCACTGTTCAGGTATACCAAGAATCTTTTGAACTTTTGTTAAATAAGGTGGAATTAAGTGAAAAGCATGCTATTAGTTTGTATCTTGGTGGTTTAAGAGATGAAATTGCAATGTTGATAAGAATGCTGAATCCAACTTGCGTGGTTTTGTAACCTTACAACAGGTTTTACCTCTCGAGGGATCTCAAGAGGCTTACAACCCCACCAGGCAGTGTACCTGACCGATGTAGTATAGTGTAGTGGTAAGTACGGGGGATTGATCGTTCTCCACAGGGAATAGTGTTCGTTAGGTATGAAAGGCTACTCTAATTAGGTCTAAGGGTTGAGGAAGATTCTTTTTTATGTTTTTATAGTTTTTATGAAAGCAAGTAAAATCTCGGTTTTGAAGGAGTGGGCGGAATTAGTTGCTAGTCAACTAACCCAAATGACTACGAATGCAAATAAAATAAAATAACAAAAATGAAATGTGGTGAGAAACTTATGTGTAGAGAAATGTGTTTACTTAGATTTCCTTACTCCCTAACTATCTTTTACCGGTTAATTAGTGTGTATTAGTTGCGTGGATGACGGGTGTATTCCTTAATACCATTCGTGGGGTGGCGTACTTACTTCCCCAACTCTACAAGCTCCTACTTCACTCCTATGTCGAGCCGGCTAGGAAGCTCCTAACATGGGATCACTAGAATTCGCTTGTGCATTAAATACAACCATAAAAACCTTTAGTACGCGTTTGGTTCATGTTTCTTAAGACGTTCAAGCAAGTTACCGAATAGGAAGTTAGCCAGTTTTCTTAAGCCTAACATAGATAAACAATCATCCAATACAACTAACAACACACTAACAACCAATAATCAATAGCTAGGTTTCATTAGATCTAAGCAAACACAAGATAAAATTAGCCTAACATGTTAAACAAAAGACAAGCATAAGATAGAATCAAACAACACATAGACATATTGAATGATTAATTGATAACTTATCTTTCAATGAAACATGGAAGATCTCAAGGCAAAAAGCCCTGAAAAAGTAGCTAAAATCGTCTTAGGGTTTTATCCCAAAATTCCACACACTAAGCTCTCTCTTAATGACAAAAAATTAGAAAACTATATATAGATTTTTGGATCTGACGGCGTCACCTTATGCATTGTGACACCGTCACCTCGCCGCTTTTAGGGTTCCCGGGTGACCTTCTTGACGCCGTCCCTCTTTAGCTCTTCAAAAATCCATTCTGGCCTATCAAGGCTTGACGCCGTCGGATCATGAACGTGACGCCGTCCCCTTATGATTTAAGCCGTGACGCCCTTGATTTAGTTAAAGCGTGACGCCGTCAGAATTCTCATGCTAACTCACTGGCCCGTCATGAGTAAATTTCACATCCAACTTTTCTTGCCAAGGCATGACGCCGTCAAGAGATGATTCTGACGCCGTCAAAGGTAAATTTCAGCCGATTTTGAGACTTTGTCGTATTCTTCACTTTAATGCTCCAAAAACGTCCAAAATGCCTCCTTTTCCAGATTTCTCCTCAAAAGTACCTAAAATGACAAAAGGAACGATTTAGGGCAATATTTGATCAAATAAATACGATTTAAGGCTTAAATGACCCCTTAAAAGCGGTACACTTTTCGCCTCATCAAATACCCTTACACTTGAGATTTGCTTGTCCTCAAGCAAATGCGCTTTTATTCTAATCAAAATACAAGTTAGGGGTCATTTAATGCAAACATAAAAGTAATTACAGTAAATATTCGTTCCACTTCAATCATAATAAGCACGGAGATTACATACTAGCACCTCACAAGTAGTGTTTAGATACTCACATCTCTCAAGTGTCATCAAAATAAATCTCATAAATGAAAACGGAAAATATCTCTCACTACCTGTCATAGCAAATAGATTACCATAGGCTTGGGAAAGGATCGAAAACCTCCTCCACTAGGCGTAAGCACCAAAGATAAACTATCAAAGAGGGCTTTTAAAATGGGTTATAATGTTAGGTGTAGGGAAAAGGAAAACACGGTTTTGTTGGATACGGGATATTTTACTGGTGGCGAGTTAAAGATCTTGGTCAATTACATGTACTATACAATGTTGCTAAGCCAAGACTAGACTCGATCTTAAGCTAAAAACGAAATAACAAAATAACAAAAATATAAAACAAACATAAAATGAAACGGGATGGTAGTCCGTATGTTTTTTCTACTTTTCTTTTTCTCATTTTTTTGTATTTTTCTTGATTTTTTTTTTTTTTTTTTTTTTTTGACATACACTTTTGCCCTACCATCCAAAATAATACATCATAGGGGCGTTGCATTCCCCTTACACTTGAATTTTTACATAACTTTACAAATACTAATCTAATGACTCGAATTAAGATAATTGAAACACTTGGAGTACTTTTAAAATATTTAGCACATATGGGGGTAATAAATGATGTTCTTCCCCATTACTCCATTACACTAGTACTTTACCCATGAGTCCCAATCGTCCCAAAACAATATGTACAAGGATATGACTCGACTTAGCAACCATGTAATCAATTAGATAATTAACTTGGGTTTAAACAAATGTTGTCACAATAATGCACTAAAGATGAGTGCATACAAGGTGAGCTAAGGCGATTTGGGTGTACATTTTAGTGGGGTGTAAACAAATTCTTCCTTTAAGTAAAATGCTTAAAGGTTGAAACGAAAAGATAGGCTCTGAGGGGTGTACTAGGGGTATCGTGTACTAAAAATGAGTACAACGCAAATGGTGTGGGAGAATTACTTGACCAATGTAGCCAATGTAATTATAACAAAAACACAGGTGTAAAACAATGGGTTAATCCTAATGCCTCTTATCATGTAGTAAATCTAACTACACGAATGTAGTCTCACTTGTGGCCTTGGAATGGTCCTAACGCAAGTTCTAGAATCTAAGTGCTACCGGTACACACATCATAGCATAAATGCTTTTCCTACCAATTCTAGGGGTGAACCTCACATATTTGGGGGTGGAAAATTTTTTAGTGGTACGGTTTTTGTGCTAGTTATATAACTCCTATCCGTGAGACGCTCATTAAGATCAAAGTTTCACTCCTATATGTTGTAAAAAAATTTAAATTTGGCACTAAAATTGCCCTAACAGGTATTTATCTTAGTTTTATTACACATCTACTATTAAACAAACAAAAATCAAGCGTAATAGTATTCTCTAATCGTACTTTTACCCTCCCCTTACACTTAAGATGAACATTGTCCCCAATGTTCAAATAACAAGATGTAAAAGCATAAAGTAAAAGAATGAAATCAAATACTCCCCTGATTCGCTCGGTGGATAATGAAATAATACGGTTAAATCTTCTTCCAAAGTAATGTTGAAGCTCCATGACTAATGCATCGCCATAAGCTTGATTCAAAACATTTCCTTGTCCAAAATAACCTGTTAAACCTGAGAAAACAAACACGAAAACCTGCATAACATCGGCGGGATAAAATCTATATATAAGGATATAATGCTTGTGGAATGATAACTTTGCAGATTCCTGGAGATTATAAGTTGGAGATTTTAATAAAAACTTTTTTTAAAAACAAAACTTTCAAAAATTTCTGAAAATTAAATCTGACGCCGTCAGGTTATAAACCCTGACGCCGTCAGAAATGACCTGACAAAAATTTTCATTTTAAGTTTCCGGAAAATTTCTGGAAAAACCTTTACCTTACTTCCTGGAAATCCTGCAAAACATCATTATGACTCGATACAAGCATTTGACTCAAACAAATACGAATATGTATGTTAATTTATTATTATTACGATTCATGTACATTTGCGTTCTAATAAACCGATTTAGATTTCCCTTACACTTAACTTTTGCAAAATACCTTTATATGTAGTTAAGACGAAGTTAAAAACAAAATAAAGCATTTTCACAATTTTAGTTTTGAACATGAATCAATAAGAATAAAAATTAAACATACATACGGAAACAAATAAAAACAAACAAACAAACAAATAAACACACAAAGCAAATAAATAAAATAAAGCTTGGGTTGCCTCCCAAGAAGCGCTTTTCTTTATTAACGAGTCTTGTAGCTAGACTCAAAGTCACGGGGTCTACGTGACTTCTTCATCGAAAGTTATGTCTTCCTCATTGATCATTTCATTACCATTCTCATGATAATGCTTGACTCGTTGAATATTCACAGTGAATTCTCTATCCTCGTCGTCAATTAATACAACGGCTCCGGTTTTAGAGGAGCTCCTGACGGTAAAAGGTCCATACCATCTAGATTTAAGTTTCCCAGGAAATAGCCTTAAGCGAGAATTATATAATAAGACCTTGTCTCCTTCTGAAAACTCCTTGGGTCTCTTAATCCGTTGGTCATGCCATCTTTTCGCCCTCTCTTTGTATGTGATGGAAGATTCATAAGCCTCTTGATGAACTCAAATAAGTACATTTTATTACTATCATTTATCCTATTAATTTGACTTGTTTTACTATATTATGTATGAGGATTGATACTTAATCGTTTACTTTTGTAATTCTCAGGTAAAAACAAGCATTTGGTGAAACTTGGCGATTTTGGACTAATAATGGAGCAAAACGTCCATAAAGTGAAGAGTCTACTGAAATGAAGAAGATCAAGACTAATCTGCTCCAGATGCGCCGCATCTCACTATCAACATGCGCCGCATCTCTATCAAGATATCACCAGATACGATCCAAGATACAAGAGGACATGCGCCGCATCTAATCATGGAGTTACGCCGCATCTTCTGGCGGTGTACGAATATTCCTGAATATTATAATCTTGGACCCTACGCGAAGTTAAGTACATGCGCCGCATCTACTTAAGTAGATGCGCCGCATCTTCCCTCAGACACAAACTATAAATACCCCGTAGACCAGACGCATTAAAAAGATTCGGAAGTTCGAAAACCTAAAGACCGAACAGAAGAGAAGGACGAATTCAGTCAAGAAGGCAGCACAAGACACACCCAAATCGAAGATACAAGAGCTGTAAGAAGGTGCTGCATGTATTTAATTCATTAAGTAGTTTTGTTTTATTGTTTTAGCAAACTTTAATTCATCAGGATTGGTGGCTTGTGTAATGTGACAACGGAAAGATTGCACTCCCTTTAATACTTGCTTTCCCATCAATTAAAGTTTATATGTTGATGTCTTTGGTTACTACTTATTAGTGCATTGACCACCTCTGTGTTTATTAGTGGCTTGCGGGCACCCGACTGCGGGACAAGGTGTGGCTCCCACGGTTGTTTCTAAATTGATCACTTAGGAATAACTTTTAGACATAAGTCGTCATTAAGGGTTTACTCGCCGATAAGAATAGGACCAACGAGAAAGGGTTAATTACATACACTTCATATAAAGCTATCAATAAAACAAGTGACAAACTACTTAATCATAAGGACAGCCCTCTTATTGTCTCTAGTATCTATCTGTGTACGTGTGTGCTACTTGCTGATTCGTGCCTATTTGTTTATTTTATTATTTAATTGCAAACAAAACTGTGCCAGTCTCTCAGGCTGAAACCCCCTTGCGTTAGGATATTAAAATACTGATTAGATTAACGAGATTATACGTTCCACTCTTAGTGATCGACACTCTACTTACCATTATCTTCATACTGACCGGGTACACTGCTCGTTAAGTGTGTGTGTTATTGATAAGTCGGCTAAATATAAATTTAAAACTTGAGTAGGCATTAAAACTGCTAAACCGCAACGACACATCACGCGCATCAAGTTTTTGGCGCCGCTGCCGGGGAGTGAATTGTTATTATCTGTTAATTTGATTAGTATTTTAATTAGGTTATTTTTCTTTTTATTAGATTAATTGCATCATTGTACTATTTTGCATATTTGTTGTATTGTGTGTTATTTGTTTGCTTTTGTTTTTATTTTTGTGTGTTTTATTTTTTGTTTCGTGTGTTTTATTTTTTGTTTTTATTTTTCGTATTTTTCTGTTCTGCTATCGTTGTACTGTGCTAAATCAAACGATACGGCGCATCTGATCTCTCAGATACGGCATATTGCGTTTAATTTTTTTTAATACAACGCGTTTAATTAATTCGATACGACGCATCTTTTCCCCAAGATACGGCGTATCTGTTTTTAACAAGAAAATTTTTCTAAGCGATAAAGTAATACGACGCATCTGCTTTTGTAGATACGGCGTATCTGTTTTGATAAAAATTTTTTTTCTAAACATTAACGCCATACGACGCATCTTCTTTCGCAGATACGGCGTATCTATTATTTTAATTAAAAACAGTTTGCGAATTATTAAACAAAATACGGCGTATCGATTTCCGTCGATACGGCGCATCTTACTGAATCAAAAATCTTTTATTTTTAAACGTAACGAAAATACGGCGCATTAACTTTCGTTAATACGACGCATTTAATTTTAATTAGATAAATTGATTTTTGATTGATTAATTCGATACGGCGCATTCATAAATTCTAAGCGGCGTATCTATTTTCTGAATAAAAATCTGATTAAATTTTAACGTATTAAGATACGGCGTATCCAACTCTTTGGATACGGCGCATCGTCTGCAGATATCAGCTATTTTTATTCTTATATCCGTTTCTATATTCATTAATTTCTCTTCTAGCGAACAAATCCTACTGATGATTTTACCTTGGATGACAGATTTTGCTATGGAAGACATGTCAGTTAACGGATATCTTGCTAAGGAATGCTTGTTTTCAGATTCATTCAATGTACTCATGATCGATGCAGACTTATTCTCTTGGGAGACTCCTCTTGAAGCAGCTTTTAAGGAATTTATGCGTTTATGCAACATTGACAAAGAGGTATTCTCTTATGATGTATTTGTGAGGTACACTGGAGAAGAATTGTCGCTCTTATGGCCTAAGATTGAAGCAGAAGGATTGAACTGGACTACTATCGAAGAGGATGATGGGAAATTCTCTCTTGCATACATGGACTCAAGCAACAACAACTGTGGTGGAGACAATACCCAAAACTCTTACATGCCTTATTTCGAGTGGTACTGGGGATTAAATGAGAACTATCAGGATAATGACATGAATTATGCTTTGGCGGAATTACTATTTCATGGCAGAATAGTAAGATTGATAGACCTCTCCCTCAATGATTGGTTAGAACTCAAATATGGTAGTCCGGAATTTGCCCCTGCAAACGAAGTCAAGGAGATTATGACTTCATGGTTGACTCGGAGTTTTAAGAAGCAATTTAACGAGTTCATGGAGATAAAAAAGAATATGATTGGAAAGGTTTGCTTTGACGTTAACCATGACCCTAACGATGTTGATTTTTCAGAATGGTTAGCTAGTAAGTTTAATAACCATAAGAGCATGGATCGAGCTACTAAGGATGCATTATGGGTATATTGGATGAGAGGAGAAGACGAAGAAGTAGAAAGCGATTATGGGTTGTCACATCATGATTCAACAATCAATGAAGGCATTGAAGAACTTTTCAGAATTGACATTGATTTGTTAGAGTATGAGACACCCTTGTGCAAGCAGTTCAAGGAATTTAACTACCTTCTTCGAGTCGATGATGATGTGCTTACTGGGGATCTACCAGGATTTAAGACTTATGATGATTTCAAAAACACCTGGTACTATGAATGGAATGACCAAGTACCATGGGTTTGGGATAAACCATGGGAATTTGAGCACATTAATCATACCTGTACACCCTTCGTTTTCAAAGACGGGAGTAGTGTTTGGCCAACCTGTGATTATAAAAGTGACGGAACCTGTAATGGGGGAAGTATAATTGGGATGAAAAGAGTTGGAAAGGATGTAACCTTTGAAGATTATGAGTGGTACGATAATGTTGAAGACTGCCCACGAAAATCGGAGGCTTTACAAGAAAAGGGCAGGATTGAACGCTTGAAAGGACTTAAGGGGACATCGGATACTACTTTCTGGGAATGGGTGCATAAACAGTTTGATGATTTCACAAAGCTTAGTCGACGGTTACAATATGATTTGGAAAGAGAATGGGAGGCGATTCAAGATGATAATAATAATGAGTCGTTGATTGAGGAACTAGATGACTATTTGATTAAGGATCCTTATTTTAAGTTTGTTGACAAGGACGAAGAAGAGTTCACCAAAAGAAAGTGTCAACTACTTGGGATTCCATACAATGAGCCACCCATGATTATTTCTGAAAAATTTAAAATCATCAAATATTCTTTGGGTCCTGATGAAGAATATACTGCTGTGATGACCAAAAGTTATATTAGATTAAGTCGAACGGAGGAAAACGTCGCAGAGATATACGGGAAAATCTTTCGGATGAAGGAAGAAGGATGGACCGTGACAAGGACCAAGTAAAGTGCTGAACGTGAGTCTAACTTGAAGACTCTGGAATAAAGACAAGTGCTGACCGGGAGACAACCCGGATTTATCATTTATCATTCTGTTTTCTGAGTCGAGTCAGTCCAGGCCGCACGAAGATACGGCGCATCTCAATCCTGAGATGCGACGCATCCTCTGCAATGGTCATATCTTATTTTATTTTTCTGCATTTTTATTTTTCGACTTTAAAACTATTTATCAGTTTATTTTAATGCGGCGCATCCCTGGTTAAGGATGCGGCGCATCTTTATTCTGATCCGTATTTATTCCAGGCTCGATACGGCGTATCTTCTTCAATAAGATACGGCGCATCGACTGACCTGATGATTTTCAGTTTTAATTTTTAAGTTTTATTTTTCCTAACTACTAATGTATTATGCAAGTTGAACCTTTCTTATCTTAGGTGTGTTTTAAAAGTGTTGGTGGTATTATAGTTTCCTGGATTTCCTGTGGATAAATCAAGTATGAAGCTTTAACGTTCTAATCCACAAGAAGTTGATTTTTGCTCATATACAAATGGAGGATCATACCGAGCAAATCTCAGGGGAGTTTTTCCGTTCTAATTCTTTTATTTCCAGTTTTTAACCTTTTATACAAACAACGAGGACGTTGTTTAACTTAAGTGGGGGGATAGGAGAATTAGAACACTTAACAATTACTTGTCCTAAACTTTTTCAAAAATTATGCTTAAAATGTGCTTAATATATCAAACTTAAAAATTTTTTAGCATGTTTTTGTTTAAGATCTAAGTTGCATAACTGCACACATGACGTTATTTTCAAAAATTGTGATTTTTCCAAAATTCACAAATCTATGAGTGTGCCGGTGACTTGTAAACTTTAGAACTTGGCTTGTATACTATTCGAGACCACCATAATGAGTATTATTTATTTAATTGGAATGACTTGTCTAAATTGGTAAAATTCTAGGATTACACCAAATAGCCTTTATATGTTATGTGTTATTGACTAACTACACTGGTTAGTTAACCCCCGTATAAACCCTTTTGTTACTCTCATTTTAAGAGTAAGATACCCCTAGAAAAACACTCAGAGCCATTCCTTTCGTTTCTTACACCTATGTTTAAAATGTTTCGTTACACCTTAAACCTTAGCCTACCCTGTAGATTAGAATCCGTGGTTGGTTAATTGCTATAGGCAGAGTGTGTTTCCTTACATTACCTGTGTTCGCGTGCGTAATTCATTATATATGGTTAGGTCGGGAAATTGCACAATGCAATTGGAGTGAAAGTAAATATTGTATATTTTTGAGTTTATTTTTCGTGTGTTTACTACTTTCACTATTAGCGTTATTTCTGAAAGTATGAAAAGTACGAATAAAAATTATCCGGAAAGAAAGTTGTAGTGATGTGGTGAAATTTTACATATCTATGTTTATGTTTCAAAAAAAAAAAAAAAAAAAAAAAAAAAAAAAAAAAAAAATGAATGAGAAAAGAAAAAGAAAGAAAAAAGAGTTGGATGTTTATTTTAAGCCAACGATGTAAAGTTATGTAAGTGGTTCATATGGCCACTATTTGTTGTATTATATCTATGGATTGAATGGGAATTGGCAGTTATGGGAACGCCAATTAAGGATTATTCTTTGATTAAGATTTTGTTGAGTATAATTCGTGTCTACCTAAAGCGTGTGTTTCAAGTGTTAAAGCGTGAGTTATTCAATGATATGAGTCTTATTCATGGGATGGTTGGGATAGTGATTAACCACACTTAGGATTTTAATTTATTTGTTTTGTTTATTTTTATTTTTATTTTTACACCAATTTATATCCCAAATGTTATCCATACCCTTTATTATTCTTTATCCAACCGAACCTTTGATTTATTGAGATTAGGGATTTGAGCAATCTTAAGTATCGTAGTCGTGGATTCGGCTATGTATTTATGATTTTGTCGCCCTTTTTGATATATTATTATTGGTGAAGTTTGGACCTATCTTTAGCCTATTCGAGTTAAGGATTTGAGCAATTGCAAGTATCGTGTTCGTGGATTCGATCATGTATTTGTGATTTTGTCGCCTTTTCTGGAATTTGAGATCGATAGAAAAGAGAATAATTAACCCTTAAGCCTAAAAACCCTTTTTACCGCTTTAGACTTGTTATTCCTTAGCTTTAGTGGTGGAGATGTGTATACTTGCCAAGCTTATGATAGAATATTCGTCGCGACTGGACAGTTAAACGATTAGATTTGCTTCTATCGACTTATTTTATTTTACTTCTAATTCGTTAAGTGTTTAGTTGTGTGATTACGAAATAAACGAATACATGCTTAAATATAAAAATAAATCCTAACATCTTTTAGGATACATTTTCATGAGATTTAATCTAAGGTTTACTTGGGGACAAGTAAAGTTCAAGTGGGGGGATATTTGATGAACTCAAATAAGTACATTTTATTACTATCATTTATCCTATTAATTTGACTTGTTTTACTATATTATGTATGAGGATTGATACTTAATCGTTTACTTTTGTAATTCTCAGGTAAAAACAAGCATTTGGTGAAACTTGGCGATTTTGGACTAATAATGGAGCAAAACGTGCATAAAGTGAAGAGTCTACTGAAATGAAGAAGATCAAGACTAATCTGCTCCAGATGCGCCGCATCTCACTATCAACATGCGCCGCATCTCTATCAAGATATCACCAGATACGATCCAAGATACAAGAGGACATGCGCCGCATCTAATCATGGAGTTACGCCGCATCTTCTGGCGGTGTACGAATATTCCTGAATATTATAATCTTGGACCCTACGCGAAGTTAAGTACATGCGCCGCATCTACTTAAGTAGATGCGCCGCATCTTCCCTCAGACACAAACTATAAATACCCCGTAGACCAGACGCATTAAAAAGATTCGGAAGTTCGAAAACCTAAAGACCGAACAGAAGAGAAGGACGAATTCAGTCAAGAAGGCAGCACAAGACACACCCAAATCGAAGATACAAGAGCTGTAAGAAGGTGCTGCATGTATTTAATTCATTAAGTAGTTTTGTTTTATTGTTTTAGCAAACTTTAATTCATCAGGATTGGTGGCTTGTGTAATGTGACAACGGAAAGATTGCACTCCCTTTAATACTTGCTTTCCCATCAATTAAAGTTTATATGTTGATGTCTTTGGTTACTACTTATTAGTGCATTGACCACCTCTGTGTTTATTAGTGGCTTGCGGGCACCCGACTGCGGGACAAGGTGTGGCTCCCACGGTTGTTTCTAAATTGATCACTTAGGAATAACTTTTAGACATAAGTCGTCATTAAGGGTTTACTCGCCGATAAGAATAGGACCAACGAGAAAGGGTTAATTACATACACTTCATATAAAGCTATCAATAAAACAAGTGACAAACTACTTAATCATAAGGACAGCCCTCTTATTGTCTCTAGTATCTATCTGTGTACGTGTGTGCTACTTGCTGATTCGTGCCTATTTGTTTATTTTATTATTTAATTGCAAACAAAACTGTGCCAGTCTCTCAGGCTGAAACCCCCTTGCGTTAGGATATTAAAATACTGATTAGATTAACGAGATTATACGTTCCACTCTTAGTGATCGACACTCTACTTACCATTATCTTCATACTGACCGGGTACACTGCTCGTTAAGTGTGTGTGTTATTGATAAGTCGGCTAAATATAAATTTAAAACTTGAGTAGGCATTAAAACTGCTAAACCGCAACGACACATCACGCGCATCATAAGCCTCTAATCTCAACTCATCAAGCTCTTGGAGCTGTAAGAATCTATTTGTTCCCGCAACTGTATAATCCAAATTACAAGCCTTAAGTGCCCAATATGCTTTGTGTTCCAGTTCTACTGGAAGGTGGCATGCCTTGCCATATACCATACGGAACGGGGTTGTCCCGATTGGTGTCTTATAGGCGGTTCGAAATGCCCACAAAGCCTCGTCGAGCTTAAAAGACCAATCTTTTCTGTTTTGATTAACCGTTTTCTCTAAAATTCTCTTTATGGCTCTATTAGTGTTCTCGACTTGACCGTTTGTTTGAGGATGGTAAGCGGTGGAGAATCGGTGAGAGACTCCATATCTTTTCATGACTTTCTCCATTTGTGAATTGCAAAAATGGGTTCCCCTGTCACTAATAAGAGCCTTCGGAATTCCGAACCTAGCGAACAATTTCTTTAAGAAATGAATGACTACCCTAGCGTCGTTAGTCCTAAGGGCTTGTGCTTCCACCCATTTCGAAACATAATCAATGGCCACCAATATGTATTCATTCCCTCCAGAAGATGGGAATGGTCCCATGAAATCAATTCCCCAGACATCAAAAACCTCACAAACTTGTATATAATTCTGTGGGGCTTCATCCCTCCTAGAGATATTCCCAGCTCTTTGACATGCGTCACAAGTTTGTATCATTCCCTTCACATCACGAAATATTGTAGGCCAATAGAATCCCGCGTCGAAGACCTTTCGTGCAGTAGTGCTTATTCCGTGATGTCCTCCAGATGGACCTGCGTGACACTCTTTCATAATTCTGACAGCCTCTCTTTCCGAAACACAACGCCTGATTACCTGATCTGGACATCTTCGAAATAAGAAGGGTTCATCCCAAAAGTAGTACTTTAATTGATTAAAGAACCTCCTTTTTTCATGCCTGCTCATATGCTCAGGGATGACTCTACTTGCCAGGTAGTTAGCATAATCCGCATACCAAGGTTCAGAATCATTTATTAACATGAGCTGCTCTTCAGGAAATGTTTCCCGAATCTCACTCTTGTCAGATTCAGCGAGGCTGGGGTTTTCGAGACGAGAGAGATGATCAGCCGCAAGATTCTCTGCTCCTTTCTTATCACGAATTTCAACATCGAACTCTTGCAATAGTAGGATCCAACGAAGTAACCGTGGTTTAGCATCCTGTTTAGCGAAAAGATATCGAATAGCTGAATGATCCGTAAAAACAACCGTTTTAGAAAGGACAAGATACTGACGAAATTTATCAAAAGCGAATACCACGGCTAGTAATTCCTTTTCAGTGGTAGTGTAGTTTTCTTGAGCAGGATTCATGGTTTTGCTAGCGTAGTATATTGGCTGAAAGTGTTTGTTAAGCCTTTGGCCTAATACTGCTCCAACAGCATAATCACTAGCATCGCACATGATTTCAAAGGGTAACTCCCAGTTAGGGGTAACCATAATTGGAGCTTGGGTAAGTTCCTGCTTCAATAGATCGAATGCGTCCTTGCACTCTTGAGAGAAGTCGAACGGGGCATCCTTCATGAGTAACTGAGTCATTGGTTTGGCTACCTTTGAGAAATCCTTAATGAATCTCCTATAGAAGCCAGCATGACCCAAAAAACTACGGATTGCCTTGACAGTTGTTGGATAGGGAAGTTTGGATATAGCTTCAATTTTTGCCCGGTCTACTTCGATTCCACTTCCTGAAATTTTGTGCCCCAGCACAATCCCTTCTTTTACCATAAAGTGGCACTTTTCCCAGTTTAGTACCAAGTTGGTCTCCTCACAACGTTTGAGCATTTTCTCAAGGTTAGCAAGACAGCGATCAAAAGAGTTCCCAAAGACTGAAAAATCATCCATAAAGACCTCCATGCTGTCTTCCATTAACTCATGGAAGATTGCCGTCATGCAGCGCTGGAAAGTGGCGGGGGCGTTACATAGTCCAAAGGGCATTCGCTTGTAGGCGAAGGTGCCATAAGGGCATGTAAACGTGGTCTTTTCTTGGTCCTCAGGAGCGATAGGGATTTGGAAATACCCTGAGAACCCATCTAGGAAGCAGTAGTACTCATGCCCTGCTAACCTTTCCAACATCTGGTCGATAAATGGGAGAGGGAAATGATCTTTTCGGGTTGCATCATTCAACTTCCTATAATCGATGCACACACGCCATCCAGTTACTGTTCGTTGAGGTACTAACTCATCCTTATCGTTCTTCACCACCGTCATTCCTCCCTTTTTTGGTACAACCTGTACAGGACTTACCCATGGACTGTCCGAAATCGGGTAAATTAGTCCTGCATCTAGGAGCTTAATGACTTCCTTCTTTACGACTTCCTTTATGTTGGGATTTACTCGCCTTTGAGGTTGCACGCTGGGTTTATAATCCTCCTCCATGAGGATTTTATGTGTACAAAAGGTAGAGTCAATACCCTTGATATCGGCTACACTCCATGCTATAACTCCTTTATATTTTTTTAAAACTCCTAAGAGTTGATCCTTTTGTTCACTTTTCAAAGAAGAGCTTATGATTACCGGAAGTTGATCTTCCCCTTGGAGGAAAGCATATTCAAGGTTGGTTGGGAGTTCCTTGAGTTCTACCGCAGGTGGCTCGATGATGGAAGGTTTAAGTTTATTCTCGGGTTTACGAAGCTCAAGCTGTTCGATTTCTTGTCTGGGATAGAAGGAGACTGCATTCACATCCATAGCCTTCTCCTCCTCTAAGATGGGTAAGAAAGCTTCATCTCGCAACCAACCGGCTTCCACCTGTTCATCTACACAATTATCAATCTCGTCGGATAGTTCATCGATCTCTTCGATGAAATACAGTTGATTATCTGCTTCGAGAGAAAGATTCATTGTGTCCTTGATGTCGAAGGTTAAGCTATCGGCCCCCACTCGTAAGGTTAGTTTGCCGTCATGAACATCAATAACAGCACGAGAAGTTGCAAGGAAGGGTCTTCCTAGAATGATGGGCACAAGATCGTCTTCTTCCATTTCTAGGATGACGAAGTCAACTGGAAATTTAAACTTCCCAACCTTAACCAGCACATTCTCGCATATTCCTAAGGGGTATTTGACTGATCTATCGGCCAGTTGGATGCTCATACGGGTTGGTTTCAACCCAGAATACCCTAGCTTGAGGAACAGGGAGTGCGGCATAAGATTGATGCTTGCTCCTAAGTCGGCTAAAGCATTTCTGACTGAAAGAGATCCAATTGAACAGGGCAAGGTGAAACTACCCGGGTCGTCCACCTTCTTTGGTAGCCCTCGTTGGGTCACCACAGAACATTCTTCTCCTAAGGTTACAAGACCCTCGAGCCCTTTCCTGTTGGTGAGCAGCCTCTTGAAGTATGCACTATATTTGGGCATATGATAACATGCATCAAGAAGAGGTATGGTGACGACCGAATTCTTCAAATATGACAGGAATCTTTTATTATCACTTTCGACCTTTTGATTCTTGAGGCGAGATGGGTATGGGACTTTAAGGGGCTGTTTGGCAGGAGTAGGTGGGGATGGAGTTACCGGAGGGGTTTGCTCGGGATTTTCGTCGTTCACATTATCGTTCTCCTCATGAGGGGTGTTGGGTTCCATGGCGTTAGATGGTTGAGCTGGGTAGGGTGGATCCTTAGTAGTTGTTCCAGCACGAGTGGTGATGGCGAGTAAAGGATCTCTTTGTGGTTCGCCAAGGCCGTCGAGAGTGGCGTTGAGTTCTGCGAATTTGGCCTTCATGTTGGTTTGTTGGCTATTGATAAAGTCGTCAAGACCATTTAGTTGCAGATTCTTTTCAAACGTGAAATGCCCGAGATCATCCTCAAAAGTGCTCCTAACCTGATAGTCAGGATATTCTCCTCCTCCCTCTTCTCTCACAAGATTTCCCCAGGGGGTGAAATCATTGTTTTGTAGAAAGTTAAGAGCGAAGGATCATCGAAGATGTCGTGGCTTGACAAGCATGCTTGTTCGGTGGTGGTATCATCCTCGCATTCCTCTACTTCATGCGGGCCACCACATTGATCACAGATCAAGTATGGGTTTGATAACCGCTTAGTTGGTTGCGACTGGTCTAGATAAGATACCTGATCATTCAATCTACTCACCCGGCTAGCAAAAGGAGGCTCTTTCATGATCTTGGAAACGCTCATGATCGAATCGGGTTCATCCCAGGTATCGTCTTGATCATTCGCGTATTCCTCAATTCTATTCCATCCTTCCTCAACGCTTAGTTTGGCTATTTTTCCTTTTGATGAATTATTAATGCCCAATTGGTCGTTTTTGGAGACACTGTCATAAAAGATTTGGACAAGAAGCCAGAGTTCAATGCCATGATGAGGGACCTGTCTAATTAGATCCTTGAATCTAACCCAAGATTTGTGAATAGGTTCTGCTGGTCCAACATGGAAGCGGAGGATTTCGTCTCTCAACTTTGAAGTTCTTCCTATGGGAAAGAATTTCTCATAGAATTTTGAGATAAGCTGTTCCCATGTGAAGATGGATTCGGAAGGAAGTTGGTTATACCAGTCTCCGGCTCTTTCATGAAGGGTAAGGGGAAAGAATCGCAACCGGGAGGTATCTCTAGTGGCTCCGTCCGTGTGGAGGGTATCCACTATTTTCAGGAAGTCCTTGATGTGTTGGATTGGATCTTCAGTTTTCAATCCGTGAAACTTGCATACACTTTGGACCAGCCAAATATCAGTTGCACGCAAGACCCCATCCGTGTGTTCATTTGGAAAAACGATAGCATTGGAAAAACCACGAGGGGTGGGAGAAGAGTAGTCCTTGAGACATTTGGGGATTGGGATTTCGGGAACTTCCATATCGTGATTGGGTTGAGGGCTAGGAGGTGTAGAATGATGATTGGATTCTTCCTCGGAGAGGGCATCATCAAAATTGATCGTGGATGGTTCAGCCGCTTGGTGGAGTCGCCTTAATTTATGCATTTCCCTTTCGGGTTCAGCATAGGGTGTGGCAAGAGTCTTTATCGAGCTTCGGCTCCTAGTGATTCTAAGATTAGGGGGGTCATCATCCAGAATTAGGGAATATCCTCCTAAAGTGCGAGCTCTAGGAGGTGGTTGTGGTTGTTGTGGTGGTGGGTCGTGTGGGTTAAGGATATTACCATCTTCCATGATGTCGGATGGTATGGTTACGAACAAAGACACGAAGAAAATAGATAGACTAAAGAAAACCTAGAAAAATAAAATAAAAATCTCACTAGAAAGGAATCTAGTGAGTAGACCTAATAGAATAAAAATTCAACCTAAACAATAACTATTCCCCGGCAGCGGCGCCAAAAACTTGATTGCGTGGTTTTGTAACCTTACAACAGGTTTTACCTCTCGAGGGATCTCAAGAGGCTTACAACCCCACCAGGCAGTGTACCTGACCGATGTAGTATAGTGTAGTGGTAAGTACGGGGGATTGATCGTTCTCCACAGGGAATAGTGTTCGTTAGGTATGAAAGGCTACTCTAATTAGGTCTAAGGGTTGAGGAAGATTCTTTTTTATGTTTTTATAGTTTTTATGAAAGCAAGTAAAATCTCGGTTTTGAAGGAGTGGGCGGAATTAGTTGCTAGTCAACTAACCCAAATGACTACGAATGCAAATAAAATAAAATAACAAAAATGAAATGTGGTGAGAAACTTATGTGTAGAGAAATGTGTTTACTTAGATTTCCTTACTCCCTAACTATCTTTTACCGGTTAATTAGTGTGTATTAGTTGCGTGGATGACGGGTGTATTCCTTAATACCATTCGTGGGGTGGCGTACTTACTTCCCCAACTCTACAAGCTCCTACTTCACTCCTATGTCGAGCCGGCTAGGAAGCTCCTAACATGGGATCACTAGAATTCGCTTGTGCATTAAATACAACCATAAAAACCTTTAGTACGCGTTTGGTTCATGTTTCTTAAGACGTTCAAGCAAGTTACCGAATAGGAAGTTAGCCAGTTTTCTTAAGCCTAACATAGATAAACAATCATCCAATACAACTAACAACACACTAACAACCAATAATCAATAGCTAGGTTTCATTAGATCTAAGCAAACACAAGATAAAATTAGCCTAACATGTTAAACAAAAGACAAGCATAAGATAGAATCAAACAACACATAGACATATTGAATGATTAATTGATAACTTATCTTTCAATGAAACATGGAAGATCTCAAGGCAAAAAGCCCTGAAAAAGTAGCTAAAATCGTCTTAGGGTTTTATCCCAAAATTCCACACACTAAGCTCTCTCTTAATGACAAAAAATTAGAAAACTATATATAGATTTTTGGATCTGACGGCGTCACCTTATGCATTGTGACGCCGTCACCTCGCCGCTTTTAGGGTTCCCGGGTGACCTTCTTGACGCCGTCCCTCTTTAGCTCTTCAAAAATCCATTCTGGCCTATCAAGGCTTGACGCCGTCGGATCATGAACGTGACGCCGTCCCCTTATGATTTAAGCCGTGACGCCCTTGATTTAGTTAAAGCGTGACGCCGTCAGAATTCTCATGCTAACTCACTGGCCCGTCATGAGTAAATTTCACATCCAACTTTTCTTGCCAAGGCATGACGCCGTCAAGAGATGATTCTGACGCCGTCAAAGGTAAATTTCAGCCGATTTTGAGACTTTGTCGTATTCTTCACTTTAATGCTCCAAAAACGTCCAAAATGCCTCCTTTTCCAGATTTCTCCTCAAAAGTACCTAAAATGACAAAAGGAACGATTTAGGGCAATATTTGATCAAATAAATACGATTTAGGGCTTAAATGACCCCTTAAAAGCGGTACACTTTTCGCCTCATCAGAATGCTCAATCCAACTTGCTTAACTGATGTCTTTTGTTGGGCCAAGATGGAAGAGGCTAGATTAGGAGCCATTAAGAAAAGAAGTGTTCCATTGTTGCCTACTCCTAAGTGGAATAATAGTTGGAATACTAACAAGAATGTTGCTTATCCTACTAGACAAACCACAAACACCATGGCTTTGCCTGCAAACCAGTTAATCACACAACCTGCACCTAGAAAACAACTAAGTCAGAAAGAATTGGCCGAAAAGAGGGCTAAAAACCTTTGTTTTTACTGTGATAAGAAGTATATGCCTGGCCATAAATGTGAGGGTCAAATGTTCATTTTGGAAATTAAAGGTGAGGAGGAAGGAGAACTGGAAGGGTGTTTGGAAGAGGAAAATTGTGATAATGAGGAATTTGAGCAAGTGTGGGAGGAAGAACATCAGCAATGCATACCTCATATTTCTCTTAATGCATTATCTGGAGTACCAACTTACAACACTATGAGGGTAAAAGGTCATGTGTTGAAACAGATATTGCATATATTGATGGACTCTGGTAGCACACACAATTTCTTAGATTTGTATACAGCCAAAAAGTTGGGATGTAGGTTCACAAGTACTTGTCCTTTGCAAGTGTCAGTTGCAGGGGGTACTAAGTTGGTGAGTCAGTATATGATAAGAAATTTTTAGTGGGCAATTCATGGGGTTAAGTTTACAACTGATATGATGTTATTGCCATTGGGAGGCTGTGAATTAGTACTTGGCATTCAATGGTTGTCAACTTTGGAAACTATTCAATGGAACTTTAAAAAGCTTCATATGCAGTTTTTTTATGAGGGAAGGAAAGTGGTTCTAAGGGGTACTAACCAGTCTGAATTAGCTTGGTTGGAAGGAAAGAAATTGCCTAAACTTTTGAGCCAACAAAACCAATCACATGTTTCTTCTATGTGTTTTTTGGAACAAACTGCTGCTTTGAATTTGATGAAGTGTGATGGAAGTAATGAAGGTTCAATGGATGAGAAGCTGCAAGAGTTACTTAAGGAATTTGATGATGTGTTTGAAATACCAAAAGAGCTTCTTCCCCATAGAAATTTTGATCACCAAATTCCTTTGAAAGAAGAAAATTTCACTGTCAACATTAGACCTTATAGGTATCCACCAGCTCAAAAGGACACAATTGAAACAATGGTGAAAGAGTTATTGGATTCAGGGGTTATTAGGCCAAGTAACAGTCCTTTTTCATCCCCCATTGTGATGGTTAAGAAGAAGGATGGGTCATGGAGAATGTGTATTGACTACAGGCACTTGAACAAACACACTGTTAAGGACAAGTTCCCCATTCCTGTGATAGAGGAGCTTATTGATGAACTACAAGGTGCTCAGGTATTTTCAAAATTGGATCTCAGATCAGGATATCACCAAGTTAGAATGTGTGAAAAGGATGTGTATAAGACTGCTTTTAGATCACATGAAGGTCATTATGAGTTTGTAGTTATGCCTTTTGGCTTAACTAATGCACCTTCAACCTTCCAAGCTCTAATGAATTCTGTGTTCAAACCTTTCCTCAGAAGGTTTACTTTGGTATTTTTTGATGATATTCTTGTGTACAGTCCTTCACTATCTACTCATATTACTCATTTAAGAATGGTGTTGCAAGTTATGAGAGAGAACACCCTGTTTGCAAAAAAGAGTAAGTGTATGTTTGGAACAGAGCAAATTGAGTATTTGGGCCACTAAAGGGGTGTCCACTGATCCTAGTAAGATTTCAGCAATGAAAGAATGGCCTACTCCTAGTAATTTGAAACAGTTAAGAGGGTTTTTGGGACTCACTGGATATTACAGGAGGTTTATTAAAGGTTATGCTGATATAAGTAAGCCCTTGACTGTATTGCTTAAGAAAAATGCTTTCCAATGGAACAGTGAAGCTCAACAAGCCTTTGAACAGTTGAAACAAGCAATGATTCACTCACCTGTGTTGGCTTTACCTAACTTTGAGGAAGAATTCATCATTGAAACAGATGCTTCAGGTTTTGGAGTGGGAGCAGTCTTGCAGCAGAAAGGTCATCCAATAGCCTACTTAAGCAAAACTTTAGCTCCTAAACACCAATCATTATCTACTTATGAAAAGGAACTGTTAGCTGTGGTACTGGCTTTACAAAAGTGGAGAGGTTATTTACTTGATAGACACTTCAAGATAAGAACTGATCACTTTAGCCTCAAGTATGTTTTGGACCAGAGAATTACAACCCCATTTCAATCCAAGTGGTTACCAAAGCTTCTTGGATTTGACTATGAGATTGAATACAAAAAGGGACCAGAAAATGCTGCAGCTGATGCATTGTCAAGAATAGAAAGACAAGGGCAATTGTTTACTATTCTGACTGGGGGTGCTTCTAATGAATTAATGGATGCAGTTGTGGCAACTTGGACTACTGATACCACTCTCAAAGCTGTCATTGAAGGTTTGAAGGCTGGTACTTTGGGTGATAGCAAATATGAGTGGAAGAATGATCAGTTGAGAAGAAAAGACAAGTGGGTAATAGGACAAGATTTGGAACTAAGGAAGAAATTAGTTGCTCATTTCCACAATTCAGCTATTGGAGGTCATTCTGGGGTACAGGCCACAACAAAGAGGTTGACTACTTACTTTTATTGGAAAGGACTGAGAAAAATGGTTAAAGAATGGGTGAGAAATTGTGATGTGTGTCAGAGAAACAAAGTTGATCTCTCTACTTATCCTGATCTCCTCCAACCTTTACCCATACCAGAAAAGATTTGGCAGGATATATCTATGGATTTTGTGGAAGCTTTGCCTCTGTCTCAAGGTAAAAGTGCATTGTTGGTGGTGGTTGATAGGCTTTCAAAGTATGCTCATTTTTTACCCATTCCACATCCATTCACATCAACTCAGGTAGCACAAGTCTTCCTTGATAATGTTTACAAATTACATGGTTTACCAAAAACCATAGTTAGTGACAGGGACAAGATTTTCATGAGTCTGTTTTGGCAATCACTTTTCAAAATGTTACAAGTTCAGTTGAAGTACTCTTCTGCATACCATCCCCAAACTGATGGTCAGACAGAGATAGTGAATAAGTGTTTGGAAACTTACTTGAGGTGCATGACTGGTGAACAACCTAAGGATTGGGTCAAGTGGATTCCATTGGCAGAATATTGGTACAATACCAATTATCACAGTCCTACCAACACCACTCCTTATGAGATAGTTTATGGACAGACCCCACCATTACACATTCCTTATATGGCAAAAGACAGTGCAGTGGATGCAGTGGATAGAACCTTACAAGCAAGAGAACATGCCATTAAAATGTTGCAGTTCAACTTGAAGAAAGCACAAGATAGAATGAAGATTCAAGCTGATAAGCAAAGGTCTGACAGAGTGTTTGCAATTGGTGATTGGGTGTATCTTAAGCTTCAACCTTACAGGCAGTTGACCATTAGACAAGGAAAACAACACAAGTTATCTTCCAAGTTTTATGGTCCTTTTTAAGTGGTACAAAAGATTGGAAGGGTGGCTTACAAATTGGAACTGCCAGATTATGCTATGGTACATCCTGTTTTTCATGTTTCTCAGCTGAAACCTTGTCATTCAGAGGCTGCTACAATGGGAAGATTTCCACAATGTGATGCTGATGGCTTGTTAGCTGCTACTCCATTGAAGCTTTTGGACAGGAAGATGGTCAAGAAAGGCAACAGATTGGTGGTCTTTGGTCTAATTCAATGGAGTAATGGAACCACTGATGATGCTACATGGGAGGATTTAGCAGCCATAGTCCAACGTTTTCCAGAGTTTGTCTTAGATCCTTGAGGTCAAGGACATTTTGAAGACGGGTGGAATGTTATGTGACAAAAGGAAGGTCACGTACATGGCACGTGACAAGTCAAAAAATTACCCAACCACATCTTAACTGATTTTTCCGCCATTTTGTATTCCTTTAAATACTTCATATTCTCTCATTTGTAAAGTACTCTTTTGATGATTCAATTCTCTCTCAATCTTGTAACAACTCATTGATCAATAATAAACCCATTAATCAATTTCATATCGAGTTACTCTTCTTGGTTAGTAATTCTTATGTTTTGATTGTTAATTCTCAATCTTTCTTAGATTCTGGATTAAGTACATTTCATGTTTGTTTCGGCTTATATAACATGAACTACAATTTTCTGGCTTATTTTGACATTTATGGGCTTATTGTTTATAAGCTCATAAGTGTTAAATTAAGCTATAAAATTGTAGTGTATGTTATATAAGCCGAACACATATAAGCCATAAGATGGCTATATAAGTAAAAAAAAAACACTCCCTAAGGTGAAAAAATAGAGTTAACTACATTTTTGGTCTGTCTATTAGTATAAAAAGTATCGGGTTTGATTCAAAATGAAACACTCGTTACTGGTTTAGTCCAGTTTTAGTGGTCACCGTTAATTTAACTACATTTGACCGTTACGGGTTTGATGTAGGTTTAGTAGAGAAGAATTGTATTTTTTTTTTTAATAAATTTAATAATAAAATTAAAGATCTAATAATTATTTAAAGAAATTCTTTTGTATATGTGTGAGAAAGAAAGAGACACATATTACTCTAATTAAGCGTGTGTAAGAGAGGTTTTCATCAAAACATGTCATCCTCCTTCACCTTCATTATTCGTGGGTTATCTTTACTATTTTGTAGCTAAACCCACATATCAAACTAGGGCGGAGCAAATGACCCGAACGGACCGACCGAGACCGAACCGGACCGACCACATTCGGTCCGGTCCTCGGTCTTTGCTTTTTGGCTAATTCGGTCCTCGGTCCGGTCGGTCCAGACCACAAACCGATTATTTGGCCTTGTTGGACCGGACCGGACCGACCACATTTGGTCCGATCCTCGGTCTTGGCTTTTTGGCTAATTCGGTCATCGGTCTTGTCGGTCCGGTACAGTACGATCCTGGACCGATGCTCACCCCTATATCAAACTGTAACATTTGGCATTAATCTCAAACCTATGTCCCACGTGAGGCTAACAAACATGCCCTAACTATTCAGAGTTGACTGATGGCAAAAAGGACTTGTAACTATCACACGACAATGTTTTTTTTTCTTTTTCTTCTTTTCTTTTCTAAAAACACTTTTTCTCACTTTTGTTTGTAAGCGGTAAGATGAAATGAAAGGAGTGTGTTTGCTTTTGCCTCTTATGTCTGAAGACGAGAAAAGAAAATGAAAGAGCCGCGTATGTTTTTCTTTTGTTTTCCTTTTATGACTGCAAGTGGGAAAAGGAAGTGAAAGTTGTAGGTTTAATTATTTTTTAACGTACAAAAATGACTTTTTTCCTCTTTAATTTTGTAGATTTTTTTATGTGTCTGATTATCACTTCTTCTATCTTAAAAGACTGACATAGATTAGGTACATCAGACATAAAACATCTAAAAAAACAAACACGACCTAAAACAGGGGAGTTTACCAGAAATGGTCACGTCAACCTTGGCCTTTCACGGTTTGAGTCTGTGTGATGGTAGATTCAAACATCGTGAATTAGTCTGTCGTAAGGTTGAAAATCATAATTACTAAAAAAATAAAAAATATATGGGTGTGACCACCAAAGGCAAAGACCAATGCACCAAAAGCTACAAACAAGTTAATACATGTGTGCTCGTTAGTTGAGGACTCCTCTAGTGTATTATTGTAGTTGACCACTTCTCAAATGATAATAAAACAAGGTTATATCGGTCTCGCATTGTGATGGGATTAAATCACTGTCTTATGTGCAAAAACTTTATTTATATGAGTTTAGAAAAATTAGATAAATTTGATGGGGATAATTCATTAACATAAAATGAATAGTAAAGTTTTTGATAATTTTCTCAAATCTTGTACAAAGGTTTCAAGGTAGACAATAGTGCATGTTGTGGAAGTGGTCCTTATAGAGGAATATATAGTTGCGGAGGAAAAAGAGGACTACAAGAATACGAACTTTGTGATAATATTAACGACTATCTTTACTTCAAATCGTATCATCCCAATGAAGTAGCGAACCGACAATATGCATAACTGTTTTGGAACGCAGATTCTAATGTCACGACACCTTACTATTTGAAGACACTCTTTCAAGTTAAGCATCTCGGCGTTTGTCAAGATTCTTATAGTTCAAGTGCATGTTACATACAAGTTTTATATAAAGTGTATATTTGCCATTTGTAAAACATATTTATGGAGCTGAAAGGGACAGAATAAGGAGGGATGAAATATCTTTCAATCATTAATTGTTTTAATGTTATCCTCCAAGTGGCAGCTTATTTGGCCTAGCTTGTCTAAAACCTATGGTGATAACTGAGTGAAAATTAAGCATCAGCTTATTATACATGGCTGTAACAAACTATGTCCCTCATCTTGTTGTTTCTTGTTTGTTGATGCTTACAAGCTCTTCTCATGGGCATTACGATAAAGAACATGTACCACTCTTTGTATTTGGTGATTCACTTTTCGACCCTGGAAACAATAACTATATAAACACTACACCAGACTTCCAAGCTAACTATTGGCCGTATGGCGTGTCATACTTCCATCCTGCTAGTGGAATATTCTCTGATGGCCGTATGTTATCTGATTTCATCGGTAAGAATATCGGCCTCAAACCAACTTAGACAAATCCTTTTTTTTACTTTAACTTTTTTTTTTTTTTTTTTTTTTTTTTTTTTTTTTTTTTTTTTACAGCTGAGTATGCTGGACTGCCTCTCATTCCAACGTATCTCGACCCACGAAATGATGATTTTCTGTATGGAGCAAACTTTGCATCAGGTGGAGCCGGTGCATTAGTCGAAAGCAATGCTGGATTTGTATGTATCCCTTCTTCACTTTCATGAACTTTTTTCTAATCCTTTGGCACATAGAAAAACACAACAATGAATTCCCTCATATAGTTTTCTAGTATACAAATGTGTGTAGGTAGTTGACCTTAAGACACAACTAGAGTATTTTGGCGATTTAGAGAAACAATTTAGGCAGAATTTAGGTGATTCAAAAGCCGAGCAGCTTCTGTCTAATGCCGTCTACATGTTTGGTTGCGGCGGAAATGACTATATGAGCTCCGTTGGCAACAATGACAGCATTCTTTATCCCTATACGCATGAACAATACGTGGGAATGGTGATTGGGAATTTAACTGATGTAATTAAGGTAAAAAAAAATATGCACACTTTATTCCCTTTTTACCTCAAACCTCAAACTGCATTCCTTTGATTCTTTTCATTTTTTATTCTTGGCTAAAAAGGGAATATATGAAAAAGGTGGAAGGAAGATTGCTTTTGCTACTGTCCCGTTATTGGCTTGTTGGCCAAGTGTTCGTGCAGGGCGTGTAGGCAATACTTGCAACGAAGAACTTGACCTTATATCAAACCTACACAATCAGGAACTTACCAAGAAACTTCAAGAGCTGGAAAACCATTTGGATGGATTCATGTATTCAAAATTCGATCTTGCAAACGAGGTTAACAAGCGAATGACGAACCCATCAAAATATGGTACTTCTGAGTTACATAATCTACCCAATCTGGTTTGAAGATAATAATGAAATCTGCCTCTCGTCACAACTATTTCAAACTTGGTCTCTAATTGCAATGTTTGGGTTCACTTTTGGTCCCGGATCACGTATATATGCTTGTTATACTTGGACCAAATACAAGATTATTACATACTTAAGGAACTAAGGGGGCGTTTGGATTAACTTATTTTGTAGGCTTATGGGCTTGTTTGAATTTGAAAAAGCTCATAAGCCCTTTTTCAGCTTCTAAATTTATTAGGCTGACGCACTGAGCTTATGGACTTAAATAAGCTATAAGCTCAAGTTGATACGCTCATAAGCCGGAGAAAATGTGCTTAAGAGGTTTTTTAAATTCCAATAAGTCCATAAGGCCTAAAAATAAGCTGATCCAAACACCGCCTAAAAGTGAAAGCAAACATTGGAATCATGAAATATTTATTCAAATAGTACCGAGGAAGGACAATTTCTATAATTTTCACCAAACAACATAAACGATCTATATAATTTACTCTTGTTTGAATTCTGATATGAAGGTTTCAAGGTAGGAGATAGCGCATGTTGTGGTACTGGTCCTTTTCGAGGCATTGATAGCTGTGGAGGGAAAAGAGAAGTAAAAGAGTTTTAACTTTGTGATAACATTACCGACTATCTTGAATATGCAGAGCTGTTTTGGGATGGGGATTCCGATGTCACAACGCCTTACAATTTAAAGGAATTTTTTCAAGGTAAGTACACAATGTCCAAAACAACTCTTTATCAAGTGCTAAACTTTGTTTAATAAAAGGTCTTGCTTGTGCTGCAGGTGAACTAACTAAAAGGGTCCAAGAGAATGTGATTTTGGCACTTGTAGTGTAATTTTGCCTCCAAATACATGTAATTATTTGCCCCTTTAAATTTTCCGCCCCTATGCACGGGTAGTCGACTAGTGCTTATGAAAATGATATTGAAAAGGACATAATAAGGACTTAAGTATGGAAAGCAATTCAATTATTCACACCTTTGACCTACCATATCCAATTCTGTTTACACTATATAGTAGCATATGTTACTGTTAAGATTATAATAATATTGTGAAATCCATCAAATCTCAAACATTAGTCACACTGATGTATGTCTTAGATATGCCTTCCAAAAAACATAGGTGTGACTGAGTACTTCGACTATCGGCTTAATCTATGATTAGGCAAATAACATGAACGAGCGAATCATCACTTATTATACTAGTATTCCGTATTTCATGATTTCTCAGCGAGTCATCACTTGATACTAATACACTTTAACAAGTCTTGATCATACTAAATTTAGTAAAGAGTCAATTTAATGTTTAAAATAGCGCATACATTTAGACAATTCTCATGGATAACTTAACGAACCTCATTTTGTTTAGGGGTACGGTTCAAACCCCGAATATTCCATGAGGCAACACTATATTAGAAACCGTCACATTGGGAGTGCTTGCCCCCCTTCTTAGTCTTTGGCTTACTGGATCGATACTCAACAGATTCATCACACATGTTTTCAACATCCTCACTATCCGAGCCATCTTGATCTTCCCCAGTATTTTCTTTAACCACTCCCACAGTAACATCATCATCTAAGATACTCCCACTCGTGGCTTCATTTGATAAGGAAGCAAAAGAGTTAGACACATTAATATGATTGTTTCCACGTGGCTTAGATGTTCCTGTACCAGCTTGTATTGTGACAGGCCTGTATATAACAGTATTCTTCGGTTTAACCACAAAGTTTTTGTCATATTGCTTTTTTCCTTTGTTTCGACTATTAACAGTTTTGAAACCATCATCAGTAACTTCCATAGTCTTCTTTGGTGCGACTTTAACAACATTGGTCATTCGAGTGACCAAAGACTTTGCACGTAGCACGTACATCGAGAGGGTTTCCATTCGTACTCAACAGTTACTTTCTCACAGGTATAATCCTCGCCTTCTAAAGTCGGCACAGCAACAGTAACAACATCCTTTAGATCATTCTCAGCATTTACTTCGATCATTGCTCTTGCGTAACTGCTCCTACCCCATGAGTCATTGCACATAGTACTAGTGTATGAATCGAGCATTAAAGGGTTACCTACCTTTGTTGCAATGACACTCAATCCGTCTGCTGTGAATGCAGTTATGGGCACATCATGCATTTTCACCCACACCGGAACACTCTTATGATTTTCCTTTGTCAATCTAGCAGTTGAAGACCATTTATTCAGGATGATAGGCACAGCGCGTACCATCCATGGTCCATTCTCAAGAACATCTTCCATTCCCTTTTCAGTCGCAAACTTGAAAAAGAAGAATCCTTTTGCATTCATCATTACTTTCTTAATACCGTACCATATTTGCCCCATGCATTGTAGACGTAATTCTCGACAACTGGGAATGCAATCCTCTTACCAATGAAGTATCCATAAATCGTGTTACTGAGACGATCATTCACCTCCTTTCTTTCTAAAAGGTTATACAGTTTGATCAATGTTGGTATCAAATGAAAGTAAAACCACTAATGAGAGATATCAGATGCTAAATCTGTTAATAAGAGAATTGATAATCATGACGTACTCGTTTTATAGGAGTATGATATGCAAGTAGATTGTTCCAATATACATTTGATAATCCGAATGTGATGAGGCAGGAAGGATTTATTAGTACTTTACTGCAGGTGGATGCGTTTGTTTCAGCGGCGGAGGCGTTGTTTACGTCTGAAGAAGGTGTGCCAAATGCGCGTGGGAGGATATTAGGAGGGGTTAGTTTTATGAGAGGTCTGGGATTAGTTTTGATTATGAGTTTATTGAGAGGATTACGTTATCAGTGGATTGAGAAGGCGATTGTGTTTTAACCGGAGTTGCTGACGTGGCAATCCTCGTTAAGAGATGGTTTGTTGGAGTCTGGTGTTAGATGGTTTGTTGGATTTGGTTTGAGACATGTTATTAGCATAGGAAAATTCAAATGCATACCCTTTTTTTTTTTACATACTAGTGGACAAATCTCCACCCTCCATCCTTTTTGATCTAATGGCCAAAATTAATCTAAGATTTAATCAATTAAACCTAATTTTACCCACCTATATAAAGTTTTTTTTTTTTTTTTTTCCATTCGCTTTTTTTTTCACACACAGTTTGTGTGTGTTTTCTCTCAATCAACTTCCCTCCATAATCAGTTACGCTTTCCCTCCATAATCAGTTTCCACCGGAAAACCGCCGCTACACCGTCGTACACCGTCATAATCAGTTTCCACAACACCACCGCGACTCTGCGCTGATCCATCACAACACCACCGCGACTCTGCGCGAATTGATTGCTCATGGCGATTTTTGATCTTAATCAACCTGCTGTTTCCGTTTCAGAATCTTCTATTAATTCATTCAATTGTTTAGCTCTATCTGTTTGTGATAATTCTGGTAATGGATCTGGTAGCAGTTTTGTGGATGTAGCTGCCGATCGTTTAGCTTTTGCGGTTTGTGATAATTCTGGTAGCAGTTACAGTGATTGTTCTTCTTCTAAGCGTGTTCAGGATGATAATGCATCATGTGAGTTTTATTTTGATTTTTAAGCTTATCAAGCATATCACCAGTGATATGTTTGCTTATTTAGTTTATCCTCTCGATTATAGTGTTATATTGCTTATTATTTACGCCGTTAGTTATAAGAGCTTAAACATGATTATAATTGTGCTTTTTTGTTGATGATAAGTTGTTGATTATAGTGTTATATTGCTTATTAGTTATGCCGTTAGTTTTAAGAGCTTAAACATGATTATAATTGTGCTTTTTTGTTGATGATAAGCTGTTGATTATAGTGTTATATTGCTTATTAGTTTCGCTTTTAGTTTTAACAGCTTAAGCATGATGATAATTTGCAGTATCACCAGTGATATGTTTAGCTTTTCATAAACATGATGATAAATATGTTTAGCTTTTCATAAACATGATGATAATTGTGCAGTATCACCAGTGATATGTTTAGCTTTTCATAAACATGATGATAAATGGGCAGTATCACCAGTGATATGTTTAGCTTTTCATAAACATGATGATAAATGTGCAGTATCACCAGTGATATGTTTGTTTATTTAGTTTAGCCTGTTGATGATATATGTGTAGTATCCCCAGTGATATGTTTTTTATAAGCTGTTTTTTGTGTTATCCTTTTGACTGTGTGTTTTGTTACCTTCTTTTACAGCTTCTAGTGTTCCTAAAACTCCACAATCTTTTGCTCATCATGATTTTATTGATACTCCTGGTGGATCGGTTTTTTGGGTTCCTAGAGTTTCTGCTAGTGTTTTACCAAAGCTGTTGAGTGTATATGATTCTGTTGAGGAATGCATTAGTATGTATGAGAAATATGCTTCAGAGGCTGGTTTTGGTATTAGAAAGTCTAGTCAGAAAAGGTTAAGGAATGGTTTTGTAAAAGAGAAGTATCTAGTTTGCAATAGGGAAGGTTGCCCAAAGAGAATTTATTTGAATACTTTAGCTCGTAAGAAGGGTGATAAGCAAGTTAGGACTTCGAATTTTAGGGTAACTGGTTGCAAAGCTCGTGCAGTTTTCCATATGATTCCTGGAACATCTCAGTATCAGCTTACTACCTTTGATGTTGAGCATAATCATGCACTAGATCGTGTAGAGTACAAACATTTGTCAAAAAGTGAAAGGAAGCTACCATACCATGAGCAGCTGTTCATTATGAAAGCAGCTAATCATAATCTTGGTGCGACTAAAGCTCATAGTTTGTATTCTGGGTTGAAAGGATCCACAGCTCTTGTTCATGGTACGCAGACTGAGTTTTGTAACTTTACTCGTGGTATAAAATTGTTTCATTGGGGATAGTGATGCTCAGATGCTTATTAACCGTATGGAAGATCGTATGAATTATACGTCAAACTTCTCATTTGATTATTTTGTTGAAAATGCTGAGCTTCGTGGATTGTTTTGGGCTGATGAGGTTGCTAAGTGTAACTACAGAGAGTTTGGTGATATTGTTTCATTTGATGCGACTTACAGGACTAATAAGTACGCTTTGTTTCTTTAAATCTGTTATATTTCCATTGCATTTCTACATTTTTTATATAGTATCACCTGAGATACCTTCTTTTTTTTTCAGATATCGGATGGTTTTTGTCCCTTTTACTGCTATCGACAATCACCGGAAGTGTGTTACTGTTGGCTCTGGTCTTCTTAAGAATGAGACTACTGAATCGTACATATGGTTATTGCAAGCATTCAAGAAAGCATTTGTTCGTTCTCCAAATATAATTGTGACTGATCAAGATGGTGCAATGCGGAAGGCGATTGCTGAGGTGCTTCCTGATTCCAAGCACAGGCTTTGCATGTGGCATATCATGAAAAAGCTTCCGTCTAAGGTATTTCCTGTGATATTTTTATAAGTTGTTTATCTCCTTTGATATTTGTCTATTTCCTGTGATATTTGTTTATAAAATTATTTGTTTTATCACTTTTGATTATTTATTGTTTTTTTTGTGCAGTTCTGTATAATGATTCCTGTTTGGTATCACTTGTGATACTTTATTGTTTTTTGCATTGTTCTGTCTAATGATTTCTGTTTGGTTTCACTTGTGATACTTTATTGTTTTTCAGATTGTTACCAGAATCTATGATGAAACTGATTTCAAGACTAAATTTAGCAAGATTGTTTGGAATATGTATATTGGTCCTGAGGAGTTTGAGTTGAGATGGAATGAGTTGATGGTAGAGTTTAACCTTCTAAATCATAAGTGGTTGAACAAGATGTATATGATTAGATCTTCATGGATTCCTGCATTCTTTGTTGATTCTCCACTTTGTGGATTGATGAGGACTACATCGAGGTCGGAAAGTGAGAATTCCTTCTTTTCGCATTTCACGAATCCTACTTCCACACTTGTTAAGTTTATGGTTTTATATGAGTCTGCTATGGAGAAACAGAGATATATTCAAGAAAGATTAGATCATAACTCGTTTGACTCATTCCCTGTTTTGTTGACGCCATTGGAAATTGAATTACATGCTGCAAGGGTTTACACTCGCAAGTTGTTTGTGCTTGTGCAAAAGGAGATTATTGCTGGTTCCTGGTTATGTTCGATTGACTCGAAAACTTGTGATGAGTTATGTGATGCGTCTGTTATTTCTGAGAAAAAATTGGTTCCTGGTACTATACCAGAAGTTGTTGATGAAGAAGAAAGTACTTCAGAGAATGTTGAAGAAGAGCTTATTTTGTATCAGAAAGACGCTGGACGGTACAAGGTACAATTATTTTTTTGTTTTTACATGTATTTTTGGTTTAAGTATCACTGGTGATATTAGGTATCACTGGTGATATGAAGTATCACCAGTGATATGAAGTATCACCTATTGTATTATATGGTTTATTTATTTATTTTATTTTTTATTTTTTTTTGATGAAGGTGGTTTATAACAAATTAGATTGTTCAGTTGCTTGCTGTTGTCAGCTTTTTGTCCGCTGCGGGATTTTGTGTCGTCACATTTTCTGTGTATTCAAGAATTGTAATGTGCTTAAGGTCCCAGATCAGTATATACTCAAGCGTTGGACAAGGGATTTGATTCCACCTGATTTGAGGAGGCAAAAGGCCCGTTATGGTCAAGAGAATGAAGAGATAGAAAAGCTTGCTATTGAGGCATCTAGTTTGGTTGAGTCATGTGTCAGTATGATGATTGAGAATCAACCAAAGCTGACTTCTTTTGTAGGCAAGCTCAGAAAGCTAAAGTCAGAAGTTGAGTCTGATTTGCCCAAAGTTCCTGTTCGCACAGTTGCTCAAATGGTTCATCGGTTTTTCAAGGTAAGTACACAATGTGCAAAACAACTCTTTATCAAGTGCTAAACTTTGTTTAATAAAAGGTCTTGCTTGTGCTGCAGGTGAACTAACTAAAAGGGTCCAAGAGAATGTGATTTTGGCACTTGTAGTGTAATTTTGCCTCCAAATACATGTAATTATTTGCCCCTTTAAATTTTCCGCCCCTATGCACGGGTAGTCGACTAGTGTTTATGAAAATGATATTGAAAAGGACATAATAAGGACTTAAGTATGGAAAGCAATTCAATTATTCACACCTTTGACCTACCATATCCAATTCTGTTTACACTATATAGTAGCATATGTTACTGTTAAGATTATAATAATATTGTGAAATCCATCAAATCTCAAACATTAGTCACACTGATGTATGTCTTAGATATGCCTTCCAAAAAACATAGGTGTGACTGAGTACTTCGACTATCGGCTTAATCTATGATTAGGCAAATAACATGAACGAGCGAATCATCACTTATTATACTAGTATTCCGTATTTCATGATTTCTCAGCGAGTCATCACTTGATACTAATACACTTTAACAAGTCTTGATCATACTAAATTTAGTAAAGAGTCAATTTAATGTTTAAAATAGCGCATACATTTAGACAATTCTCATGGATAACTTAACGAACCTCATTTTGTTTAGGGGTACGGTTCAAACCCCGAATATTCCATGAGGCAACACTATATTAGAAACCGTCACATTGGGAGTGCTTGCCCCCCTTCTTAGTCTTTGGCTTACTGGATCGATACTCAACAGATTCATCACACACGTTTTCAACATCCTCACTATCCGAGCCATCTTGATCTTCCCCAGTATTTTCTTTAACCACTCCCACAGTAACATCATCATCTAAGATACTCCCACTCGTGGCTTCATTTGATAAGGAAGCAAAAGAGTTAGACACATTAATATGATTGTTTCCACGTGGCTTAGATGTTCCTGTACCAGCTTGTATTGTGACAGGCCTGTATATAACAGTATTCTTCGGTTTAACCACAAAGTTTTTGTCATATTGCTTTTTTCCTTTGTTTCGACTATTAACAGTTTTGAAACCATCATCAGTAACTTCCATAGTCTTCTTTGGTGCGACTTTAACAACATTGGTCATTCGAGTGACCAAAGACTTTGCACGTAGCACGTACATCGAGAGGGTTTCCATTCGTACTCAACAGTTACTTTCTCACAGGTATAATCCTCGCCTTCTAAAGTCGGCACAGCAACAGTAACAACATCCTTTAGATCATTCTCAGCATTTACTTCGATCATTGCTCTTGCGTAACTGCTCCTACCCCATGAGTCATTGCACATAGTACTAGTGTATGAATCGAGCATTAAAGGGTTACCTACCTTTGTTGCAATGACACTCAATCCGTCTGCTGTGAATGCAGTTATGGGCACATCATGCATTTTCACCCACACTCTTATGATTTTCCTTTGTCAATCTAGCAGTTGAAGACCATTTATTCAGGATGATAGGCACAGTGCGTACCATCCATGGTCCATTCTCAAGAACATCTTCCATTCCCTTTTCAGTCGCAAACTTGAAAAAGAAGAATCCTTTTGCATTCATCATTACTTTCTTAATACCGTACCATATTTGCCCCATGCATTGTAGACGTAATTCTCGACAACTGGGAATGCAATCCTCTTACCAATGAAGTATCCATAAATCGTGTTACTGAGACGATCATTCACCTCCTTTCTTTCTAAAAGGTTATACAGTTTAATGCGATTGTGTTTTAACCGGAGTTGCTGACGTGGCAATCCTCGTTAAGAGATCGATGGTTTGTTGGAGTCTGGTGTTAGGCCGTTTAATGGATTTGGTTTGAGACATGTTATTACCAATATTATTAAAGTAAAGGGCGGGAAAAAAAACGCTATTGCTACAGTTGCCTTTCTCCACTTGCTACAGTTGACTAAAGTTATTTGTACAGTGCCATATCAAACGACGTCGTATCGGTCATAAAGCTTTGAGGATAAATTACAACCACCTCTTTTCACCCTCAAGAGAAATCTCTGAACATCAAATAGCAAAACCCTATCACAAAATCAAAATACGAAATCCAAGATCAAAAGTCTCACCGAGACACACCCTTCTCAATTCTCATATACCAGAAAAAACTATGAAGATCAATTAACACAAACCCTAAACTCAAATCCAAAACACTAAATCAAGATTGCGGCACCTTAATCGTTTTCGTCTACCTGAAAAAAATGTGCTTCACTGCTTCAGCTATTGGCAAACAAAAGATTTGGTGTTGAAATTGTGAGGTAATTTTTCTAAACTGATTTTTTCTTTCATTAACTGCTTTTTCATTGGGCCTCAATTACATATGATTAAGAAGCTTTGGTATAGTTCTTTACTTAAATTTGTTTCGGCCGCTTCTTTTTTTATGTTTGCATTTTGTCGTGATTTTGCTATTTCGAATATGAAAGAAAAAAAAAAAAAAAAAAAAAGGTTTCGGATTGAAGCTGGAATTTGATGGCGGTTTAGTTTTAAGAAAAAAAAAAAAAATGTTTTTTAGATTTAGGGTTTTTGGTTTATCCAAATTACTGACAATGGGAGATGACTCACTATTACGGATCCCACGACGACAGCTCCCGCTGAAGCAATTGTTGCTGCGGAGGTAGCTAAATTACCTATCCGCTATAGACGGAAAAGGCATGCTGTGGCGGACTTAAATAAACCTTAGTTGAAAAAAAAAAAACAAAAATTACAAGCTAATTTTTTAGCCCTTATTGCCATTACCTTATTGGCTTCTTATTGAAGTTGATAAGGTCCAAAGAATGAGCTTTTCAGCTGACCTAAACTCAAATAAGTCTATAAACAGGCTGAATGAGCTGATCCAAACGGCTTTGGTATTTGAAATTTAATTGGTTTACGTTCAGGTGTAGCAGAAGCTAGAATAACTGCAATTCTACTTATTACTGTTAGCACACTTAACTTGCAGCACTAGCATTTGGATTTGTGTGTTATGCCTTATTCGTTTAAGCTAATAAGCTATAGTTGGTTAGCTCTTAAAAGTCAGCTTATTAGCTTAGGATCAGGCCACTACAAAAATCAGGATAAAGTATGTTTGGATTAGGCAACAGTTGAAATTAACCATAAGGTGTAATTCTCGAGTTAGGATCGGATTATCACAGAATTAAGCTACGCACGTGTGTGTAACAGAAATGCAAAACGAAGATTTAAGATATGCAACCTGTTGAATATTTGACCCGTCTAAAATTAGTCCAGTTATGATCCTCTGTGTCTGAATTTGTTTTAAATCTGCCATTGATTTACATTTTATGGATCATCTCACTTTCGGATCTTCCCGTGTTTGCATTTTTAGTTAAATTTAACTACGTGACTTTTCATTTGGTGACTGTTTTTAAATTGTTATTGCAGAAAGTGGTGTCTGAAGATGTTGATGAATTAAAGGAGGTGAAAAAGAAAAGCCGTGGTTCAAGACGAAAGTGTATTTTTCATAGTCATTTCGAGGTATAACTAAGCTGGCAGTTAATGGGTTTGAATTTAATTGTCTTTACGTTTGCGGGTTGTGATTGTGAGGGACTCTGTTTTCTCGATCACTATGATAACGAGTTGAAGTCAATTGGTATTTAGGCTTACAAATGCACCGGCATGAATAAAAGAGTTGTAAGAAGCTGATTTATTTTTTATTTTTTTTTTCAGTGAAGCAAGTGCTACACGATATTGCGATATTTGTCGCTGGAACAACTACATTGTGATGGTCTCGGTCGGTTTCTGTCTGATTAATCATTGTAGCTTGGCTGATGGTTGCTTTGCTGATGTTTTCAGAACGTGCGGTAATGCTTCAGTTAGTTGTCTATGCAGAACTGGACAACTTGATAGAAGATCTTTAACCACTTCAATAGGAAATAAAAACAGAGATAAACCCACTCTTACATCCTAAAGCTGCAAGTCCTGAACTATCCTTAATCGGTATTCCTGGTAAGTCAATGTTCTACTTCTATGCTTAAAAGCAGCATATATGGTTACAGTAGGAATTAAATCAGTTGCGGTTGCTGGACTTACTTGACCCGTTTGCAATTGTCTACTTGGTTGACCTTATAGTGCAGTGAAGTAGGTGTCGGGAACTGAGTTTGGTATACGTGTGTTTGGGCATTTGGTTCGATGATGGTATGTAAGGAAAACTCATCATGCTGCCTTGGTGTTGCAATTTCCCTAAACTGGTAATTTATGCCCTTTTTGTAATTTATGGATATGTTTGATATGGATATGTTTGTTGTATATTTTAGTTGCATATCTGGTGCATACTACAGTAGTAAGTAACTCATTTGAGCTAAAGTTGTTATCACCTACTTTGTTATTTATTTCATTTTTATTATTATTATTTTTTTTTCTGATAACAGATTCAACCAATTATTGAATATAATGAATCACAATGTATACAGTTGAGTGGAGTTAGAGATGTTTGAATATTGATAAATTTTCTAATGTATTTTGGCTACTATTATATGCCATAGTAGCTCACTTATAAGCTTTCATAAGCTTCTAAAGCAAAGAAAACAGTTTAGGATAAGAAACTCAAAAATACTAAAAAATACAAAAAAAATAGTTGAAAAATAAAAATCAGAAGAGAAGAAGAAAGATGCATGGAGCATTGTATATTATGGATGGCAATGGTTGTAGTGCTTCATGGGAAGTTTAAGATGGTTGGAATTGGCCTAGTAACTTGTTCTATACTTGGATGCAATTTGTAAGCCACTTTTCATAATTTTGGTATTTCACTGTAGACGTGCTTAATATCTGCTAATCTTTGGTTCTTTATGCTTCTTAGGTGTATCTCAGTTATATTATTGCTTAATTTCACTTGTTCATTAGATTTCATTGTGCTAATTGTTACTAGTTTCACTGCCTTTTTAGTATAATATTGATTCATGGGTATATGTTGTTAGTATCTGCATTTGTGTGCTCATATGAACTCATCATATCATATTATGTCCTTATGAATCATTTTCATGGTCTTAATCAAGCTTTTGTTTTGAAATCACAAAATCAGTCATGTATAAGGTGTGTTTGGATCAGTGGTCTTCACCACTGTGTTCTGTGTTTTTGTTGTTTTTATTTGTTCAAACATGTTACAACAGGTCACAGTAGGATAGTTAAACCATAAAATCTCAGTACTCTTTGAAAAAAAGTCAAAATCACTTCTAAATCTTTTCTATTTGTTCACTGTTAGGACTTTTAGATATAAATCTCATCATATCATTACATTAGTTGTTAAAATAGGTTAATCTCATCTCATTATAATATATAACATCATAATCAGTAATTAGGATTCAGTAGAAGTTCACAAAAGTCAAAGTAAGTTAATTTTAGTAAAAGTCAAAATTGCATAGTTACTCAGATTTTCATTTATGCTTGTATTTTTCTTGATCTCAATTTTAAGTTTTAGCTTTTGTACTTTTGGATTATTAAAATTTGGAAGCTCAGCTTGTTAGTCTATATTTTTTGCTTATTTTATTAAATTTTCTAAACTGCTTATTCTATAGCTTCTTTTGGGTTTATTTTCACAAACCTCCCCTGCACCAGGGGTTGTAAGCCCAAAAGCCTTTTTCCTTAGCTTGTACTTTGTTCATTAGTGCATCTCAGACCGAGTTATTTGTTGATTTGAATACCTCATAGTACCATCTACATATGCTTATGCTTATCTGCCATTTTTGTGCTTATTCATCTGCTTATTTTGTGTCTATAAGTTCTTATCACTGAGCCCTTCACACTGAGTCACCAATGTAAAGAGCTTGTTTCATAAGCTCTTGTAGAGCAAACCAGTGGACCTTAGCTTATGCTTATTGGCTTTTTGTGAAGCTCATATACCTAGCTTAAAGGTTCAGGGCTTAATTTGTACTTCCAAGGTTATTAGATAAGCTAAATAGTAGCCTGCAAGTTGGCTCATTTAGCTAAACACACTGACACTTCAGTGTGTTTGAGCTAAGTTCACAAGCTCATATCTAGCTTAGCTGTGGGACTTAGGTTTTGGTTCTTGGCTTTTTGGAAACCTTAATAAGCCAGCTTATCACATCCAGGCTTAATTTGGATTTTGGAATCCATTTGGACCACTAAAAATTGGCCTGCAGTTGAGCATATAGGCCTGTTAGGTTTTCAGTTTTAGTGATTTGCTTATTTTCTGGCTTATTCCTTGTGCTTTTCTCTTTTCTTTGGCTAGTTTTACACTTATCTCACTTGTTTGTAACTTATTCTCACTTAAGGATCAGTAGTGAAGCTTGTTGATAGCTTTTTCATATTCAAAATTCCATTTTGAGCTTAATAAGCCCACTGTCAAGCTCATAAGCTTGCACAGTGCTTATTTTGTAGTTTTAAAAAGTTTTTCTTTATTAAAGTTACTTAATTTTGTTGTTAGAATGTTTTTGTAAAAGAAAAACAAGTAAAAAAAAAAAAAAAAAAAAAAAAGGAAAAGTTGTCCTAAGTGGGATTCGAACCCCCTGGCCTGTTGGTTAGCTAGGACAAAACCAAACCGAGCTCAAGCACCATCTGGGCTAGGTTATAATTAGTGTTTTAATTTTCCCAAAGTTTTATTTATAGTATTCTTAGCCCATTAAGCTTATTTCCTTATTAGCTTATTTTTATTGCTTATTTATGAGCACTTGCAACTATTTATATTTTTCCTAGGTTCCTGCTATCATATAGTGTTTTTAGAAAAAGTTTGGTGATTTTTACTGTTCATATTGTATTTTTAATAATTTAAATTAGTGAATAATTAGTTTTTAATTAATAATAAATAATAAAAAAAAGTCTAAAAAATAATTTTCTTCTTTCTAAAATTTTCTATTATTATTATTAAAAGTATAGTTTTCACATCCGTGGGATTTATATTGCTCAGAATTCACGTATTATTTTGTACGTTTACGTAATTTTAATTTAAACGTACGTGTTTAAGTTTTTAAACTTTTCTAGGTTATTTGTTTTGAGGTTATTGTTGGTATAGCTTGTTTAAGCTATTTTCTTTTATATTTACTTAGTTTGATCACTCATATCATTTTCCTGTTCAATTTCACCCGATCACAAATTCGTTTAAATACAATGTCACGCCTCGTTGGGACTTAACGACCCGGGGAAACACTATCCTGCAGGGAGAATTGGCACAAGTGGTTTGACTTTATTTGACCAGCATATCTTTGGTTGATTTAAGTTGACTGTTTGAGACCAGTCATTGTACATTTTAACTGTTGGTGACAGCGTGAGAGGCATTTCCAGGTCGGACGTTTAGATGGAGGAAATAAGAATAATTGAAATGGGTTGGACGTACAAACGAAATACCCGAGTCCCGCGACACATATGAGTTTTGTGGAAATAATAAAATGTAACAAAAAAGAGAAAAGGAAAATAAAAGGGCGGGAAAGGTATTTTATTGATTCGCGCGCAAACCAACAATTGTCACCTGAGCCAAAGCCTATAAAAACCCACACCTCTGTCTCTATACCCACACTCACCCAAAAAAAAACGAAAATGGCTAAACGAAGGCACCCCAAACAATAACATCAAGCGTACTGTAGATGTAGGTATTGCAAAACATTTATTAATACGCCCCAAATTGTCCAAAATCATGAACAGAATGAGTGCTTATCAAAACCTCCCATTAATCATCAAACCCTTTTATCCCTTTTCCAGCGTCCTCGTAAGAGGCCAGATGTGAAAATCAACCCACAGCAGATGAACAAGGTTCCATCAAGCCCAATTCCACTACCAGCAACAAAAACAAAAACACCACCACCTCCGGCGACCGACACCACACCACCACCACCACCACCACCGGTGGTCTAAACCACTTCCACCTTCTACCTTTATATATATTGCACATTCACTACCGTTATTAGTATAAGTTTTAAGGTTTTGGGTTATTATGGGCTGAGTTTTAAGGCTTTGGTGAGTTATTTTGGGTTATTATAATATTCCCTTACTAGCATATTGCACATTTACTACGTTTTAAGGTTTTGGGTTAATTATTATAGGAGAATTTAAGGTTTTCAAGCTTTTTGGTGTTTTGATATGGTGGTTATTTGGATTAAGGTTTATATGGGCATATATAGTAGTTTTAAGGTTTTGGGGTATACATACGGAGTTTTTTTTATACAAGGGGATGGATGGATGAATCCGGAAGCTGGTTTTCGCGTAATGAGCTACTATTTCTTTTTATCGTTTTCATACATTTGGAAGCTGATTTGGGGTTGAGTTTTTTTATACAAGGATGGGATGGATGGATCACCGAAGCTGCTGATTTACTCTGTTTTTTTTATACACCTCTCGTAATCAAAGTTATTGTGTTAAAGCTACTTTTAATTCTGTTGTAATCAAGAGTATATTTTAAATTCTCCTATAATAATAACCCAAAACCTTAAAACGTAGTAAATGTGCAATATGCTAGTAAGGGAATATATATAATAACCCAAAATAACTCACCAAAGCCTTAAAACTCAGCCCATAATAACCCAAAACCTTAAAACTTATACTAATAACGGTAGTGAATGTGCAATATATATAAAGGTAGAAGGTGGAAGTGGTTTAGACCACCGGTGGTGGTGGTGGTGGTGGTGTGGTGTCGGTCGCCGGAGGTGGTGGTGTTTTTGTTTTTGTTGCTGGTAGTGGAATTGGGCTTGATGGAACCTTGTTCATCTGCTGTGGGTTGATTTTCACATCTGGCCTCTTACGAGGACGCTGGAAAAGGGATAAAAGGGTTTGATTAATGGGAGGTTTTGATAAGCACTCATTCTGTTCATGATTTTGGACAATTTGGGGCGTATTAATAAATGTTTTGCAATACCTACATCTACAGTACGCGTGATGTTGTTGTTTGGGGTGCCTTCGTTTAGCCATTTTCGTTTTTTTTTTTTGGGTGAGTGTGGGTATAGAGACAGAGGTGTGGGTTTTTATAGGCTTTGGCTCAGGTGACAATTGTTGGTTTGCGCGCGAATCAATAAATCTTTTTCAATTTTAATTTTCAATATAAATTCGGGAAAAAAGTTTCTTTTATCCTCTTGGTCTTGGGTTACGTTCACTAGATATAATTACTTGTAAAAATAAACTTTTTGGTGCAAAGGTGAAAGTATTATATTATTCTCCAAGAAATTTACATCATAAGAATAAGGAAACAAGATTTGGACATCACCCAAATCTTAACAATACAGAAGTAAACACTAAGCATCTCAGACTCTCTTATAAATATGATATCAGATACAACACCATCACGTATCTGATCATACTATTGTCTGTCAAAACAGAACAGACCAATTTTCCTCAGCATATTACAAACTTCACCTCAAAATTCACCTTTTTATAGCACCTACCATCTAGTTACATTTCCACATCTCCAATCTATCAAGCTACTCAACCTGCCACCACAGGAGCAAGGTAGAATTGGAGTGTGGCATCAATAGGCACCCATAACCCATCCATGGGGGGGCTCTGCCAAACAGCCTACGTTTCCCTCTCAACTGTTTGGGACCACTCTCCCTCCATGATGACCAACCATTACCTCCTGTGCCTATGTATTAAGTGGACCAAGCAGGTTCATCTTTCACTCCTCGCTATGAGACTAAAATAGGTACAGTTACACATAAAGGACTCCAAGATACAAGGTACCTCACATTTGCAATGGCTTGAAAAAGATAGCAGTAGCAACATAAAGGTATTGCTTACTGTTAATCATGTATCCAAACACTCCTTTAAAGAACAAGGAGCATGTCTCTGATCATTCTGATACTCTTATACCAATCAACCATACTGTATTACTCTATGCCAAACACAGCTTATCTCAATCTTTCATTCATAACAACTTCCCATCTCTTGCATACTTCCTCAACTTGTGTAGACCTTTTCACAGTTAGGCTTGAAAGTTTGATTCTGATATGGTTAATCACATTTAGGGTCACTTCATTGCTATTAGTCTTCACACCGGTGAATAATCTTTTATTCCTCTCATTCCAAATAAAGTAAACACGTGCTGCAAGTGTTATTCTACTCAACACACTTTTAATAGATCTGTTATGCTTGATACTTGTCATTCTGTCCACTATTTCATCCCATTTGTCAGGAAGAGCCTCAATTTTTGCCTTCTCTTTTAAAGCTTTCCAAACTTTGATGGAGAAATCACACTCAAAAAACAAATGATTGAGAGAATCAAGACATTTACCACATAATGAACACTCCATTTCTTTATCAGGGTACCACTTCTTTAATCTATCTTGTGTTGATAATCTTCCAAGTATTGCAATCCAGAGAATGCATGAGTGTTTGGGAGTACAGTTTATAAACTAAACAATATCATGCCATTCAACTTTATCACCACACTGTCTCAGATGCTCCCATGTTTTTTTAGTAGTGTACTTACCACATTTCCCATCATTAGTACTTCACATATACTTATCCACAGAGTTTGAATCTAAGTTCGGAATGGGTATTGTTAGGAGGATAGGGTAATCATTGCACCAATTGACAAGCCATGACCATTGTCCATTGTACACCATTTCACTGACTTTCATTCTTTGACTATTACACGACCAATGTTGAAACTTAATGCAAACAAAAATTGAAACTTAACATTCTTTCATAAAGACCAATGTTGCAAAAATCAGCCTAGGCGGCCTTGTAATCGGCGATTACAAGGTACACGGCCTTCCACCTTGTTGATTTTTACAAGGCAATCGGCGTTGTAATCGGCAATTTACAAGGTAATCGGCTTTTACACGCTACAGGGTGGTCAACCGCCTCACTACCGACTCACGATTTTTGCAACATTGACCTCTAGGTCGAGAGCCAAAGGGTTTTTCCAAGTTTTGTATAAAGTGTATTTTTTGCATTTGTAATATACAAATGGAGATTAAAATGAAAGGGACAGAATAAGGAGAGATGAAATATCTTTCAATCACTGTTTTAATGTTATCCTCCAAGTGGCAGCTTATTTGGCCTTGTCTAAAACCTATGCTCATAACTGAGTGAAAATTAAGCATCAGCTTATTATACATGGCTGTAACAAACTATGTCCCTCATCTTGTTGTTTCTTGTTTGTTGATGCTTACAAGCTCTTCTCATGGGCATTACGATAAAGAACATGTACCACTCTTTGTATTTGGTGATTCACTTTTCGACCCTGGAAACAATAACTATATAAACACTACACCAGACTTCCAAGCTAACTATTGGCCGTATGGCGTGTCATACTTCCATCCTGCTAGTGGAAGATTCTCTGATGGCCGTATCTTATCTGATTTCATCGGTGAGAATATCCGCCTCAAACCAACTTAGACAAATCCTTTTTTTTACTTAACATTTTTTTATATATATTACAGCTGAGTATGCTGGACTGCCTCTCATTCCAACGTATCTCGACCCACGAAATGATGATTTTCTGTATGGAGCAAACTTTGCATCAGGTGGAGCCGGTGCATTAGTCGAAAGCAATGCTGGATTTGTATGTATCCCTTATTCACTTTCATGAACTTTTTTCTAATCCTTTGGCACATAGAAAAACACAACAATGAATTCCCTCATATAGTTTTCTAGTATACAAATGTCTGTAGGTAGTTGACCTTAAGACACAACTAGAGTATTTTGGCGATTTAGAGAAACAATTTAGGCAGAATTTAGGTGATTCAAAAGCCGAGCAGCTTCTGTCTAATGCCGTCTACATGTTTGGTTGCGGCGGAAATGACTATATGAGCTCCGTTGGCAACAATGACAGCATTCTTTATCCCTATACGCATGAACAATACGTGGGAATGGTGATTGGGAATTTAACTGATGTAATCAAGGTATAAAAAAATATGCATACTTTGTTCCGTTTTTACCACAAACCTCAAACCTCAAATTGCATTCCTTTGATTCTTTTCATTTTTAATTTCTTTGCAAAAAAGGGAATATATGAAAAAGGCGGAAGGAAGATTGCTTTTGCTACTGTCCCGTTATTGGCTTGTTGGCCAAGTGTTCGTGCAGGGCGTGTAGGCAATACTTGCAACGAAGAACTTGACATCATATCAAGTCTACACAACCAGAAACTTTCCAGCAAACTTCAAGAGCTGGAAAACCATTTGGATGGATTCATGTATTCAAAATTCGATCTTGCCAGCGAGGTTAACAAGCGAATGATGAACCCATCAAAATATGGTACTTCTGAGTTACATAATCTACCGAATCTGGTTTGAAGATAATAATGAAATCTGCCTCTCGTCACAACTATTTCATACTAGGTCTCCAATACAATGTTTGCGTTCACTTTTGGTCCCGGATCACGTATACTTGTTATACTTGGACCAAATACAAGATTATTACATACTTAAGGAACTAAGGGGGGGCATTTGGATTAGCTTAATTTGTAGGCTTATGGGCTTATTTGAATTTGAAAAAGCTTATAAGCCCTTTTTTTGGCTTATGAATTTATTAGGTTGACACGCTGAGCTTATGGACATAAATAAGCCATAAGTTCAAATTGATAAGCTCATATGCCGGAAAAAATGAGCTTATGAGCTTTTTTGAATTCAAATAAGTCCATAAGGCCTAAAAATAAGCTGATCCAAAAACCGCCTAAAAGTGAAAGCAAACATTGTAATAATGAAATATTGGACAATTTCTATAATTTTCACCAAACAACATAAACGATCTATATAATTTACTCTTGTTTGAATTCTGATATGAAGGTTTCAAGGTAGGAGATAGCGCATGTTGTGGTACTGGTCCTTTTCGAGGCATTGATAGCTGTGGAGGGAAAAGAGAAGTAAAAGAGTTTGAACTTTGTGATAACATTAGCGACTATCTTTTCTTCGACTCCAATCATTGTACTGAAGTTGCAATCCGCCAATATGCAGAGCTGTTTTGGGATGGGGATTCCAATGTCACAACGCCTTACAATTTAAAGGCATTTTTCCAAGGTAAGTACACAATGTCCAAAACAACTCTTTATCAGGTGCTAAACTATCTAAACTTTGTTTAATAAAAGGTCTTGCTTGTGCTACAGGTGAACTAACGACAACTTCCCGGATGCAACAACTATAAGGGTCCAAGCGAATGTGATTTTGGCACTTGTAATGTAATTTTGCCTCCAAATAAATGTAATTATTTCCCCTTTTAAATTTCCCGCCCCTATGCACGGGTACTTATCTAGTGTTTATGAAAATGAAATTGAGAAGGACAGAATAAGGACTTAATTATGGAAAGCAAAGTCTTACCATCCTTCAATTATTAACAATTATTAGCTCCCATGTTATTCACACCTTTGACCTACCATATTCAATTCTGTCACACTATATAGTAGCATATGTTACTGTTAAGATTATAATAATATTGTGAAATCCATCAATTCTCAAACATTGTCACACTGATGTATGTCTTAGATATGCCTTCCAAAAAACATAGGTGTGACGGAGTACTTCGACTATCGGCCAAATCTATGATTAGGCAAATAACGTGATTGAGCGAATCCCTCACTTATTAATTAGTATGCTAGTATTCCGTATTTCAGCAATATTTCTTAGTGAATCATCACTTAATGCTAATACACTTTAACAAGTCTTGATCATACTAAATTTAGTACTAGTATAACTTTAACAAGTATTGATCATACCAAATATAGTAAAGAGCCAATTTAATGTTTAAATATTCCCTCAACTTGTGTTCTCCTTTGACTTTCTTGAGGGACAATGATTCACAAATTAAATATATATGCTGATAACAAAAGATAAGTACTGAAAGTTGAGGATCAAATGGCTGCTGTAGAAAATATCCGTCTTCTAGTTTTTGTTTCTTGTTTTAATTTGATGCTTATTACACCTTCTTATGGAAACATCAGCAAACACGTTGCGCTTTTTGTATTCGGTGATTCACTTTATGATCCCGGAAACAATAACTATATAAACACTACAACAGACTTCCAGGCCAACTTTTGGCCGTATGGCATATCATACTTTAATCCTCCAAGTGGTAGATTCTCGGATGGACGTCTCATTCCTGATTTCATTGGTGAGAATATGAGAATATCTAAAACAGTCACTAATATTCGAGTTTCTTGTTTATTGCTTAGATTGTTTTAATCTATATGACAGCTGAGTTTGCGGGACTGCCTCTCATTCCAACGTATCTTGACCCACGGAATAATGAATTTACGTATGGGGCAAACTTTGCATCAGGTGGAGCTGGTGCATTGGTTGAAAGCCATGCCGGATTTGTATGTATCTCTTCTTTGCTTCCATTAATTATATTCGATACACCACTATTGTGCAAATAATGAATTATGTTGAGTTATAGACCGGGTCCTCATGGTACTAGTTTGGGTTATAGTTCTTATTTGTTTTCGTATTTGGTCTTTCGCCCGTTACCATTTCAAGGCCAAAAGCAAAATCAGTTGCATACTTAAGATACATCTAACAACAATGGATTTGCTCATATATTGACTTCGTATACATGTGAATGCAGGTAGTTGATCTTAAAACACAGCTGCAGTACTTTGAAGATTTAGAGAAACAATTTAGGCAGAAGTTAGGTGATGCAAAAACGAATAAGCTGTTATTGGATGCCGTCTACTTGTTTAGTTGTGGGGGCAACGACTATCTGAGCCCCGTTGGCAACAACGACAGCATTCTTTATCCATATACACATGAACAATACGTGGGAATGGTTATTGGAAATTTGACTAATGTAATTAAGGTAAAAAAATATTCCGTTCCCTTTTACCTCCAAATTAATATGAATACCTTTGATCGGTCTTTACTTTCTTTGCTAAAAAGGGAATTTATGGAAAAGGAGGAAGGAAATTTGGAATTGTGACTGTTCCGCCATTGGCTTGTTGGCCCAGCATCCGTGCAGAAAGGCCAGGAAATACTTGCAACGAAGAACTTGACACTATTTCAAGTCTACACAATCAGAAACTTTCCAAGAAACTCCAAAAACTCGAGAACCAATTGGAAGGCTTTATGTACGCAAAATTTGATCTATCAACAGAGATTAGCAAGCGAATGGCAAATCCTTCAAAATATGGTATTTTCTCCGTGAATTCACGAGCTATTATTATTCAGATACGTAGTAAATTACACTATCTGATAAATATGAGCTTAACTACATACTTAAGAGACCAAAACTAGACGTAAATAGTGCAAATAAAGACCATTTATGCAATGATTATCAAATAGGAACAGTTTGTGTTATTTTCGCCAAACGACATGAAATTTTCATTTATGTAAATTACTCTAAGTTATGTTCTGGTGTGAAGGTTTCAAAGTAGGAGACACAGCATGTTGCGGAAGTGGTCCTTTTGGAGGGATTTATAGCTGCGGCGGAAAGAGAGGAGTGAAAGAGTTTAAACTATGTGATAACATTAGCGAATATTTTTTCTTCGACTCTAATCATCCCAATGAAGCTGCAAGTCGACAATTTGCAGAGCTGTTTTGGAATGGTGATTCAAATGTCACGACGCCTTACAATCTAAAAGCACTCTTTCAACGTAAGCAATGACCGAAAAACTCGTTATCAAGTGCTTACAGATTTAAACTCATTTCATTAAAAGGTTCCCTTGCTTGTTTGCTACAGGTGAAACATTGCCAACTTTTTCTATGCAAGAACTATAACGGTGTGTTTGGTATACTACTATCGTAATCAATGAATCACAATGATTATCATTTCAAATGTTTTTGAGGAAACAAACTATCTCTTCATACAGTAGACTCCTTTTCTAGTTGATTCCTGAGACCCACCACTAACATGTAAATTATTTTTATAACGCAAAAGTCATCACATTTTCTTTCTTCATTTCCAAATTTTGTTATTTTGGGACCCACCACTAACATGTGAAAACCATACCCTAAAGTTCACACCAAACAATAGAAATGGAATCGATATTCTTAGTTCAATACTACCCTCTAATCAATGTCATAGCAATTATGATTCCGGATAGCATACCAAAAGCACCCTAAAAAAGTTCATTTTTGGTACTTGTTTATATTGTGCATATCCTTCCCAGACTTTGTGCAACTGCAATCAACTATAAGTGGACAAGTGTTTAATTTGAGTATTATTTATGGGAATATTTAATCAAAAGAATTAACCAAGGTTTTCAAGATCGGTATCATACTCTAAACTGTTTTCGTCTTTTCAAGATCGAGATCGTAAGATCAGATCGGAAACTTAAGATTCTACTATAATGTCATTTTCTTAATAGTCCTTTTAATATATACAATTAGGAATGTTTCATGAAAATGTTGTCTTAAATTATGATTATGCAATGTTTAAAAAGTTTTTTTTTTTTTTTTTTTTTTAACGGTAATTTTTTCCGCACACTATACAAGTGTCTCTAACGATACTTGAATCCACAACCTCTTGTTTGGTCGGCAACTTACATACCACTAGACCAAAGGTCTTGGATGAATGTTTAAAAAGATTAAAATGTTGTTTCTTAAAGTTTATAAAATATAATCCATAACTTTTTGTAGTTGTTTAATTTGTTGTTCAAAAAAAGTATGATAGGATCGGATTAGATGCTAAAATCTTATAGTCAAGATCGGGATCTTATAAGATATTAAGCTTGCAAAAATTCTACGTGATCGTTTTTTTTACGTAGTATCGTCACATCATTATAATCATAACAACCATGTGATTAAAAATGAGTAAATTGTGGAGAGCAAAAGTCATAGCGTGCTGCATGATTTCCTTTAATTCTAAGTTTCTAACCAACTTAAGAATTCATATGTGCCACGTTCATCAATTATTGGCCATGTCTCTTTCAAAACTCTACTTACCATGTTTTAATGAGAAATTATGTACACCTAATATTAGTTTTTCAGATTTAATAATGTATACCTTAACAATGTATGTTGTACGTAATAATTATGGAAGTGGTACATCTTAGGGTGCTCAGGACAAAGATCGGAAATGAGATACTCCGGTTAGTACATGCACATCTAATTAAAATACTCTATCTTCTTCAAGTAACTTATGAAATATATTTGAGTGTTCGGTGCAAGGCGCTATAGGAGGTGTTATGATGCATTTTTTACACCTATAGCGCTGCTTTGTGCATCGTGATTAGCGCTATAGGCGTCGCGTCATCCCAATAACGACTGTTTTTTTCTTTTCTTCTATAGCTCCTTTTTAAAGTTTTTGAAACCAACTTTTTACAATAAATACCCATATAACCATAAACACTTAACTTTTTCTCCATTTACACTTTCATAGTTTCATAATATATACTTACTATACAAACAACCTAAAATACTCAATTTTTTTCCCATTTCATACACTGTCAACATACGTTATTCCGACAAAGAGCAAGCCGAAAAATAATTACAGTTGTACAAAATAATTACGGTTGTATGATTACCATGAACAATTTCTAGCTTTCAATGACGATGAGATCACTAGTTCAAAAACTCGGACGAGCATACCGCGGGTGAAAATAACGACCTAAATGTTATATATCATTCAAATTCTTTTGACAACCTCATTGATGATGTTTGTCTCGAGATTTCATATACAGTGAATGGTAAAACATACACCAAAGTATATTACCCAGCCAACAATGTATATTTCACTTTGGCTACTTTTGTCAAGTCATATACGATTGAACAAAACCAACCTGATTTGAATTTTTAAAGTGCTCAAGAAAGTGCAACAAAAGATGTGGAATGAGCTTTTGGTGGTCTACAAGGTCGTTGGGAGATTATAGCACAACCGGCGCGTTCTTACTAGGTCAGCAAGATACGTAGAATTATATACTATTGCATCGTATTACATAGCATGATACTAAAAGATCAAAAATTCCAAATAAGTGAATTTAACGAGATATATGTTAGTCGTGTTGCCTCTATGTAACGTACATGAGTCGAGAGATGCGAAACACGCCGAATGAAACAAAAGGTATTACGTGACAAAGATGTGTATACGACCTTCGACATGATTTTGTAGATCATTTTTGGCAACGATATAATGAATGAGAAGAAATGTAGTTTGTTTATGTATAGCGAAATGCCATTTTTTATTTTATGTATTGTACTTTATTTTTAGTTCAGTATAATGTGTTTGTTTTTAAAGAAAATATAATTGGGTCCAGCCGACGCTTATAACATGTTATAGCTGAAAATAGTATTTTTCAATCTTTGTGTGATAAAAATGTTATAAGGTATAAGCTGAAGTATCGGCGCCAAAAACATGTGCTTATCGCACAGAGCACTTGGCTCTCTTACTTCACTTGGTTCTAGTTGTAGTAACTTGCTATATTTTGGTTTATAATTTTTTTTTTCTTGTATCCATAGTTTATGACTTTTTGGCCAATTAATCCACGAGGTTTGTTACCATTGTCACACTGACTCAAATCGGGTAAAATCCTCTTTTTATTAGAGGTTGACGTGATCGTTTTATGGTTGTTTGCATCTAACAATAATTATAATTGAATCCTCGTACATTTTAAATTAACAGTCACAAGTCTTTTTACTATTGGGACTCATGACTATTATGTTTTGGTTTTTTGAATTATTTTCAACTTGCTAGATATTTTGGTGTCACCATCACCTAATTATTATTATTATTATTATTATTATTATTATTTTGATCAAACCTAATTGACAAGCATAAATGTTCTCGACTTCTCGAAATATTGTTACATGTGAACACTAGAGATAGAGTTTGTTATGTTTTGTACTTTTGTTAGAAGGTAGGATTAAAATGAACTAAGGGGATTGGGAGTGGTGGGCGGTTTGGCCAAAAGGCTCTTTAACCCGCCGGTATGAACACTCCTTTGCCCATTGGCTTGGTTGAACGGTTTGGCTACCGGGTTTTTAACCCGTTGTTGAAGCCGTTGGAAGGGGCAAAATTGCAAAAAAAAATTGACCGTTGCATGTTGAATTTGTACATTTATTTCTTTTGAAATTGTCAAAATGGAGCGTTGGGCATTGATTTCTTGGCCGGATTTCTTGGCTTAAAAAGATCTTGCTGTGATATTTGGCTGTGATGGTTGGTTGATCTTGGCTGTGATTTCTTTTGATATTTGGCTGTGATATTGATCTTGATATTTGACTGTGATGTTTGGCTGTGATCTTGATCTTGATATTGTTTGGCTGTTAAAAAGATCTTGGCCGATTCTTGGCCGGATATTGAAAATTTGGCCGGATTTTTATTTTTTTTATTAATTAGAGGCTGTGATGATATTTTTGTTATTGATCCAAATTGTGAAATTGGAACATGATTTAGAGATGATCTTGCATCTTGGCGGGGCAAATAAATTCAGAGGATGGTAAAATATTGCAACCTTTTGAATATTTGCAGCCATGACTGATTTATCCGCATGTTCCTATCGTCTTAACAGATCTGAGCCTCATTTTTTTTTCCTAAAACTTATTTTTATAAAATGTTTTAGTTAAAAATTGTGTAGTTTAATAGTTTAGGGGGGAGAAATGAAAAATTTGGGAGGGCTGGAGGATTGAGCTGAGTTGGCATAATTTTATTGGCTAAATTTGAGAGGGTTGAAATATTCAGAATCATCACTCCTTATCCCCTAAGGGTGAGTTTGATACATGCTTATGAGAGTCATGAAATGAGTTTCATTCTAAATAATATTCTAAATAATAGTATTTGTTTGATAAATCTTGCAATTAAATATGATAATAATAAATGAATATGTTATATACTATAAACCACTCGAAATGGTAAGATAAGTAACTTTCATACCTGATGGGCCGACCTTATATCTAAATCTATACCGATTGTGATTCATGACAGAATACCAAACGCACCTAAATAATTAGTCCTCACATGTAATTAATGCGTGAAAGAAATTATTAAAATGAGGTAAGTAAATAATTAATTGATGAAGTGGCTTACTTGTCGGCGCAAGCTACCGGAAATGTCACTCTCCTTCCTCCATTTTCACGTGTCTATTGCTTTTCACTTTATGGATCTCCAACTTTTATCTATTTAACTTTTCGTTTCAAAAAATAGTAGTTCATAAAAAAAAAACGCACAATTTAGAGACACTTTATTTTGCTTACCTATAAATTCATGCATATTCAGGGATAAATTCTCGCTATCCATTTAGTTTAATCTAATAGTGGAATCAACCTAAAATTTAATATATCAACCTAAGTACATATTTTTTTTCTTGTCTTTTTGTCTTTCTTATTTATTCATTTTTTTTTCTTTTTCTTTTTAAATTCACTGTTTTTTTAATTTACGCTTTTTTTCGCTTTCATACATTTTCGTCTGTTTTCATACGTTTTCGACCGTTTTCATACGTTTTCATCTGTTTTCGTCCGTTTTCGCCCGTTTTCATACGTTTTCGCCCGTTTTCATACTTTTTCGTCCGTTTTCTTACTTTTTTGTTCATTATTCATACGTTTTCGTCCATTTTCATACGTGTTTTTACGCTTTCCTACGTTTTCGTCCACTTTCTTACGTTCTCGTCCATTTTCATACGTTTTCGTCCGTTTTTAAATGTTTTCGGTTGTTTTCATACGTTTCTGAATATCACAAGTGATATTTTTGAATAATTCAAGTGATATTCTGTGATATTCAGAATATCACAAGTGACGTTTTCATACATTTTCGCCTGTTTTCGTCCGTTTTCTTACGTTTTCGTTCGTTTTCATACGTTTTCGTCCATTTTTATCCGTTTTCTTTCGTTTTCGTCCATTTTTCATACGTCTTCGTCCGTTTTCAGACGTGTTTTTACGCTTTCATACGTTTTCGTCTGTTTTCATACGTATTCGTCCGTTTTCTTACGTTTTTGTCTATTTTCATACGTTTCTGAATATCACAAGTGATATTCAGAATATCACTTGTGAAAAATGGATGAAAACGTATCATGGTGATTGTTCACACAAATGACGTTTGGGTACAGTCTAGATGACGTTGATTCTAATTGCATTATATGGTTCATTGGAGGCACATACAATTAAATGCACCATCTCAGCTCAATTTCTAATGGATCGATCTAGTAATACCATCAACATCATCAGACCTTCATTATCATCAGGTCACCTTATCTTTCAATCTTAATCTTTGATTCTTAACTAATGTTTTGTTTGGATATAGTGGTGTTATTAATTGTATGGTTGATTTCGTCTTTAGTGGACTGAGATCTTGTAATACACTTGTGTTAGGGTTTTTGTTATATTTTTGCTCGTTGATTAGTGTTCATTTTAAATTAGTGCTTAAAAAATAACAACACCCATGTTAGGGTTTCAAGATTAAGATTTGTGATATTTGTATTGGCTGGATTAGATTTGCATATTTGACACGTGGAACATTTTTAGGTGATGTGTAAAATGATTATTCGTTCGTTTTTGTCGTGTTTTCGTTAATTGTTTTTGTTTATATTAGTGTTGATGATTGGTATTTGGTAGTGTTTATTTTAAAATTAGTGATGATGTTAATGAAATTAGGTGATTAAATTAGTGATGCCTATAGTTGAAAATCACTTGTGATATTTAGAATATCACTTGTGATATTCTGAATATCACAGAATATCACTTGTGGTATTCAAAATATCATTTGTGATCACTTGCGTATGAAAACGGGCGAAAACGTAAGAAAACATAAGAAAATTAACGAATATGTATGAAAACGGACGAAAACGAACGAAAACGGACGAATACATAAGAAAACGGATGAAAACAGATGAAAACGGACGAAAACGAAAAAAAATGAAATAAAAAAAGTGAATTAAAAACATGTGAATTGAAAAAAAAAAGACAAAAAAAAAATGTGAATAAATAAAAAGAAAAAAAAAATGACTTAGGTAGACATATTAAATATTAGGTTAATCACTACCATTAGATCAAACTAGATGGGTGGTGGTGATTTGTCCCTTTGTAAATACCAAAATAAGAGTAACCAAATTAACTTTTCTCCACAATTTAATAAAACATTATTAACATAGCTTTTTCTTTTTTTATCTTTTCTGCAAAATGACAATTCTACACTTAGTTAATTAATTTATAACTTCTCTAAAATTTGTAATAATAATCTCAAGTGAGATTTTATCTATGTTTGAAAATGAAGAATTTATTTAAACAGTAAATTAGAAATAAATTTGAGACAAAAGAATTAAGTTCTTATAGTTTTGTTACCAATGGCATAAAGTTAATACACTTTGATTAAAATAATCAATATATCCAAGCACACTTAACAACAACTACTAAATGGATTCATATGAACATGACCGGTAATGTAAAAAAAAAAAAAAAAAGTTCTTTCAGTAAGCCCCACCATTTTGTTTTTTGAAAAAACATTATCGATAATATTAATATGAACTAAAGAATCTCATTTTTACTAAATAAAGAGTACCTTTTATCTTTTTTCAAACATAAGCATCATTTATTCTTTATTGGTTATATTCAAGCAAAAAATAATGGAGTTTGTTTTAGTAATGTCATGATATTTAGTACTCACTCCGTCCCAAAATTATTGTCCCCGTTTTACTTTTTTAGTTTTTCTTTCTCAACTTTAACTGTAAATATTTTTATTTGCGTTATACAATAATTGATGAAAATAATACCAATGAAAATACATTTAAAACTCAATCCGTTCATATATTTTGCATCAAGTATTATGTAATATAAACAAAAATACGTAAGGTCAAAGTTGAAAAATAAATACCAAAAAAAAAAATATGAACAATATATATATATATATTATATATATATATATATTATATATATATATATATATATATATATATATATATATATATATATATATATATATATTATCTTAGCTTGCTTTTATGGCTCTTGTTAGTAACATTTTATTGTTCTTTTTATGGTACAAAAAGCAAAATAGCCTCTTAAAAATCGTGTTCCAAAAGCCCTTAAAGTTAACTTTTCTTTTTCATTTTTAACATGAAAGTCCCGTTTTGTTTACTAGTGGGCAAGATTCAATAGATGAAGTATATGCTTATCACTGATAATTAAGCAGTAATAGTTCTGCATAATTATACTTTTCAATATAAAGAAGTGTTAACTAGACGTTACTTTCATTACTATCTTTTTATTCATTAGGTAAAAAATGATTTTGAATACGATAATAATAATAATTCTAGTCAAATTGTTGGTAAACAATCACATAATTATATGTGGTTTTCAATTAAAAAATCGTCATACATATATCCGGACCTATGAAGCATATGCCCATGACGAAACTACATCAATAATTTAGACGTGCCTTCACTACCTTCCCAACATGCAACTAAACATCCTTTCTCTAGATTTTTTTTAATAACTTTATTTAGAAAATAGACTTAAAATAGACATAAAACATTAATTAAACCTTAAATGATTTTCTTGGTTTAGGCCTTTAGAGTGGTGGGTACCCTGGTGCAGTAGAACTGGTGTCGTAGCCAAAAAGTGTTGTCACGTTAGCAAAACTCTCTATGACACCAGAAATTCTATGACACCACATTATGGCCGTTATACTTGGCACCAGAAATGTAGTGCCATATGACATTTTTTTTCATTTACGTAAAATAAAACATACACGGTATTGTTGCATATGATATCGAAAATCTCATTTTCAAATAACTTTTTAACTTTTAACTTTTAACATTTTACATTTTCTTTTCTTTAAAAAAAACAAATGGCAAATTAGGACTGAGCAAACCACCGGACCAACCGATGGACCGACCGAGACCGGCTCGGACCGGACCAACCACATTCGGTCCGGTCCTCGGTCTCGGCTTTTGGGCTAATTCGGTCTCGTTCTTGGTCGGTCCGGTCCGGTCCGGACCACAAACCAACTATTTTGCCTTGTTTGACCGGACCGACCACATTCGGTCCGGTTCTCGGTCTCGACTTTTGGGCTAATTCGGTCTCGGTCTTGGTCGGTCCGGTCCGGTCCGGGACCGATGCTTAGCCCAAATTGAAAAATTGGGTGATGACACTGTGACACAGGCCATAACATGTTGGATATTGTAGCAAAGAGCTATTAGGTTTCTACTACTTACAACAATAGTGGATATTCTATGCCGCCATACTGGTTGGATTATACAGGGATATGGGGTCCTAAAGTTAATTATGATACTCCTGCAGAGGTCATGAACCCCGTACAATATTTGCCACGGTTAGTTAGAAAACTCGCCTTAAAAGTTTTGAGTAAGCTTCCTAATGAGTTATTTGGTGAAGAAGGGCCTGAGGGTCCTAAGATGAAATCCATTTGGGATGGAGATGAGAAGCAATAAGTTATATCCAAATTTTGCTTGAGTTGTTTAGTTTCTCTAATAGCTCTTTTTAACGTAAAAAATAGATCAACGGGATGTGTCGATCGTACGTATTAGTGGAAGTGTTTTAAAGAAGGTGCTTAAAATTGATAAATAAAATTAGTCAATTTGCATGTCTCAAATATGTATTACTGTCATTTTTAGTTACATCATAACTTAGCAAAGTTATGCAATATTTTCTATTTAATGTGGGTTATCACCAACGGAGCCATTTCTATAATGCAAGTTAACTTACAGTATTTGTTTATGTTTATTAGTTTGGAATGGCTTTCTAAACTTATGTTTTCAGCAGAAACGATTGCCGATTCGATGAGGTTAAGAGTTGAATAAGTTTGATGAACACATAATGTTAGTTGATTTCTTTGGATAGTTCTTCCATTTATTTGATAAATATATATGTAACTCTTTTTTCAGTGACCATCAAATGAAATTCCATAAAGTAAACAGAATCATTCAACAAAGATAAATATTAAATACTCATTTATAAAGATAAATATAAAAGGGTACAATACTTATTTATAGGTTTAGACATTATATTAAACACAAAGCAATGAAACAATTGTAGAGAATTAGAGACGCATGAAGGAAATGCATGGGCATACTGAAGCCAAATGTAGATCAAATAATTAATGAGGTTAATAAACATAATTACAAAGAAAATCCTTCATATACTCTAATTATGTCGAGCTATTTTTGAGTTAATCTACATAAACTTAGATAGATGTTCGGGTATATTTGACGAGCTATTGCCATCAGAATGATTGGTAGAATCGAGTATGACAGTTTTCAGTAATGACATTAGAGGGGCATCATGTGCAAAGCTTAGAAGCTCATGTCACATATCTTCTACACAACTATTATCTCAAAATGTTGAAAACAGTCCTTGGAATCCATTAGGAAGTATTTTGTTGGAAGAATGTATAAATTTGAGGGAAGTTAAGATATATCATGTGTTTCTATCCCTTATATATGCTTATGTATTTTGGCGTATACGCTTATGTGATAGTGGATTGTTATTTACTATTTTCTTAAATTATACCAACTAATGTGTAAAGCCTCAAAATTACCACAATCCGAAATGACCAAAATACCCTCTAATTTTGAAATCTTAAGAACTTATAAAATACGCTATAAATTAAAACTTGAGTTATATATCATGTTATGACTCGAAATTATACGATATGAACTTATAATCTAAAATATTATATGAAATTATGTGTGAACCTTATAATATAAGACATGGCATGTTTAATATGTCTCTATTAGACCTAAAATAATAAAAACTTGTACACAAAATAATTATGAAGGATAAATATGAATTTTGGCTCAACTATATTGAAAAAGTAAAATGTCACACGTTATAATGTTATTTGGACCAAGTCTACATTTTTTTTAAAAAAAACAATGTACATCATTCGAAAGTTTATGTGAAGATAAGAATGTATTTTTGCCCCAAAATAAAACGCACTCAATGCAAATCAATGCAAATAAATCAATTACTATTGCCCCACCAATTTCGGTCAATCACGGGGATAATTGCCTCACATATCCCTCAATCACCTCCTCAATTCACGAGTCTCCTTGTTGACTACCTTCCAAACCATTTTACTAACACATATATCTCCTCCACTTTGGTACGAGACTGGGAAAGCACACCAGGATAAGACATCAAACCAATTCCCTTTTTTTTTTTTTTTTTTTTCATCACACGACATGCTCGTTCTCTTGGACCTCCCATGTGTGACCTTGAACACTCACCACGTTAAATAACCCAACCGATCCACTATGTTACCAGAAGTCGACAAGAACGAAGCAAAAGAAGAAACGCAAACACAGAAGCAACCCCACACGACTTTCCTTCTTTCTTTTATCTCACATACACGTTTTGTCGGGACTATTTTATTCGTTATACCCCATAAACAACCCCATCAGAAAAAGTACACTTATATTATACCCTACTTACTCCATCTCTCTCAACCAAAACCAAAAGATATATAACCATACTGCTATTATATGTACAAGTTGGAGTTCTGCTTACTCCAAGTCTTGGTTCGAGACGTTATCGATCAAAAATGCCCTACGTTAGAGTGGTGTTAGAGTTGTGTTCAGGTGGATTGTGATTCGATCGATTTGGCATTATACGTCACTAGGGTTGCATGATCATATCAAGTTTGGTTCGGTTAACTGTACGAGGGGTGGAGTTGGATCGCGATTGTGTTCGTGTATCATTTTCCTTTTCTTCGATCATTCTTGGTGCAACTTTAAGGTAAACCTTTATATACCATCGGCATACACATGATCATGCGTCATTCTAACATGTAGCACAATAAAGCGAGTTGTTATATAAGAACCATAATCTTGAATCACTGTTAAAACGGGATGAATAAATTTTAGTTTAAAATGGGTTTTATGTTGGTTTGGGTCTCGATAAAAATGGGCAGGAGTATATTCTAATGATATATTATTGTAGTAAGAATGTGTGATGTTATGGCATGTGTGGTCTAGTGTGTGTTGTATTGAATCTGCATGGGGTGTATATATTTAATGACGTGAATGATGGCTATGATTTCATGTGATCATTATGGGTTGTGTTGGTGTCTTGTGTGTGCGTTAGTATGGCATGTTATGTGTCGTGGGTGTGTCAAATGAGCTTGTCCTTGTGTGTGTGTTGTCTTTAATAGAGTCGAACAAGGAAGGATGTAGGATTTGTTGGTTTAGGTCATTTCTTGTGAAGTAAATAGTATGCTGTGTGTGTCAAGGGGCGTGGGAAAAAAAAAAAAAAAGGTTACATTTACATGTGAGTTGTGTGTGTTATGGTCTAGAAACAAGGGGGTTATGTGTGTCGGAGTGGCTGTATAGAACAAGGTAGAATGAGGTAAATTTTGGGTCTCATGTGGTTATCTTTCTGTATTCGAAATGGATATTGGCAACATGTGTGGAGTATACCTTTTAAGAAAAATAAACTGGTTAATAAACTAAGAACTCATGTGTGAACACAACATGTTCAACAACAGTAGCCATAATAGAAAGAGAATATCATTTGTAACATGTCGCGTGGTTAATGGTAAAAGTTAGTCAAATATAAACGGTATTGAACAATTAAAAACTCTCTCCAAGTACACGCAAGTATTACCTTTGAAATCAGTTTATTTTACAAACTGACATTTCTTATTAGTATTGAGACACATTATGTTTTTCTTATAAAATGTTAATATAATATTAAGAGTTTAACTAATAAATACTAATAGCAATAATCAGTTACGTCACGGAATGAATAAAGGGACTTATAAATAATAAACGATTCTTAACTCAGGTATATCTTTTGAAGAAGGCGTGATTGTGTTTCCGAATGTTCTTTCATTTGCGTTAAGGTACAGATATTCTGCTTCTTTAATAAGAGGCCTTCGTTCTCTTATTATGATTCATATTAGGGTTTCCCTATACCATTGCCATGTTTCCTTATTTCATGCACTCCGATCTTTTGGACCATCATGATATTGAACCTTTTATGATTATGAACCTTTCATTCATGAACCTTTGCTTATGAACCTTTACTTATGAACCATGCTTATGAACCATGATTATGAACTTATGAAACATGATATTGACCTATGCAAGTAAACTTAAAACATGATTCATGATACTTGACCTTTACCCTCAGTTTGATACTACGAGCCACTCACTAGGCATGAGGGTTTCATGTCCATGTCAGTCGATGCACCGATGGCATGACTCTAGGGCAGGAGAGTGATGACCTGTCCCGTCCCTGCATGTTATGTTTACGTAGAGGCAGATTATGGCCACCTGGGGCGTATGGATGCATCCTAGATTTGTTCATGTTCATGTTATGTTATGTTATTCATGGTGACTGATGGTGTGTGCGATACACGTCTTTCACACTCCGGGAGCTAGCTACTCCAACCCATGATTGAGGACACCCCTCATATTTACAGGATACCCATGATTGAGGACACCCCTCATATTCACAGGATACTAAGAGGTCTCCCCTCTGCATGTTACGATTATGATTATGATTATGATTCATGTTATGTTATGGGCTCGTAGTGGATTTCTGACTTCCTTTACCATGTACCCTTTTACCTTTCCTTATGATACCATGTACTCTTACCTTTCATCTTGATACCATGTATTCATGCTTCACACTCTTTACTCATGTAAATTATTCATTATACTACTGCTTGTTACGTTATATCTGTTCACTGAGCTCTAGTAGCTCAGCCGCGTTTCTTTTCCCGCGGCAGGTTTTAGTTGGAAGCTGGGTAAGAGTGAAGAGACTTTTGGACTTAGAAGACTTGATAATTATTTTGGCCTAGAGACGATTGGAAGTTACTACATTGTTAGAAATTGTATTCGCTTTTGTAACCTTGTAATTTCAGTATTTCTTCTGTAACCTTTGAGAATCTTTATATTACTTTTGAATGTATGCTTTGTTATATCTGATATGAAACTATTTGCGTGGCATCTTTACCCTTGTCGGGTTGGGGTGTTACATAATGTCTCCTATTTTGTTCTTGATGCAGTCCCTTCGGAAAACCAAGTTGAAGCAGCTTCTAAACTTGCTCTTGCTTTAACAAGCAAAGGTATTTCACCTGATGTTTGTACGTTTAATTCTTTAATTCAAGGTCTTTGCTTATCTAGCAAATTTGAAACCGCACTTGAAGTGTTCCAAGACATAAAAACAAAGGGTGTCAACCTGATGAGTTCACTTATAATATGTTAATCGATTGGTATTGCACTAAAGGAAAGCTAGATTCTGCTTTGAGACTACTTAAAGAAATGGAATCAAGTGGATGCCCACGAAATATTATAACTTACAATACTCTTATTGACGGGTTTTGTAAAAATAGAAAAAAATTGAAGAAGCAGGGGAAATTTTTGACCGAATGGAGCTTCAAGGGATTTCAAGAAACGTAGTGACTTATAAAGTTAAAACATTTATGTAAAAAACTTTGTTGAGATGTGTTGTCTATCGCATGGTAATGAGTTATAATGATTAAACCGAAATGTTGTATTCAAAAGAAATCAATGTGTCCTTTGCTTTGTATTTGTGCTGCTCTTATTGTTTTTGACACATGATTTTGTTCTTAGATTTTTAGATAACTCATATATGCTATGTGACTGTCCTTTGCTTTGTATTTGTGCTGCTCTTATTGTTTTTGACACATGATATAGCAATACTTCGAGCAGTACAAACTGATAACACATGAGGAGCAGTACTAAGTTCATAGGTAGCAGTACAAAGTATCAACTAGCAGTACAAACTGCCATAACGAGCAGTTTCTAAGCACTAAACAGAAGATTCCAAGATAGTTATTGTCAACCGATTCAAATGGATACATCTATATATTATGTATATACAAATCAAAAGTAAATGGTGATAGTTAAACCCATAATTTCAAAGCTTTAATTAGAGATGCATGAAGGAAATGCAACGGGGTATATTGGAGCCAAATGTAGATCAAATAATTAATGAGGTTTAATAAACATAATTACAAAGAAAATCCTTCATATACTCTAATTATGTCGAGCTATTTTTGAGTTAAGCTACATAAACTTAGATAGATGTTCGGGTATATTTGACGAGCTAGTGCCATCAGAATGATTGATAGAACTTGCAACTCATTCTTTAAGTATAGTTAGATTTTTAAAATTTCAATTTCATGCTTACTAAATTGCTTCAACGGATTTTTTCCCGGTCTTTAATTGTGAAATATGTAATAAAAATCATAATATTTGTCTTAAGGATTTTTAAGTATAAAAATGTGTGAGAAAAATTAATTCAAATACGTAACATCGTATGCGTAATAAGTGTTTGATTAAATGGCAACGAATCATGTGTTTGTCTTTCATTTTAGTTGATCGTATATGTTTGGTAACTTGACTATATAGATATCAAATCGATATCTTAATATGTTATATATGAACACATTGTTTGAAATCAACCTCATATAGTACCCACATATTGACGCTAGGATGCACCATCGAATAAGCTATATATAATAGTTCGATGTTACTAATTAAAACGTAGTTCGTATTGATTTCTATAAACACTAATAAATGTTTTGCTTCTGTGAGATATAACCCATCTTATGACATGCACATGTAATTTTTTTATGTTGTTACTATCATGGAGAAATATGTTACACATTCTGAGTACAAGTCATTTTAACCCGTCAATAACCCAGCATAGGCCATACTTGATATTAAATATGTTATATAAAAATATGACGTTTTAGCTTAGAATAATTTCACTCAAAAAATAGAAACTGTGAATCGCTCGGGCCTTGAAACAATACGTAATATAAATATGATATGCGATATTATCAAAAATAAAGTACCCATGCTTTTGGGCGAACAAAGCCCTTGCATCGCACGGGTCAATTGAGTTCCATGCATAAATGTGAGCATTAATGGCATAAGCTCAATTCATCCCAACAAACACAAACATATCAAACCTCTAAAGCCTCATTTTGAAGCTTTTAAGAGCTTTTAAAGTTTCATGAAATGTTGATATTTACTATATTTTATAAACAGTTAATGAGTTCATTAAGTATATAGAATTTATTAAGCAAGTGTCACACGATGGCCCAAGTTATGTAACGGACTGAAGCTCAAGTAATGGGACGTGGAGTTGGATGCTTTTAAACGAGGCTTTGCTCTTTCCATACGTTATTCAGATATGTAGTAAAAACTATGTGTTTGAAATAACATGTTTTGCATTACAATGAAGAAAGTCACTCGTGTATTTGATACTTTTTTCTTGAAACAATTATATTTACAAAAACTTACTTAAACAAACTACGCATAATAACTAAATACGCATAACCTTTGCAAAACCGATTATTCTTTACGGTGAACAAAGGTCGTGCATCGCACGATACTTAAAGAATGAGTTGCAAGTTGTGTTGTATATTATTTTATTGAATATGTTGCTGTTGATGCAAAAAAAAATAAATAAAAAAAAAAAAAAAAAAAAAAAAAAAAAAAAAAAAAAAAAAAATTGTGAAATTGAATTGGAGCCAAAAATTGAGAAATTGGAAACTTCTAATTTTTATATTGTATGACGACTTTTGAAACAAAGTATATTAAAACCGAAGGAAATAAGCATAAAACCATTTGCCATATGTACAACCAAAAGTAATTAAAAATTGGGAAAAGCCAAAGGACTTCAATATGTAACATCTGTCCTAAATAAATGAATAATAAAGGTCTAGAAAGCAAGTATGCGTCATTTGTTTTTGACACACACTGTTGTTGTATTATGGGAAGTAGAAGGCAGAGAATGGTGGTGGTAAACGGGAGCTTAAGACAATTAATTTGGAAGTAAAAGATAGTATCAGCATGCGGGTGTGACGGGGAGTGACGGCGAGACGCATTTTGATTTGAGAGTTGTTCCGAGTGAATTTGAAGGGCAAAGTATGGTAAAAAGGCATAGACTTATATATTATTTGTTGAATGATAAGTTACAAAGTAGTTTACATGCTTTGTGAGGCCTTTGTCACAATCAAATAGCTAAAATGAGATATTAAAATTCCTCATTTTAAAACTAAATACCAAATAGAGTAATTATTTCGCAGTTGGCAATGACGTTGGACCATAAAAGAACGGGTTTAGCATAGGTAAAATTATAGATAGGGGTAAAATAAAAAAGAGGTAACAATTGATTGCCTAAGATTTAGTTATGGTTATTACAAAACAAGGTTAACTTAAATAAAAGACCACAAGAAATAAAACACATAATAATTGTCGAGTTGTTACTTATAATTTAGTTGCGAGTATTGGGTCTATCTACGTCAAAAGCAAACAAATGCAATTAGATGAGACAAGACTTTATATTTTCTTAAGACATAAAAGAATAATGAATGTAATGTGTTATGAAAGTTATCCTCATGATTTGATATTTATTTTAATAAAACTTGAAAATTCGATCACTTACAAAGCCATGTTTATCAAATTATTGCTACTTAATGTGGCAAACAAAGAGACATACTCGAAATTGAATGGTCTTTTTAAATTTGGAAGTATACAATTATAATTATAATAATAAATGTTTATGAGTTTTATTGATTGAGCAAATGATTATGAACAATCATTTATGAGTTTTATTGGAAGTATACAATTATAATTATAATAATAAATGTTTATGAGTTTTATTGATTGAACAATTATAATTATAAAAATAAATGTTATAGTAACTAAATACACATAACCCTTGCAAAGCTCATGATTCTTTATAGTGAACAAAACTCGTGCATCGCAATTCGAAATCCTTTAGTACAAAAGAAACTATCATGATAAAGTAGTAACCTGTAGTATCCTTTAGTAGAGTATCAGCATGGAACATGTGTACTAATGGTCAAACACATCTTTGACTATCTTTCATATGAAACATTCCTTTAGTAGAGTATCACGACTAATGTTAACACACCTAATTAACCGTTGTCAGACTAGTGCTACTTCATGGTAATCGAAGCCCGTGCATCGCACGGACCATGTTGTCTCGTATAATTAAACAGCTAGTGTATATAAGCTAGTATGTATAACATCTTTTTATAAGTTAAGGGTTAAATTTGTAAAATTTATATAGTAAATAAGAGGCTTGTGATCCACAAAACTTAAAAAAACACCCATATATTTACATTAAGAGAAAAAAACATATTTTTGCAAACAAAAGTTAAAAAAACCCCATTTCTCAAAAAAAAAAAAACTCGACAGAATAATTAAGGAGAGATGAAATATCTTTCAATCATTGTTTTAATGTTATCCTCCAAGTGGCAGCTTATTTGGCCTAGCTAGCTTGTCTAAAACTTATGCTGATACATGGCTGTGACAAATTATGTCCCTCTTCTTGTTATTCTGTTGATGCTTACAAGCTCTTCTCATGGGCATTACGATAAAGAACATATACCACTCTTTGTATTTGGTGATTCGCTTTTCGACCCTGGAAACAATAACTATATAAACACTACACCAGACTTCCAAGCTAACTATTGGCCGTATGGCGTGTCATACTTCAATCCTGCTACTGGAAGATTCTCTGATGGCCGTCTCGTATCTGATTTCATCGGTGAGAATATCGCCTCAAGCAAACATAAGTGTTGATATTTTAGTGTAACTGGATTAACTTGTTTGACCAATTTAGTCATAATAATACGAGTACATTATTTAGGCTTGGAGGTGCGGAGTGCATGTCTATTTGAATTTATCATGATCTTAGGGGCCCCTAAGGGACGGGTCCAAGGGGGGGCAGCGCCCTGGGAGTATGGTCCAAGGGGGGGCAGCGCCCTGGGAGGATGGTCCAAGGGGCGGCAGCCCCTGGCTGGGGTCAAGCTGCCCGGTCAGCTTTGGAAATTTTTTATTTCCGCTAAGTTGTTACGGTAAAAGTTCCTCTAAATTTTTGAAAAATAAAGGACTAATTTTGACAACTTTTAAACATTTGGGAAAACTGCCTAAAAGGCAGGTAGTGCCCTAATCCCTGACATACGTAAGCATTCAAAACGTTCTCAATCTCTTAATTGTATCCGATTGAATAATTCGGGAGAACCACCGAATTGATTCGATCTGAAAGTGTTCACGCGCCTTTCAGAGATTCAAATAATATCCGGTTTTGTTCGTTTATTTTATTTATCCCCTACATATATGACAGCTGAGTATGCTGGACTACCTCTCATTCCAACGTATCTCGACCCACGAAATGATGATTTTATGTATGGAGCAAACTTTGCATCAGGTGGAGCCGGTGCATTAGTCGAAAGCAATGCTGGATTTGTATGTATCCCTTCTTCACTTTCATGAATTATATTGAACTTTTTTCTAATGAATTTCCTCATATAGTTTTCTAGTATACACATGTGTGTAGGTAGTTGACCTTAAGACACAACTAGAGTATTTTGGCGATTTAGAGAAACAATTTAGGCAGAATTTAGGTGATTCAAAAGCCGAGCAGCTTCTGTCTAATGCCGTCTACATGTTTGGTTGCGGCGGAAATGACTATATGAGCTCCGTTGGCAACAATGACAGCATTCTTTATCCCTATACGCATGAACAATACGTGGAAATGGTGATTGGGAATTTAACTGATGTAATTAAGGTATAAAAAAATATGCACACTTTATTCCGTTTTTACCTCAAACCTCAAACCTCAAATTGCATTCCTTTGATTCTTTTCATTTTTAATTTCTTTGCAAAAAAGGGAATATATGAAAAAGGCGGAAGGAAGATTGCTTTTGCTACTGTCCCGTTACTGGCTTGTTGGCCAAGCATTCGTGCAGGGCGTGTAGGCAATACTTGCAACGAAGAACTTGACATCATATCAAGTCTACACAACCAGAAACTTTCCAGCAAACTTCAAGAGCTGGAAAACCATTTGGATGGATTCATGTATTCAAAATTCGATCTTGCCAGCGAGGTTAACAAGCGAATGATGAACCCATCAAAATATGGTACTTCTGAGTTACATAATCTATCGAATCTGGTTTGAAGATAATAATGAAATCTGCCTCTCGTCACAACTATTTCATACTTGGTCTCCAATACAATGTTTGCGTTCACTTTTGGTCCCGGATCACGTATACTTGTTATACTTGGACCAAATACAAGATTATTACATACTTAAGGAACTAAGGGGGGGCATTTGGATTAGCTTAAATTGTAGGCTTATGGGCTTATTTGAATTTGAAAAAGCTTATAAGCCCTTTTTTTGGCTTATGAATTTATTAGGTTGACACGCTGAGCTTATGGACTTAAATAAGCCATAAGCTCAAATTGATAAGCTCATATGCCGGAAAAAATGAGCTTATGAGCTTTTTTGAATTCAAATAAGTCCATAAGGCCTAAAAATAAGCTGATCCAAAAACCGCCTAAAAGTGAAAGCAAACATTGGAATCATGAAATATTGGACAATTTCTATAATTTTCACCAAACAACATAAACGATCTATATAATTTACTCTTGTTTGAATTCTGATATGAAGGTTTCAAGGTAGGAGATAGCGCATGTTGTGGTACTGGTCCTTTTCGAGGCATTGATAGCTGTGGAGGGAAAAGAGAAGTAAAAGAGTTTGAACTTTGTGATAACATTAGCGACTATCTTTTCTTCGACTCCAATCATTGTACTGAAGTTGCAATCTGCCAATATGCAGAGCTGTTTTGGGATGGGGATTCCGATGTCACAACGCCTTACAATTTAAAGGCATTTTTCCAAGGTAAGTACACAATGTCCAAAACAACTCTTTATCAGGTGCTAAACTATCTAAACTTTGTTTAATAAAAGGTCTTGCTTGTGCTACAGGTGAACTAACGACAACTTCCCGGATGCAACAACTATAAGGGTCCAAGCGAATGTGATTTTGGCACTTGTAATGTAATTTTGCCTCCAAATAAATGTAATTATTTCCCCCTTTAAATTTCCCGCCCCTATGCACGGGTACTTATCTACTGTTTATGAAAATGAAATTGAGAAGGACAGAATAAGGACTTAATTATGGAAAGCAAAGTCTTACCATCCTTCAATCATTAACAATTATTAGCTCCCACCTTATTCACACCTTTGACCTATCATATTCAATTCTGTTGCACTATATAGTAGCATATGTTACTGTTAAGATTATAGTAATATTGTGAAATCCATCAAATCTCAAACATTAGTCACACTGATGTATGTCTTAGATATGCCTTCCAAAAAACATAGGTGTGACCGTGTGACTGAGTACTTCGACTATCGGCCAAATCTATGATTAGGCAAATAACGTGATTGAGCGAATCCCTCACTTATTATACTAGTATTCCGTATTTCAGCAATATTTCTCAGTGAATCATCACTTAATGCTAATACACTTTAACAAGTCTTGATCATACAAAATTTAGTACTAGTATAACTTTAACAAGTATTGATCATACCAAATATATTAAAGAGTCAATTTAATGTTTAAATATGCCCTCAACTTGTGTTCTCCTCTGACTTTCTTGAGGCTCCTAAATAGGACCAGAGACAATGATTCACAAATTAAATATATATGCTGATAACAAAAGATAAGTACTGAAAGTTGAAGATCAAATGGCTGCTGTAGCAAATATCCCTCTTCTACTTTTTGTTTCTTGTTTTAATTTGATGCTTATTACACCTTCTTATGGAAACATCAGCAAACACGTTGCGCTTTTTGTATTCGGTGATTCACTTTATGATCCCGGAAACAATAACTATATAAACACTACAACAGACTTCCAGGCCAACTTTTGGCCGTATGGCATATCATACTTTAATCCTCCAAGTGGTAGATTCTCGGATGGACGTCTCATTCCTGATTTCATTGGTGAGAGAATATGAGAATATCTAAAACAGTCACTAATATTCGAGTTTCTTGTTTATTGCTTAGATTGTTTTAATCTATATGACAGCTGAGTTTGCGGGACTGCCTCTCATTCCAACGTATCTTGACCCACGGAATAATGAATTTACGTATGGGGCAAACTTTGCATCAGGTGGAGCTGGTGCATTGGTTGAAAGCCATGCCGGATTTGTATGTATCTCTTCTTTGCTTCCATTAATTATATTCGATACACCACTATTGTGCAAATAATGAATTATGTTGAGTTATAGACCGGGTCCTCATGGTACTAGTTTGGGTTATAGTTCTTATTTGTTTTCGTATTTGGTCTTTCGCCCGTTACCATTTCAAGGCCAAAAGCAAAATCAGTTGCATACTTAAGATACATCTAACAACAATGGATTTGCTCATATATTGACTTCGTATACATGTGAATGCAGGTAGTTGATCTTAAAACACAGCTGCAGTACTTTGAAGATTTAGAGAAACAATTTAGGCAGAAGTTAGGTGATGCAAAAACGAATAAGCTGTTATTGGATGCCGTCTACTTGTTTAGTTGTGGGGGCAACGACTATCTGAGCCCCGTTGGCAACAACGACAGCATTCTTTATCCATATACACATGAACAATACGTGGGAATGGTTATTGGAAATTTGACTAATGTAATTAAGGTAAAAAAATATTCCGTTCCCTTTTACCTCCAAATTAATTTGAATACCTTTGATCCGTCTTTACTTTCTTTGCTAAAAAGGGAATTTAAGGAAAAGGAGGAAGGAAATTTGGAATTGTAACTGTTCCGCCATTGGCTTGTTGGCCCAGCATCCGTGCAGAAAGGCCAGGAAATACTTGCAACGAAGAACTTGACACTATTACAAGTCTACACAATCAGAAACTTTCCAAGAAACTCCAAAAACTCGAGAACCAATTGGAAGGCTTTATGTACGCAAAATTTGATCTATCAACAGAGATTAGCAAGCGAATGGCAAATCCTTCAAAATATGGTATTTTCTCCGTAAATATGAGCTTAACTACATACTTAAGAGACCAAAACTAGACGTAAATAGTGCAAATAAAGACCATTTATGCAATGATTATCAAATAGGGACAGTTTGTGTTATTTTCGCCAAACGACATGAAATTTTCATTTATGTAAATTACTCTAAGTTATGTTCTGGTGTGAAGGTTTCAAAGTAGGAGACACAGCATGTTGCGGAAGTGGTCCTTTTGGAGGGATTTATAGCTGCGGCGGAAAGAGAGGAGTGAAAGAGTTTAAATTATGTGATAACATTAGCGAATACTTTTTCTTCGACTCTAATCATCCCAATGAAGCTGCAAGTCGACAATTTGCAGAGCTGTTTTGGAATGGTGATTCAAATGTCACGACGCCTTACAATCTAAAAGCACTCTTTCAACGTAAGCAATGACCGAAAAACTCGTTATCAAGTGCTTACAGATTTAAACTCATTTCATTAAAAGGTTCCCTTGCTTGTTTGCTACAGGTGAAACATTGCCAACTTTTTCTATGCAAGAACTATAACGGTGTGTTTGGTATACTACTATCGTAATCAATGAATCACAATGATTATCATTTCAAATGTTTTTGAGGAATCAAACTATCTCTTCATACAGTAGACTCCTTTTCTAGTTGATTCCTGAGACCCACCACTAACATGTAAATTATTTTTATAACGCAAAAGTCATCACATTTTCTTTCTTCATTTCCAAATTTCGTTATTTTGGGACCCACCACTAACATGTGAAAACCATACCCTAAAGTTCACACCAAACAATAGAAATGGAATCGATATTCTTAGTTCAATACTACCCTCTAATCAATGTCATAGCAATTATGATTCCGGATAGCATACCAAAAGCACCCTAAAAAAGTTCATTTTTGGTACTTGTTTATTGTGCATATCCTTCCCAGACTTTGTGCAACTGCAATCAACTATAAGTGGACAAGTGTTTAATTTGAGTATTATTTATGGGAATATTTAATCAAAAGAATTAACCAAGGTTTTCAAGATCGGTATCATACTCTAAATTGTTTTCGTCTTTTCAAGATCGAGATCGTAAGATCAGATCGGAAACTTAAAATTCTACTATAATGTCATTTTCTTAATAGTCCTTTTAATATATACAATTAGTAATGTTTCATGAAAATGTTGTCCTAAATTATGATTATGCAATGTTTAAAAAGTTTTTTTTTTTTTTTTTTTTTTTTTTTTTTTTTTTTTGAACGGTAATTTTTTTCGCACACTATACAAGTGTCTCTAACGATACTTGAACCCACAACCTCTTGTTTGGTAGGCAACTTACATACCACTAGAGCAAAGGCCTTGGGTGAATATTTAAAAATATTAAAATGTTGTTTCTTAAAGTTTATAAAATATAATCCATAACTTTTTGTAGTTGTTTTATTTGTTGTTCGAAAAAAGTATGATAGGATCGGATTAGTTGCTAAAATCTTATAGTCAAGATCGGGATCTTATAAGATATGAAGCTTGCAAAAATTCTACGTAGAATTATGATCGTTTTTGTTACTTAGTATCGTAACAATCATTATAATCATAACAACCATGTGATTAAAAATGAGTAAATTGTGGAGAGCAAAAGTCATAGCGTGCTGCATGATTTCCTTTAATTCTATGTTTCTAACCAACTTAAGAATTCATATGTGCCACGTTCATCAATTATTGGCCATGTCTCTTTCAAAACTCTACTTACCATGTTTTAATGAGAAATTATGTACACCTAATATTAGTTTTTCAGATTTAATAATGTATTCCTTAACAATGTATGTTGTAATAATTATGGAAGTGGTACATCTTAGGCTGAAGGGAGTGGGGCGGTTTTTCAGGCGAACCACCCCTGAAACGCCCTTGGATCGCCGGCCACACTGCCCCTCCCAGGCGATTTGGTTGCTGGGCGATATATTTGGATCGTCTGGTACTTCACTGCTACTTCTGTCCTTGCCTGGTATTTAATGTTATTTAATTGATGTTTTGTATTGAAAGTGGTGTACGTGCCTGCTATTTAATGCTATTTAAGTGATGTTTTGTATTGAAAGTGGAGATTCACTATATTATATAAATACGGATCGCCTGCTACACCACCCCCTTTTATTTTTTGAGGCTACCCAACATGCTGACTAGGCGTCATGTGTCGCGAGTCGCCCTTAGTTGGGTAGCCTCACTCCCTTCAGTCTTAGGGTTAGTAGCGCTGCTATGTGCATCGTGATTAGCGCTATAGGCGTCACGTCATCCCAATAACGACTGTTTTTTTTTTCTTCTATAGCTCCTTTTTAAAGTTTTTGAAACCAACTTTTTACAATAAATACCCATTTAACCATAAACACTTAACTTTTTCTCCATTTACACTTTCATAGTTTCATATATACTTACCATACAAACAACCTAAAATACTCAATTTTTTTCCCATTTCATACACTGTCAACATACGTTATTCCGACAAAGTGCAAGCCGAAAAATAATTACAGTTGTACAAAATAATTACGGTTGTATGATTACCATGAACAATTTCTAGCTTTCAATGACGATGAGATCACTAGTTCAAAAACTCGGACGAGCATACCGCAGGTGAAAATAACGACCTAAAATGTTAAATATCAGGGTGGAGGGAGTGGGCTCGGTGAAGGTCGGCAAACTTCGGTAACACCGCCGCAACCTGGTCGGCAAACTTTGGCAAAGGCACAAATCGGTAAGTATTACCGATTGAGAAAGAGTAAAAACCAACGGTCGGAAATTTTAAAAAAAATGGCCGTTGGCCACTTAATTAAAAAAAAAATTAAAAAAAAAAAAAAAAAAAAAAAAAAAAATCTACCTTTCCACTATATATTCAACCTTTCAACTACATATATACCTTATAATATCACCATATTTTTACTAAAAATCACAAAAACTCTAACACCCTTTTAACAAAAAAATGTCTTCCGATTCCTCCGAATCCGAATACGTTTACCCATCATCGTCTTCGGTATGATCTCACGGAGTTCGTGGCCGCTCAAGACTTGCCATATCTCGATGACGATTAGTGTTTTTTTTTTTTTTTTAAGTGTTATGTAGTGTTTTGTTTTGGTTTTTTAAATATTATGTAATGGTTTGTTTATTTTTAAGTATTATGTAATGTTTTTTTTGGTTATTAATAAAATGTTATGTTTTTAATTTTATATAGTTTTTGTGGGATTTTATGTATTAAAAAAAATAATAAAAAAAATAAAAAGGTGATGTGGCAAATTGGTGAAACCAATGCCACCAAATTGGTGAAAATTGGGGTGAATTGGTGAAGTGTGAGTTGGAAGGTTTTTATTGGGTATTGATGATGTGAAAATTTGGTGAAGGTTGGTGTTGGTAAAACCACTCCCTCCACCCTCATTCAAAATCTTTTGACAACCTCAATGATGATGTTTGTCTCGAGGTTTCATATACAGTGAATGTTAAAACATGTTAGTTTTGTGGACATAATTTATTAGTCGTATGTTAGGATCGAACTCGAGATCACGGGATTGCACACTTTACGTATGAGAATTAAAGATTAATAATTAAATATAAAATGTTGTATTTAATTATTTATTACACAAATACATAACGACCGTTAGTATTTAACGAATAATAACTAACGACCGTTAACTAATAAAAAGGAAAGAATTAAGAGTGAATAATTGGTAAGTCAAGAAGGTTTCGGAACACCCCTAATGGGTTATAGCCGATCGGTTATGGGAGGGGAAACCCAATCCTTAACTAACTTGGACTCCAAGTTATTTACACTATATAAACAAATCTAGGGTCATTAGTTTTACATCTTTTGTACACACAAGTTATCCCTAAATTTGTTTTCTCTCTTTCTTTTCTTATAGCCAATCGAACAAACACCCCTCCAAGGGATCGATCGACTTTTTGATCAAAAACAAAACATTTGGTTTTAATTTGTGTTCTTTACTAGCATAACTTTAATTTGTTATAGTACGTGTGTACAAGAACGTGATTCAATCACACTATTGATTGAATCTTGGATTGAATTACAAAAAGGTAAGGGGTAATTCTTATAATCCACATAAACCCTAATTAGGGTTCATCTTGTTGATTATTGAAGAATTGATTGTTGTTTGGCTAGAATCAAAAGGTACGCATACTATTTATGTTTGGTTAATTAGTTTACATGTTATATGATCCTATAGGCTTCCGCATGTATACTTGATGTGTATTGTTTATATTTATGCACTGTCATGTTATATAAATTACAACAGTGACATCACGAGCCTTGGATAATATGTAATTAATTACCAAAATGCATAAAAACGAATCTTGAATTGTGTTTATACATGTGATCGATTTTTTAGGGTTAAAAATTTCGAACCCTAATTTTTTGTAGGGCCGATTGCCTTAAAATTATTTTTAGGGTTTGGGTTTTGATATTTAATTTGATTAGAAACCCTAGGATTGACATGTTTATGTGTTAAGTATATGCGATCTTGTGACTACGTGCTAATAATTGTTATCTGGAATACATGAAAACGTGCATATTTGGCATGGATTTTTTGTCAAGATAATTTAAATTGTTTAAATTTGCTATATGAATTAATGGTTAAGTTTTACACATGTAATTAATTGATAGATCTTGAATTGGGGAAGACTCCAATATATTAAGTAATCAATTACGTGTTATGTGGTATATATTTAATTATAGCTTACGCAATTGATTCGTCAATGCATATGGTTCACTTCCTTGAAGTGAGGGCCTTAGTTGAATATATACAATATAAACCTAGAAGTGATTATTAATAGTTTTTATCGAATTAAGTTTACATGTGGCTACATATTTTACACATATTAATTGTTATGTTATGTGTGTTTATTTAGTTGTGTTATTTTTTATTTTATTACTTGTTTTTGTTTATTTTTTGTTAGACATGTTTATAAACAAAAAGGTAATTTTTTGAATAGAAAAATAATATGGACTAAATAATGGTAAAACAATGAATTGTTTTTGAAGAGTTAAATTTTCAATAGTTTAATTGATGATGAGTTTTGTACCAATAGTAAGAACGGCTCACCCAATTGTGACAAACTATAAGAATGGTATAAGGAGGATTGACATTAAATTGTCAAACCGAAAGAAACGGGTTTTTAATTGGCTTTTTAAGTTGACCTTAGTTTCTCTGCTCCTTTGTGCGTCAAATTGGAGCTACCAAGTACGACTATTTTTTAGTACAAAATCATCTTAAGGGTGAATTAGCTTTAATTTCATGCGCCACTTTGTGGTAATTATCCGAAACATTAAGTCTTTGGACTTATGCAAAAGTACGATATAATGGACGATAATTAAAGGTAAATTCTTTGATTGGTGAACCCAATACCTCAATCAAAACTTTGTTAATTTAATCTTAGTGAATTGGTTAATAAAAAGGTTTTTATTAAAGCTTATGATACGAAGTTGTATGCATGCTTCTTCGTACATATTTTTGATTATACACATCAAAAATTAGTACCCTTAAAATTAAGTTAATGCCATCTAATTAAAAGAACACTTGAAGTTGTGATTTAAGTCATGTGAGAGTTTGGACTAGATTACAACGGAAAGGTAAATTTCATACTTTCATTACTAGTAGATCAACTGATGTAATGAAACTATGTTAATTTGCAGTTTTTTAAATTAGACGACTTAATTGAGTTGTAAGTGAGAGTTTGGACTCAAGGCATAAGATGGGGATAAAACATGCTTACATTCCAAATAAGTTTGGCAATGTAAATCTCATAATAATCTAGAAATTGGAAATTGTTTGCCAATTATTGTTTGACAGATTATCTTATTTTATACATTCATTACTAGCAGATCAACTGATGTAATGGAACTATGTTAATTTGGATCCTAGTTTTTAAGAAAATTCTATGGTTATATGAATATTTCCTTAGGTATTTTATTTTCTTGAAAACTTGTATTATCGAACATACTAATATTTGAACTTTTTTATCTATAGAAATGGCTCAAAATGATAACACTACTTTGGGTTATGCGAACCAGTCTCGTTTGTTTTGATTGATGACAAACATGTAATTTGATACATAACTTAAAATGTACAAGTTACTTGTAATCATATCTTGTCTCAACATACATTCAACACCTCCCAACCTCTCGAGTCCTCGTATGATACAACACAGGTTCGTACATGTTTGTTATCTGGCATTATGATCAAACCCTTAACAAACCATTTAGAATGTTTAAAATACGGCTAGGTCATTAAGTATTTTAAAAAGACTAACCATTCTACTTAGAACCTCATTTCACATTTTGCATATACAAGTACTTTTACTTGTACATCATGTTTCCTAATGTTGATGCAAATAATGTTCTAAAAACGTTATTTATATCTTTCGATTACTTCACGTTTTGAGGATGACAAAATGTGAACTCACGTTACGTTAAAATTAACGTTAACAAGTTTTTAATCGGAAGATCCCGTTTCTACGCAAATCACTCTTGAACAAAGTTACAACTTGAACTAGTGATCAAAGAAGTAAATTCATGTTTTGAAAATTCACATTTTAAATAGGACAAAACATTTTTTCAAAAATACACATGACAAATTATTTTTTAAATATTAAGAAATGTTTTAATGGAAAAATAAGTTTGAAAATCACAACAGCTATTTTTCCCCCCAAAATCAGCTCCAACCTTCCCCAAATAAGTTTTCACCAGAAAAGACAAAATTTGGAGCGTCCTAGTCTACCACGGCTCCACGGTACCGTTAAATTTAACGGAGCCGTGGGTCATTTAGTGGAGCCGTCCGTACCATTTTGAATTGTAACGTTCAGATTTTCTTTGCCTATAAATACCCACCTCTTTCACAGTTTTAGGCACCCTTCACACACAGAAAAATCCCTTAGTTAAATCCTCTCACACCTTTCACTTCTAAGGTCATTTAGATTAGTTTTTCTTTGTTTCAAGAGTGATCCAATCATCCTTCAAGTGATCCTCTTCATACCTCTTCACTAGCAAGAGAAGAACACAAGTATCCAAGTTGATACAAGGTGTTGTCATCCCTCTTCATTAGCAAGAGAAGAACTCAAGTAATCAAGAAGATACTAGAGTTATAGTTGATAGGTTTTTGTAACACTTGTTACAACCTTGTTGTGTCTTAGCATACATCAAGTTTATTTTCTTTTTGTGAGTGAGAGTGAAGATCAAGTGTGATCTATAGAGATAGTGAACATCTCTTGAAGCCATTGGGCTTGTGTGATTGATCAAGAAGATCAAGGGTCATTAGGTTAGTGTTAGTTGAGTAGAGTGAAGTGAGTGTTGATCATTGTGATCGTGTTGAGATCTTGGTGATCTCTTGAAGCCATTGGGCTTGTGTGTTTGGTCACGTGGACCTTGGTAGATTGGTGCTAGCTAAGATTAGCACTCGACATCTAGCTTAGTGTCGGAAATAGGATAAGCGACGTGTACGGTTTTCTCCGCCTGAAGGGAGGTTGTTGATATAGTGTTTGAAACTCTCGAGTGTGGTACTCGGGGAGTGGAGTAGGGGAAGAAGAGCTTCGTAGCCGAACCACTATAAATCCTCTGTCTCGGTTTGATCTTTCCAACTCTACTCTTTACTTTTGTTTGTTATTATTACGTAGCTTAGTTTGTAGTTCATATTGGTGTTGTTTGATTACACATAGAGTTCGAATCAAAGTTTCCAATAGCATACTTTTAAAACAAGATTTTTAAAAGAAGTTTTTAAACCGGTAAACTATTCAACCCCCCTTCTAGTTTCCCACAATTGGTATCAGGAGCCACGCCAGTCAAGTTTTTAAAGTATATTGTATTTTAAAGCTTGAACCGATCAATGGATTCCGACAAATATCTAGAAGGGCAATCTATGCAAAGACCACCACTTTTCGAAACCGATTGTTTTATTTTTTGGAAAACAAGATTCGAAACGTATGTGAAATCAAAAGACATTGATCTTTGGCATGTTATTACCGAGGGTGACTTTCAACCTATTCAAAAGAATCCGGAAACTAAAAAGGATGAAATAGTTTCTTATGATAAACAAAGTGATGAACTTAAAAGAAAATTAGCCAAAAATAATGAGGCTAAAATGATGATTTATAATGCTTTGCCTAAAAAAGAATTTGAAAGAATTTTTATGTGTAATACGGCAAAAGACATTTTGAAAACTTTGTTAGTCACTCACCAAGGTAATAACCAAGTCAAAGAGAACAAGATAGATCTTCTTGTTCAACAATATGAACAATTCTCCATTTCGGAGGATGAGTCAATAGATAATGCTTTTGCTAGATTTAATACTATTATCACTAGTCTTAAAGCTCTTGATGAAGGTTATTCTAGTAAGAACTATGTTAGGAAGTTTCTTAGAGCTCTACATCCTAAATGGAGAGCAAAGGTCACCGCCATAGAAGAGTCAAAGGACTTGGCGGCATTGTCACTCGATGAACTTATAGGAAACTTGAAAGCTTAATGATATACTTGATGAAGGAACTAAAAAGCTTAATGATATACTTGAAAATATTAGATATAGTGAACATCACCGTTCGGGTTTAGGATTTGACCCAAATCAGGCTTCTACAAGTAGTACTAAACAAGTAAAATTTGTAATGCCTGAAAAGTCCATGTCTGAAGGTGACGGCACCATTAAAGATACAGACGGCACCACTAAATTTAGTGGTACCGTGGTACCATTAAACCAAGTCAAGTAGTTGTAAATAGAACTAGAGTGTCTACTCAAAGTATAGAAGAAACCAAAGGCTTTAACAAACCATTGTCATCTCCCGAACATGGATTTGTAAAGCGTGACACTAGGTCAACTACTCTTCCACCTAGAAAGGTACACTCTCCCAAACCTCGGTCTAGAACTCCTCTACCGAGAGGTAACTTTAGAAGACAAAATCATCCAAGTAACTTTCCCGTAACTTGGAATGATCGTCCATCACAAAGTTACTTACCATGGGAAATGTGTCCTCCATTCTCACATCCTAAACTAACGCAACAAATGCGTAGGATGTTTAACTCTAACAACTTTGGACCCATGAGATATTGGGGACCAGATGTTTGAACATTTGTTTTGCTAGGAAAACATGAGTGTAAATAAACTTTGGAGTATAACAAAAGGAGTATGATGCGTTATCAAGCATACCCAGTGACGCAATAGTCAAGTCGTGTCTTTCATGCTTAACATTCAACAAAGGTACCCTTGTCTACTAGTTTTAAGAGTAAACACCTTAGGCACAGGTACGCTTTCTTAAAACACCCTTTGTTAGTAGTAATGTTTGGCATGAAATAGTGTAGTTAGAATCTAACATGGTTGGCACTATAACACAGAAACTCTATTCACATCTCATCATGCCAAATTCATCTTGTCCAGAAATGTTCGATGATCGCTTGAAGATCATGCGTGACAAGTTTGAATTAAGCATTGATGAGTGAATCAAGTTCCCTTCCTTGCACATATTTAATCTTGCCTAAATGAAGTATCCCTGTAAACTTATGTATACTATATGTATGAGATACATAGTTTAAGTAATAGTCTCTATTGACAATAACGCCCATATCCGCAAATGCGAAACTCACAAGAGACGAAGAAAGTGAGTGCGCGGATATAACTAGGTTAAGGGCATAATAGGTAAAGTAGTTTACCTAACGGCAAGTAGGTCCATTATCATGAATAGTGTTGGCTTTGTGCCCACTTGTAAGAAGTATCCCAAAACTTCTTACATCAAAGTGTTTAATGTATCATACCATACATTAAAGATACTATACACTTGAGATTTCGATATCTTGAGGAGATTGATGTAGAAAATGTTTCTATACCAACTCTGATAATGTGAGAGTTAATGTGGGTTGAAACATAATGAGTAATGTTTGTACCTTCATAGGTTGATTTACAAACATCTTGGTTCCCCAAGAAACAAACTACTCTTGTTGTCACCACGACCGAAACCGAGTACGCAAGCGCCGGAAAGGCATGACAACAAACACTATAGATGAGACAACTCCCTGTGAAGAGTAGCAGTCAAGATGCCATTAGACTTGTCCGGGAACCCTATAGTTTGCTCATGAACGAAGCTCGTTGAAGTACGTCATCTCCCCACGGAAAGACATCTCCTCCGTCATGATAACGTCAAATGAGAAATCTTTTCTTTGAAAAGTATTTCTTCTCACCTTAACTTTTTCATTCTCGTCAAATGACCTCTTAATACTCCATTGGAATTATTAATGTCATTTCTCACGTCTCATCATATGACTTTTCAAGTCATTCCTCATATCCCGCTCATGACTATTTCAATATTTCTATGGAAATATTAAAGTCATCTCACACTTCCATCCTATTCTCGACTCATGACTCTTGAATATTTCATTAGAAATTTCAAGTCATTCCCTAAGCCTTATCCCATGACTTCGTAATATTTCACTGGAAATATTAACGTCATTTCTCGCGTCTCGTCATATGACTTTTCAAGTCATTCCTCTCATCCCGCTCATGACTATTTTAATATTCCTTCGGAAATATTAAAGTCATCCGTCACGTCATACCTCATAACCTTTCATCCCTTCTATGACCTCTCGAAAGTTTCGCGGGAAACATTGAAGTCATTCTCTACAAATCGTTCATGACTTTTTAAGTCATATCTTTCACTCGTCACATGACTCATGAATATTTCACGGGAAATATCTAGTCATTCCTTGTGTCGCGTACTCCGACTAATTAAATATTTCATGGGAAATATTATAGTCATCCTCCTAAACAAAACTCATAACTTCTATTTATTTCACGGGAAATACTAGAAGTAAATTCTCATCCAATGACATCTTAGTCAATTTCCTCGGAAACACTAAGGTCATTTCCGGTCATCCCATTTAATCATCTTTCGTCAAAAAGGTTTATTAGGTATAAACTTTTTCCTCGTGTCAAAAAGTCTTACTAAATAAGTAAGATTAATCAGCCAAAAGTCAAAACAGAAGAAAAACTGGATCATCGATATACGGCTCCACTAAAGAGCCACGGCTCCACTAATGTTTAGTGGAACCGTGGAGCCGTGCATCTGAAAAACGCGCCCAGTCACTCTTTTCTTCTGCACAAACTTTCCAAACACTCAAAACCTCTTCCACTTGCTGTCAAAATCGAACCATAACACCATAATTCAACTAAACTCTTGCAAATCAAGATTGAGGCATTGGAATTAACAAATCCTAACCACAACATCATCAATTGTAAGTAATTCACTCTTATTTTCTTTTAATTTGAGTCTAGGGTTTGTTCTTGAGTATAAATCCGAATTGGGGATTTTCAAAATTAGTTAAACCCTTGTGAAATTAAGACTAGGATTAGACAATGTAGTATTCACATGATTCCCTAAACCTAGGATTTCCAAAAACCCATTTATGTTGCAAAACCTAATCCGAAATTAATCACTAAATTCGGATTATGATTGATTATTTGTAATGGAATCATGTTTAGGATGATTAAAATTGGATTAGGAACGTTCTGCATTAAAGCTTTTCAATCTTAAAGCTTGTTGGCACCATGATTGAGGCATTTGCCAAACACCCCAATTCGATTATTTTTCTAAAAACTTCACAAGTCTAGGATCATGAAACCTTTTTCATACATTGTTGATGTAAAAACGTTTTTGCATGCATACATGAACTCTCAAATATGGCTCGAAGTACATAATTGATATGTATTGTTCGACATATTTGATTGAGCAAAAGTGAAGTTAGGAGCGTTTGGGTAATCTCTTTAGGATAATTTTAGAGTCGAGATTGCCGCACCTCCACATTGTTTGTATTTAGGCACACACACTAGAAGTTTAATCATTAAAATGCAACGAACTAACATATACAAAAATATTTTTTTTTGTAGACAAACAATGCCTCGGAATGATTATCAATTAACCCGAAAATACATCATTGAAACACTTGAAAACCCAAACATCACTGATGAACAAAAAGCTTATTTTTCCAAAGTGCTAACACGATACATACACGAAGGGCGTGTAGTCGATGCACTTTATGTCATGTCAGATAGAGTCAGTGCTTGTTTCCCTTCTATTCGGTTCGATTGTTTATACACAATAAACGATCAAATATGTCCCCTTTTCGTTCTTGAATTTTACAGTCGTGTTCGTACCTACACTGACTCTGACGAAAACGTCTTTCTTGACTTTTGGATTCAACACCAAAATATCACCCTATCTGTCACTCAGTTTGGTGAAATCCTTGGTGTTCCCTCATATGGTCAGTGTGCTTACACCAACGACCATTCTCTAGAGTCTCTTTACTACAATGTTGAGATAGAAGGTGCCTATAGTACCCAAATTCCCGACATTGAAGTAATCAAACAAATTATCCAAATTCCTCGAGTCGCCAACACGTACCAAAAACGTGATGGATCCGTTGTCTTTCTCGACCCATCCAAAATCTACCTCAGGGAACTCCGTCCCAACCTCAGAAGTTGGGAACTTCTTCTACGTGAAAATGTGTTAAGCCTTGCGGGCAACCGTGATCACGTACCGGCAAGTCTTGCCCTTATGCTCTACTGTCTTAGTATCGAGGAACCATTCAACCTCGCATACTACATGGTCAAACGGATGGCCAACATTCATCGTCGGTCCGATGAGCTCATGCCATACGGCATGTTGCTTACTCGTTTATTCAGGTGGGTCATGGAACATTTCCCACATCTTCAAAGTGTCGACTATGTCCTAGTCAATCCGGTTATGCACCCACTTGGTGGACCACAACGTCGCACAAAGCAACGTAAGGACAAAGGGTCCAAACGTGGTCGTAAATCCACTTCCGATATTCCCCATTCATCCTCCTCCTTCAGTCACGAATCATCATCTGAACCCATGGATGAGGACGATGATGAGGTGAACGAAGAAGGAACTTCTAGCCCTCAAATCCCTTCTCCCGACACCTACTTTCGTAATCTTGATACCTCATCATTTCGACGTACAACCGACCTCGAAAATGGGATGGTAAATCTATCCCACATGATGAGAAGGCAAACCTCAATGTACAATAGACAAGTGGAGATGCATGAGCAAACTATCGGGGGATTCAAGTCCATCGGCAAGGCGATCAAAGGGCTTGGAAACAAAATTAAGAAGTTGGGGAAAAGAAAGGATTAGATGGAAATAATTTAAGTAGTATTATTAATATAAGTATTATGATTAAAATACTACTAATAGTTTGTGGCATTGTTGCCTAATACATTAACTTGCTTGATGTGTTTCCTTTTAACATGATTAATTCTCTTGTTAATTAATCCTCATGTTGCTTTATCTTGCATGTTAGTTTATTTTATTCCATGCACTAGATGTTAAAAATGCTTGAATTCATGCATGCTTAATAGTTGCCTAAATACATAGATGATCACATGATCAAGTTAGTTGCTAGTTGAAACTAGCTTTAGGAATTCTATGTGTTTAGTAATTTGAGGCTTTGAGATTTGCAGCCAATGGATTCCCCAGAAATTTCCCCATTTAGGCTGCCTAAAACCTGCAGACCTGGAAAGAAGGTCAAAAGAGCCACGGCTCCATTAAATAGGCCACGGCTTCACTAAATTTAGTGGTGCCGTAGCACCTTTAATGGTGTCGTGCCTCTGGAAGACGAAAACTGTTCTCTTCCACTTTTTGACTATCTTTTCCAGAAAATCTGCAACCAAAACCTGATTCCCATGCACCCAAATCCCCAAATCCAACATCTCAAACTTGCATGCTTATGTTTTGGCTATTTAAGCTAACATTATGCATTGCCATCCTTACACCCATCCTTACACCTTCACACTCACCATATCACAATCATGGGATCAAGGGTATTCAAGAAGCAAAAATTCTACATCAAACCAACAAATGAAACCACTCAAATTGATCAATGGATCAAGAGTACTCACACATCACAAATCTCACCAAACACCAAAGAGACAATTTTCATTGATCTCACCGTGGATGATGATGATGATACACACACACCCATAGCCTCAACCAAATCATCATCTTCTTTCACTACACCCCATGCTCCATCCAAGGCAACATCAACCAAACCAACATCCTCATCCTCCACAACCTTTAGAACCAACACACCTTTAACCTTCACCCCATCATCTTCACCATCACCACAACCTTTAGCCCTCACACTAGCCCTATCACCCATATCACCTTTTGAACTCACCCTTTCACCAAACACTCCCTTTGAATTTGGGAGCAACATATCATCACCTTCACTATCACCATCACCTCAACCCTTAATGGGTTATCCAATCATGTATCCCCTTCACTCACACACCTTGAGTTGCCCTTGTTGCAACTACAACCTTGAACTCATCATGAACCTTAGAGATGAGCTTAGCTATAGGTTTTCATACCTAGAACACCTTCTCACACCACCCATAGGACCCATCATCCTTTCACCTCCTCCACCACACAATAGCCCAAACTAAACATGATTATGTTTAGTCCCTCCAATAAATGATTAGGAACCTTTTGAAGTTGGAAGCAAATCTAGAAGCCTCATGTTACTTTAGAAGTTTATGTGCCTTCTTGTTAGTTTAATTTGCTTTCCTAATTTAGTCATACTTATGTATGACATTTAATTTATGCTTATGTAATGGGTTTTTCATTTTGGCTACTTAGCCATATTTCTCTTATTGTGGTTGGATATTTGTCTTATGTGCTACTTGTTAGATATTGTATATTTGTCGTCTAACTTTGTTTTGTAGCACGATCCATTGCTCGATTCCTTTGTGTTCTCCAAATGAGGGGGAGTACATATCAAGGGGGAGCCTTAACCACCTTTTTGATTTGACAAAAAGGGGGAGAAATGGGAGTAAACTCATTAAAAACTTGTTAAAACTAATTTTAACCTAAAATGAGTTTATATTTTGTCATCATCAAAAAGGGGGAGATTGTTGATGCAAATAATGTTCTAAAAACGTTATTTATATCTTTCGATTACTTCACGTTTTGAGGATGACAAAATGTGAACTCACGTTACGTTAAAATTAACGTTAACAAGTTTTTAATCGGAAGATCCCGTTTCTACGCAAATCACTCTTGAACAAAGTTACAACTTGAACTAGTGATCAAAGAAGTAAATTCATGTTTTGAAAATTCACATTTTAAATGGGACAAAACATTTTTTCAAAAATACACATGACAAATTATTTTTGAAATATTAAGAAATGTTTTAATGGAAAAATAAGTTTGAAAATCACAACAGCTATTTTCCCCCCCAAAATCAGCTCCAACCTTCCACCAAATAAGTTTTCACCAGAAAAGACAAAATTTGGAGCGTCCTAGTCTACCACGGCTCCACGGTACCGTTAAATTTAACGGAGCCGTGGGTCATTTAGTGGAGCCGTCGTACCATTTTGAATTGTAACGTTCAGATTTTCTTTGCCTATAAATACCCACCTCTTTCACAGTTTTAGGCACCCTTCTCACACAGAAAAATCCCTTAACTAAATCCTCTCACACCTTTCACTTCTAAGGGTCAATTAGATTAGTTTTTCTTTGTTTCAAGAGTGATCCAATCATCCTTCAAGTGATCCTCTTCATACCTCTTCACTAGCAAGAAAAGAACACAAGTATCCAAGTTGATACAAGGTGTTGTCATCCCTCTTCATTGGCAAGAGAAGAACTCAAGTAATCAAGAAGATACTAGAGTTATAGTTGATAGGTTTTTGTAACACTTGTTACAACCTTGTTGTGTCTTAGCATACATCAAGTTTATTTTCTTTTTGTGAGTAGAGTGAAGATCAAGTGTGATCTATAGAGATAGTGAACATCTCTTGAAGCCATTGGGCTTGTGTGATTGATCAAGAAGATCAAGGGTCATTAGGTTAGTGTTAGTTGAGTAGAGTGAAGTGAGTGCTGATCATTGTGATCGTGTTGAGATCTTGGTGATCTCTTGAAGCCATTGGGCTAGTGTGTTTGGTCACGTGGACCTTGGTAGATTGGTGCTAGCTAAGATTAGCACTCGACATCTAGCTTAGTGTCGGAAATAGGATAAGCGACGTGTACGGTTTTCTCCGCCTGAAGAGAGGTTGTTGATATAGTGTTTGAAACTCTCGAGTGTGGTACTCGGGGAGTGGAGTAGGGCGAAGAAGAGCTTCGTAGCCGAACCACTATAAATCCTCTGTCTCGGTTTGATCTTTCCAACTCTACTCTTTACTTTTGTTTGTTATTATTACGTAGCTTAGTTTGTAGTTCATATTGGTGTTGTTTGATAACACATAGAGTTCGAATCAAAGTTTCCAATAGCATACTTTTAAAACAAGATTTTTAAAAGAAGTTTTTAAACCGGTAAACTATTCAACCCCCCTTCTAGTTTCCCACACCTAAGTTTAATAGGATAAGTACTCTTTAGGTGTCAAACTAAGACAAATGTGCTTACTCAAGAAAATGATGTTAATAACATAGTAGCATAAGTAGTTTAACATCTTTAGTAGCATAAGTATATACATGTTACTTATACATGTTACATACATTTACATTTACATAGCTTACATTTTAATTCTTAAAATAGAAATATGTACATGACATCATTGCATACATCATAGTAATATCTTTAGGATATCTTGAAGATTTAGAGAATATCATGGAAAGATCTTCAAGCAAAGAATTAGATTTGATAATATCTTGGCAAGATTTAAAAAGATTTGGAAAGATATTCTGTCAGGGTCTGGCGAAACCAAAACCCATAAGGGACGGACCCCTGGATTTGGTTTCCCCAAATCCGTAGGTCGGTTTTTACAATTTGCCTATAAATAGTAGCCCATTGTTTACCCATTGTTTCATCCACTTGATCATACATTCTCTCTACCCTTTGCATACATTTAGATCAGTAGTAAACCATGTAGAAACATACATTAATCACCCTTTCCATCATGATCATAATGTTACTAACTTTCATTATGTTGTAAGCATACACTCCTAATGATCTTGTGAAGCAAGCTGAGAGATCGTGAGTCATCATCCATCATAAGCATAGCATACCTTATGATCTACCAAAAGACTTGGATATCTTGAAGTCATCATTCACCAAAGCATACCAACATATGAAGATTCAAAGGCAGTTGACATCCTCAATGTTTGAAGACTTCTTATCCAAGAAGTTCATGTAGATTCCACATACATGCATATATGAATATCCATCACAACAAGTTTAGGGAGCTTGTGATCTTCATCCATTGAAGGCTTCCTATCAATGGAAGTTCATTTAGATTAGCCATTCATATCCAGTGGACATTTATGTCATGGATCATTATTGTAAACATCATTGCATCACAATCTAAACATCAAACTAGATTAGGTGGTTTATGTGTTTGTGCCATAAAACACAAGGTTTCTATGTTGGGCCATAAAACATATTGGGAGTGGTTGTACCCTTGTAAAAGAACTCGACATCTAGCTTAGTGTCGGAAATTTTATAAGCGACGTCAGGTTGGTTCTACCTCGAACTAGAACCCGGTATTTAGCTTTGTACCGGAAAAAGTGTAAGCGACGAATGTAAGGTTTTCTCCACCTAGAATGGAGCTTGTTGATCTAGTGAAGTAACTCTCGAGTTGAGTACTCAGGGAGTGGAGTAGGGCGGAGAGGAGCTCCGTGACCGAACCACTATAAATCATCGTGTTCGGTTTGCGCTTTCTTTTATTTATTGCTTTACTATTATGTTAGCATTATATGATTGCTTGTGTTGTGACTTGTTGATAATACTTATGTGACAACATGTTTTAGTTTATGCTAGTCATAAACTACAATTGACATCTTTCATATTAGAACAAGCTAAATTGAAAATTTGATACAACAAGTTTTAAGTTTTAAAAACGGGAACGTATTCACGCCACCTTTACGTTTTCACAACTTTTTTAGCGAGAAAAATTGACTGGCTCACAAAATTTCAATGACTGGTTTCGCTCACTCAGGATTGTCTTGCGAGTGTCTGAGAAACTGGAATATTTGTATAAGCTTTGTCCGGCTGAACCAAATGCTGAAACTGCAACTGATAGCAGAGTGGAAAGTTGAATACAAGAAACATAATGATGTGGCTCGTTTGATGTTGGGAGCAATGATACCTGCTTTACAAAATAAGTTTAAGAACTTTTTCCCTCGTAACATGCTCAACGAACTCAGACGTATGTTTGAGAAGCCACAAGCTGTTGAAGTTTATGATTCGATTGATGCTCTTCATAGCTGTAAGCAGGCAGAAGGTAAACCTGTAAGTGCACATGTGTTGAAAATGAAGGGTTACATGGACCAACTACAAGAACTTGTTAAAATCTATGAACAGGATCTTGCTATTAACTTAATCAATAGATCCCTGAATAAGGAATTTAGTGGTTTTGTTCGTAACTTCAATATGCATTGCGTGGGGAAGACAGTAAGTGAATTACACGCATTGCTTATTGATTACGTGAAAGGTTTACCACAGAAGGCTCCTATACCCCAGATACTTGCTTTTCAAGGGGGTAGAATTAACAAGCCAAATGCAAACAAGAAGGGTAAGGGAAAGGGAAAGGCTGATAAGGGTAAGCAAGTTATGGCCTATCAACCTGAACCTAAGAAATACCCTCCTAAGAAGAAGGTAAATTCCAAAAAGGATCAGGCTTGCCACTACTGTCATATAGTTGGTCACTGGAAGAGGAATTGTCCTCTTTATCTCGAAGAGTTGCGAGCAAATAAGAACAAGAAGTCTGGGCACTTGAGCGCCAGCACTTCAGGTAACTTATTTATGATTGAATTATTTACTCTAAATCATAAAATTAATTCCTGGGTATATGATACTGGATGCGGTATTCACATTTGTAATACACTAAAGGGGTTTAGAGTTGAAAGGAAGCTCGCCTATAGGGGCACTATGAAGCTATAAAGTGAAACTGCTATCCAAACAACCTAGAGGGGCACTATCAAGCTACAAAATAAGCTTGTAGATCAATAAGCTAAGCCTCAAAAACTCTAAACAACTAAAAATCACCTACCAAGGAACACATAAAACAATTTTTATACATTTTGAAACAGATTTGAGCTTAAAAATAAGCTGAGAAATACTGACAGATGAAGATTAACAGACTTAAAAGAAAAACTTGAAATCAGACTGAACCACTACTTTCTAAGCTACAATTAAGCCACTAAAAGCCAATGAAATAAGCTAAAACTTTGAAACAACAGAGAACACCAACTAAAGAGCACATAAAACAACTTTTAGATGATTTTAACAAAAATTGAGCTTAAAAATAAGCTGATAATACAGGACAGTTACACTATTTTTTTGGTTTTTTATAACTTTTTCAAAAAACTTGCAGACTCACTTTTAGACTACAAAACTTACTAAATGACTACAAACTGAATTAACTAAGCTAAATAGATGCCTTAAACTGATTTTTTGAACCAAAGTTTAACTCAACTAGAGAACTTTTAAGCAATTGGACTCAATAAGCTCACACAAACCATTTTAAGCTTTAAAACTTTGAAATCTTAACTAAAAGCTATTAAACTTTCCAAAAATGATTTTAACTACTTAATAAACTAATTTTAAGCTAGACAAACTTGGCTTAATAGCCAAAACCAACACTAGCAGTTTTAGCACTTGGCTAAAAATGAGATCCAAACACCCCTTTAACTTCTTCAAATTGATTTTAAACTGATTTAGACTAAATTTAGCTGAGAATTTTGAAAACATATTATAGACTAAATAAATTAAGATCTAATAAACAATTAACAACTTCTAAAAATTACTTAACAATAAGCTATAAGAATAAGCAGATTCAAGCTATACTCAAGCAGATTATACCAAATACTTAAAGATTAAACTAATACTACTAGATCTAAGCAAATTAAACTCAAATAAGCAAATATAAAGCAAAAACAAGCAAGAATAAGCACAGAATAAGCAGTAAGCAGAACTATTAAGCTATAAGCAGTATTTAAGATAAAAATGAAATTTGAAAACTTACAACAACCTTATCTTAACAAAGGTTGATTAAAGCTCGAGAAGCTACTCTACAAGCTGCTTATAATAAGCTAGAGTAAGCCCTATAAGCCCTTCCAGATTTGGCTTATCTTCCAATTTAGCTTACCCTTACTTAAAACCAAATTACCAAAACAAATTCCTTCCAAACCTTGCAATCACATATCCAAAAGCTCAAATAAGCTTAGAGAACCTTATTTGAGTGTTTGAGAGTGTTTGTGTGACAAATGGTAATTTTCCATTTTAATAATTATGATTAATTATCAGAAATGCGCATTATTTATTTTCTGACATCTGTTAATGAGAAATTATTTTATTTAACTGTTTATTTCATTATAATAACTCAAAACACGTTGATACGTGATTCACCAAATATTGGAATGAGCTCACACGCGGACCACGAAAATCAAATACACTTAATATATAATCAAACGGATCCTTATAATCATTTCACAGCCCAATTTTCCCTTGGCCTGTTACTATTCATAAGCCCAACCCATTTCCTAAGTTTTATTTATTTCACTTAACCACTCGAAAAACTCACCAAACTTGACCTCGTTTTCTTTCAATTTCGACACACACCTTATGCAATATTTTTGCACCACTCAACTCCCCTCACACCATGGAATTAGTATCTCGAATCCCAACTTTTATTTCGAACATTTGATATATAAACGAAGGCCAAAGTAAATCGCCATTAACACACATTTTAGTTTTTTCACTAATATTACCAATTCGATTCAAACTAAATTCTACCTAGTATATTTATTTTTCTATGATCATGTATGTGTTCCCAAGCTCAATTCTCAAACTTTTACACAATATCACACGACAATATCTTGTTTTGGACATTTTAGCATGTCGACACCTTGTATATATATACCCAACTCGACACAAAATCACACCAACACATAAGCCCTCCCCAAATGACCCTAAAAATCAAACACAAATCTTCTTAAAGTCTTCATTCCCTGCCATAACACTATTCGACCCAAGTTGAGTTTCTAAAAGTTCAATATACACATTTATATGTCGACATACACTCACGTATATGTATACCACATGGCTCTTACACACAAAGACTTTCAAGCAAAATTATTCTTTTTGCTCCCTCATTTCTCTACCAACAATGTCGAATATTGCATCAACTTGCCATTTAAAATAGATATTGAGTATATACATGCACTTTTCCTTCCTACATAAATCCCATTCACACCATATTATATTTGCATGCAATTCTTCTAGTATTGCTCACCATAATCGAACCACAAAGACCAGGAGAAATTTTCTTTTCCATTCGAGCTACATTCAAGGCATAAAAATCCCATTCGAAGCTTGTTTATAAGTTCTAGCGGGTTTTGGAGATCTCTATTTGATTTATAGTTCGTTACCCGTAAAACTCTCACCATCTTGAAGTTGTAAGTCTTCACAACCCGATTTCTATACGTTCCTTTGAGTTTTAATGTCCTATGCATCGTATATTTATTGTTACGAACGTATATATTTCCTTATGTATTTTACGTACCTCGTTATTATTTATTTTAGTGAAACTTGGTTGCCTCATATGATGGAAGGCTAGGGACCAAGTTTACATCATCACACCACGTTTACTTATTCGTTTTCATGCTTAACGAACACCCATTTTAAGTTCATGTCACACGTATAAAATTATAACTCATAATATAAGTCACTTTTATTTTTGAAACAACTTATTATGTCGATTAGAATGGGCTCGATAGAATAGAAATGAAACATACACTATATCATTTTTATTGTGCAACTCAATTCTCTATAATCTCATTGACCAAATTTAAGTTTGGAGTTTCCCCTCATAAGCTCAAATAAGTTCTTTAAAATCCCCTAAGCTTAGGCTACTCGAAAGACTGTTTTTGACACTTATATTATTCGATGGGCTTATTAGCCCAATAAGTACAAAATAAGCAATATGTATAAGCAGTGGGTATAGGCCTTTTGAATATGATTTTGTCACCTTAAAACAAGCCCAATCCCAAGCCCAACTTCCTTTAAAACTCCCAGGATCTAAAAACGTTAACGGGCCTTTAAATTGGCTCGTTAAGCCCATCAACTTAAAAATAAGCTCTTTGACCAATAAGCTGTTAAATTTAACTCAAATAAGCTTAATAAGGATACTGAAATTTTCAGAAATCTTTACCACTTTTTTTGTGATTTTTGGACTAAGTTTGCAAAACTGTAGGAAATAACCATCTTGATTGTGTGGATGATTCGGGTGGTCTTGGTTCATGGAAGATTAGATCCATGGTTTAGATGAGATGAACTAGAGAGAGAGAAAAGGAGACTCTTGAGAGAAAATCTGGATCTATTAGATTCAATGTGCGTTTGTGACAAGAGTTCCAACCCTTCCTAAGTGTGGGAAGGGGTATTTATACTTACTAATATTATGCCCCTAGTGGGCTGTGGAGTGAGCTGACAGTGGGGAAAGCCCCGACCCACTCCACAAATATAACTACGACTAATACTATTAATACTAATATGAATATTACTAAGCTAATATAAATAAGCCTACGAGCTATATAAATGCTAATTAGATACTCGGGGTGACCGAACCTTCATTTGAATATTTATATTCCTAACAATCTCCCCCTAAGGGAGGTCACCCCGGAAATAATAACTTGAATTCTAGCATTTTGTCTTCTGAAGATGTCTTCATAGCTCGTAGTCTTTGATTCTTCATTGTCTTGAAACATCATGCATTCAGCAGTGAACTTTTGATGACCTTTCCTTTGTCTTGGATGATTTTGAGTATTCTTCGAAAATATCATCCAGCATGTATCTTCAAGCCATCTTTCAGTAGTATGTCTCCACGTGATGTGTAAATCTTTGAGCCGACATGCTCACACTATTTGGTGTCATGATCTTTAGCATCAGAGTTTGCAGAAGCCGTGTTAAAGGTCTTTTAGGTTGATCATGACATTGTTGAGTTACAATGATGATGTAGTGTGAACATGTGGTAGAGGATTGGCATCTTTTCTGCAACCAGCTACAACCGCATTCAGCTGCAACCTCAATCAGCTACAACCGCAAACAGCTGCAACAGCAATCAGCTTCAACCGCCAGTTGTTCCTGCATACGACAGTTAGCAATAAAACGTCCGGTACTTACAAGTTCGGACTTCGAGATTGTTAACAGCATAGTGTGAAAACTCTCTCTAATCCTTACCAAGACCGTTCCTAATCGAAAACCCACAGAGGGCTTTTTAAGATCGAACGTAGCACATCAACGATTAGGTGAGTCGCTGGAGATCACTCCACGACTGTAGACCGTTTGAAACCGCCGCGACCACTAAGCGTAATCCATAAAGAATTACCTAAGTGACCTGCTTTCAGGGCTGCTTGATGTTGACCCTGGCAGGAATTTCCATTCAATCATTGAGAATTACATTAGTAGATTCTCTCATAAATGTTCTGGCAGATTGCTAAGATCTGCGAAGGACTCATGAGTTTACACCTGGTGTCCTTAATGTTGAACAACCAGTGTAGAAATAGTTTGTGTCCCTAAGAGATCTTTTTATGCATCTCGTGGCTCTAGACTCTATTGTGCGTTTTGATTTAGTGAGCGGAGGCTGGAGAGGACTGCCACCTTTTCAATATCATCTAACTCGGAGTGAGATAGACGATAGAAATGTATTGAGCTCCGTGACAATTGAAACAAGAGTCCTTTGAGGGACCTTGAGTGGCTAGGGAGGTTGGCAGCGTATCACTGGGTCCATGATACTTTGTCTTCAATGCCAGCAATCAACTATGTGATTCTGACAGCATATGTATTGACCCGGTTTCTGCCTAAGTTGTAAGGAGGGCTATTTCTTTTCACCCTTTATCTTTACAATTCTTTTTCATTCTTCAACCCCTTCAGTGCTTACCGAGACTTCATAACTAACACCTTGTTGGGTTTGTTCCAGTGTTAGCTCCATCTCAGTCGACACTCTTCCCTTAATCACACTTTTCTCCTTTTTAATCATACCTAAGGACTTCTACACTAACTAGTGGATTGCCCCTGGGTAGATCCCTCCGGCTCTGGCGGGATCGTGGGAACTTGAGCCTAACCTAACCATCCTTATAACTCCGTGCATTAATTAAAATGGTTTGTCTTTGGTATTCATCCACGATTGCCAAAACAAATCTTTGAAAAATCTCCCAAAGTGTTCATGATTCTGAAACACATTTTTGCAGACACTTGAGAGTTTTATATTTTTCAAATGCTCCCCCTCAACATGTGCTCGGTTGATTGTTTTATAAATTTGCACATGTTAGGTAGAGCTCGCACTTTTTGAATTGATCAACTTTCAGTGAACATGACCGATTCGAGACACGCTTACATCACTAGTTAGACTAGCTTGAAATTATTACCCGGCCTGGTCAAGTCCACAGAAAGTTTCTCGAAACGGTACACTCTACTCAGACACATCCTTTTCGAGACACGCTTACATCACTGGTTAGACCAGCTTGAAATTATTACCCGGCCAGGATATGTCCTTTCGAACAATGACAGTATAGGTTTCGTCAATTCATTGGTTAAGTCTGAGTCACGATCTCATGCTATGCCAAATCCTTTTTGTCCATTTGCTCCCCCTCAATATGTGCATCGATATACGAAAGAGTTTAGCACATATGGGAGAGCCTAACGTTTAATTCCAAAACATCACATTTTCATCAGGTTTCATATTTAAATCACATTCTCTCCCCCGATCAAAAATTTCAAACCTTTTGAGATTTGTGATCCCAATTGATTTAAATAAGTTAGAAAATGTGGGAGAAAATGTGTCCGATTTAATGTAGTCTGATGATGGAACATACTATGCTCCCCCTTAATCTAAGAGGGAGATTCACTGCTTATTATGCACAAAGTGATTATTATGACACAAATGATATTGACCTTTTTGCACAGATGATGTAATCACCCGCTTTTCTGAGTTAGTAGTCAACATCAATTATCCATCCACCAACAAGTCTTTCGCAAATATCGTTGATCCCCACTTGGCGAGACCAAAATAGATGAATGGTGGTGGCGGTGATGACGGTGTTGTTGTTGTTGTTGCTGCCGATGTTGTTGTCGTGGTGAATTCCGAGCCAATCAATAGAGTTTGAACGTCTGATCAAATGGTTAGAATGGGAACTGGTACATTCATTTTGGCTATGGAATCTGCATAAGAATATCAACACAGATATACATACATACAGATACACTATTCCTAAATAGCTACCCTTCAGCAGCTTGCCACATTATAATACCAAGTTCATCTTATAATCAAACCATAATCAGGAACTACGTCAAACCACTATCTAGCATGAAGAGCAATTAGCAATCATGAACATGGCAATTCACACAGATTTCAATATTTAATTCAGGATCTTAGGAACATGATTCTAACATAATAGCAATCTACCTAAGCGAATCCTGAGAACATATGCACAATATCAACAAAATTAAGCAGCAGAGACAAACAACATTTGAAACTCATTCACTTGTTCATACAAATGTCAGTGGAGCATTCAAGAACATCAAACACATCGGGTTTTCTAACTTCTTTCAGATTTTGAGTTTTAATGTATCTAGGGGATTAAACGAGGATTCCAAAGAGATACAAATGAACCTTCTAGTTATATGAAGCTAGGATACTACAAGCAAATTGCACATAATGTCCTAAACTTTCTAGCAACTAACACACTTGGTCATTTGATATATTTAAGCAATATCCTCTTCAACTAATACCCCATTAACTGCAAAACCTTTTCTAAGAGTCATGAATTAATCAAGAAACCCGTTTGATGATATAAAATTTGAATTCACTCCCCCCCTCAATCAATGACCCGTATTCTAGTTGAGCCTCAACTAAAATCAAGCTTAACCCCACAACTCATCAAACAAGAAATGTCATGAGGTTTTGTAGTCGTTGATTGAGTGACAAATTTTATGCATAATCCAAGTATAAACAAATTTCATACAACACATATTCACCAAGTGTCTCACAAATAATTTTCAGAAGAATCATAGAATGAAAACTATTTGTTATACTAAGAAGATTTCTCTTCTTTTACAAGAAATGATGCACTGAAACGTACATCAAATCAGGAAACATAGATATGAAGTAATCCATGCCCAGGTGAACATCACCCAGTTGGAGGAACAGCCGTCTTTTTGGCGACGTGCTTTCCCCAGTTTGAAGCGCGGGTTGCTATCTAAAGTAATAGCAAGCCATTTAGACATGTTTTAACAATCCATTTTAACTTCTGCTCGAGCTTCATTTAAAGACCCGTGCCATTATTGAATGACATTTCTAAGTCCGTAAATGTTATCGATAAACAGAAGACATGCCTAGGTGAAACTATTTTTGGTATTTTCTATTTTTCAATTTTTATGGTTTTTCTGGATTTAAGATTCTCTATTTACAAATGCAGAATTTCTATATATCTATTTACAAGATGGTATAAAATATGAATAAGTATATATATACAAGGATACGAACCAGAAACCATTACTCCTCAGCATTCTGAATCTTCACCGCATTCATCACTTGACTTGCTGAAGAGCAATGTGAGCACTTTCAATCAGGGATTGATTCTGGCTTTTCACTCTCCCCGAATTAGTGCTCTCCCCCAATCTGACAACCTTTCTGATGAACACCCATAATAGGAAGAAGACTTTGGATGAACGCCCGAAATATGAAGAAGTCTTTTGATAATCAAATGCATGCCGTCTTTAATCTTCTAACACTCCCGTCCTAGAGTGACGCCGTCAAAAACCTTAGGCATCTTTTTGGTAGTTTAAGTTGAGCCTCAACTGAAATCTAGCTTAACCCCACAACTCATCAAACAAGAACTGTCATGAGGTTAGGCTAAACCACAAATTTAAGCCCAGTAACAACTTGATTTCAGCTTAACCTCACAACTCATCAAACAAGAACTGTCATGAGATTAGGTTAAAATCAAGTTGAACCTAACCTTAAACTACAGAACAACTTGAACCTAACTTAACTCCACAACTCATCAAACAAGAACTGTCATGGGATTAAGTTAAATATCAAGTTGTAAGAAAAGAGCTCAACATTTTTGAATGTAGAGAAGACTGTAGACTCGACCTTCTTCAAGATTGCCCAATGTGGAGGAACAGAATACCAATCATCTTAATCTCACCCAATGCCTTCCAGTAACCTTACATGTAACCCATCAGCCCGCAGCATACACATGAGATGATAACTCCCAACAGAGAATGTAGAATAGACTGACGACTCGACCTTCTTCAATCTTACGTATAACGCCAAAGTAACAAGTTGAACCACTGATCATCTATAGTATGTATCCATCCTTGGATATTAAGCCCTGATCACTTGAACCTGTTGTGCGTCCTTGATGTACACATTCTCTCTCCCCTGATGGTTACGATTAATCAGCCCATGACGTAACAGTGAAACGTAAATACCAAGGTAACAAGTTGAACCACTGATCATCTCTGCGGTTCTCAACACCGGAATATATGATTAAGCCCGATCACGTGAACCTGTTGTGCGTCCTTGGTGTACACATTTCTCTCCCCCATGATGGTTACGATTAATCGGAATCATCATCATGATGTGTACATGTAGCCTAATGACGTATATATGAAGCATTGACTAGAAACCCTTTGTTGCTGATTGAACCAGTCCGTGAGAATATATAGATTAGCATTCCATGACCATGTTCTTCAACACCTTGATAGACGGAAGAAGTAGTGTTGGAGAAACATGGTTTGCACGACTCCTTAACTGACGTATTCAGGAGTCGTATGACCATTTCTCAATCATCAACCAACATGTAGATTAATATTCACCCTTTCCCCCCCTCAAAAATTGCATATGCCTGCCAACTGCAATTTTTGATGATTGAACTAGTGAATATGAATACCATCAACGGTAAGTAGCTCCACTTGACGGTTCTTGAAGACTGACATGTTGTTTATTCACCCTTTCCCCCCCTCAAAAATTGCATATGCCTGTCAACTGCAATTTTTGGTTGAATATGTGAATAAAAATATACTCCAATATGCGTCGATCCACTTGAAGATTGAATAAGCACGGAAAGAGCATGAATCTTGTTGATGAGAATGGCCATAAATAAGAAGATTCCTCTTCTTTTGAAGATAAAGTGCACTCAAGCGTACACTTTTCTTTTCTTTAAAGAACGAGGCCTGAACTGATGTATTCAGACGTCATAATGATGAAGAGCGAGGCCTGCACTGATGTGTACAGACGTCATTATGAAGAAGAGCGAGGCCTGCACTGACTTGTACAGACGTCATAATGTTGAAGAGCGAGGCCTGCACTGATGTGTACAGACGTCATATCTCTCTCTTTACTTCTTCTCTCAACTAACTCGTTACCAACCCCATTATCATTCTGTAGGCTCTAGAACGTGACCACTGATGGAGAAAACCCAATATGATGAACTTGATACTGAAGTAATATAACCCGAACTTGTGACTTAAACTTGTACTAATGCGTGACAAAGAGCGGTGTAGAGACTTCGTGCAACATCGAATCCCTAAGTACTCTATACTCTTCAACCAACCAACCATCAAGTATAAGACGTACATCACCTCTTGAATATCCACAACTTCGTGTGACACTGAGCACTACAATGTGACTCCTTAAAGTGATAGTTATTTTGTAATAGAGAGAAAGACAAAATAACTAGATATCCAAGTCCTCGTCATTGTAAATGTTGAAAGCTCGAACAAGGATCTCGAAGAATCTTCATCCAACCTCCCCGATATCTTCAGATACTAAGTACATGCACCCATGAAATTTCACTTCAGCCTCAAATAAATAATACTGAACTAACCCCGTAGTCACATCTTGTTGATTAAATGCCTCGATCCAGCCATTTGTGATGTTATAGCTGAACTTTGATAATGGTTTTAACCCGATCATGGTCAAGAGCGCATAGCCCATCATCACGGGATTTTACAAATCTATGATTTAAACCGAGAAAATAAGTTCTTTCTCGGGATTTTACAAAACCAAGAAGAAACCGTGAGACAGTGACAGATTGAATGTGGCATGACTGATTTGGTTTTGGTGAACATCAGTTTGGGATAAGCATGTCCCGTGAGAATTACAGATCACATCACAACTTTTAAAACCTTTGACCAACTAACCAATCTTGTACACAGATTAGTGACCACTTGATGAAGGAAACCCGATATACCAATATTGAAAACTGAAGTAGAAGTCCCCAAATTTGTTACTTAAGCTTGCACTAATGTTGGAAGAACGGTGTAGAGAATTAATGCTCCAAGCAAATCTCTAAGTGCTCAATACCCAACCAAAGTATGAGACATTAACACCTCTTGCGATTATCGACATCGTCATTGACGTGTGACACTGAGTACTCCAATAACTCTTAAGTGATAGTTACCCCAACTGCTGGTAACTAGATAACCCAAGTCTTCAACTTAAATTTTGAGCACGAGCAAGTTATCATTGAAGGTCATGCATCCAACCAACCCCGACTTCAAGATAAAATAAGTAGACGCCTTCGTGAAATTCAACTTCAATCACAAATAAAGAATACCAAATTAACTTCATGATCATCTTGTGCAGTTGACTAGCCACAAAGAGAAGAAACATGCGCTAATTCTTAGCAGTGCCCATGACTCATAGTCAGTCCTATCAAACAAAGCTGTCTGACCCCGCTACTTGGATGTTATCAGGTGCAGTGTATGGAATAGTTGTCGTACTGTGTACAGGATTTTACAGTTCTTGAGATTTAACCGAGAGATAAATTCAAGAACAAACTGCACAACAGTAAGTATCAAACAGCTGAAGTCTTAGGCAAATTGCTAAGACCCAAACTACTGAAAGCTAAAGCACTGAAACTGGAACCACTAATATTCAAACTGCTGGAGACTGAACCGATACGATCTGACCTGCTGGAACCGGAACTGCAAAGATTCAAACCGCTAGAAACTGAACCGATACGATCTGACCCGCTGTAACCGGAGCCGCTAAACTTCACATCGCTAAAATTCACATCGCTGGAGATGGAACTGCTAGGAAACACGCGCCTAATTCTCCCCCTCAAAAAGGGCATGAAATGACCTTTTTGCCAAAGCTGAGAGTCCGTGATGTTTGTGAATTTGTCAGGCACAAAACATGGAAAGAGATAAATGAAACTACTGCAACGAAGATGGTGATTAAGACTCTCTTGTAGTAACCCCTTGCTTTCCTCATCATCAATGGTTTAGTAGATTAACAATTCATTGAAGCTCGTAATATGCCAAAACCGCTTGATGAAATGCATATGACTTTAAAGTGAGTAAAAGGTTAAAACATGTCTCCAAACAAATCACCTCTTGTCTTTAAGCCTGACTACCTCTTGAGAAGATCTTGAACAACAATCCCATTAGAAGCTTGAGAAACAACAATCACTTGATGAAGCTTGATAAAGAACAAGTTTCGCGACTTAAACTTGCACTAAATTATGATTTAGAACCTATATTGAGCACAACAACGTAACTCCTTTAAATATAGGTAGTGATATATACCCAACCTTCCATCCTTAATTGTAATATCCACTTTGTGAACATCCAAGTCTAATCACCTTAAATTGCAAATTGTGATTTAGAACCTATATTGAGCACAACAACGTAACTCCTTTAAATATAGGTAGTGATATATACCCAACCTTCCATCCTTTATTGTATATATCCACTTCTTGAACATCCAGGTCTAATCACCTTAAATACGCTTGAGCAAGGGTCATCAAACATCGTGCATCCATCCACCCCGAGATGTTTGTGACACTAAGTACACCAACCCGTGAATTAACAAACCAACCAAGTAACCATAATTTCCCAATTCCTGCTGATCTTGAAGCACAAACTTATCCCGAAAAAAAATAGTCAAACCCCGTAAGTTTTATTTTGTCTAGATCCAAGTCCCGCCTACTTGTCCAAAATTAATTTCACGGGATTTTACAGCTCTTGAGATTTAAACCGAGAAATTGAATCTTTCGCGGGATTTTCTAAAATCTACAAGAGAAACCGTGAAGTCAATCAAGAACAACTAAGAGTGAGTTGCAATACTAATCTTTACAATTCAAAGTCAAAGAAGTCAAATCGCAACTTGATCAAATTGCAACAAGTCAAGTCGCAGTTTGTCTAATCGCATCAAGTCAATGCAATTCGCAATCAGTCAAGTCGCAACAAGTCAAGTAGCAACTTGTCAATTCGCAATTAATCAAATCTCAATTAGTCAACTTGTAACTCAAATCGCACAGACCAGATCGCAGGCTTACTCAATATGACAACGCTGCCAAATCCACAACTCTGTAGTCACGTTGATATTCATGAGCCCAAATGCTAGCCGTGACATGTGTATCCAGTGAGATATTCGTGAAACCAAAGTGCCACTCCTTCTTGCCAAACATTGTACCAAAAATAAACACAATGTGTTACGAATACATTTGATAGTTAGTTGACCAGCTATTTCGGATTTATAAAAAAATTCAGCCCAGTCTAATTTCAGCCCACAAATCCGTTTAGTATCTTTGGCTACACAAGAGGCCCAAGTGATTATTAACCCAATCCGATCCATGTGGTCCATGTCATAAAATTAAATCCGATCTAAATCTCCCATTGCCCTAATATTTCGGGTATTTAAATCCCACTTAACACATAGGTCAAACCCTAATCCCTTATTCTTAAAACTAACCCGCCCCCTTCTCTTTCTTGTAGAACCCGCAGCAACCCAAACCCTTAGATCACGATCTAAACTCATCTCAGTATCCGCTCACCTTCAAGAATCTCATCACATCATCATCATCTATCAATCGAATACATCACTAAGTCATCTCAATCCGAATCAAATACAACCAACATACTGCCATTTTGGTTTCTTTTTGTCTAGACCGGACACAAATAAGTACCTTCTTTCGTTCAATAAGGCGTACAAGACAATGGTTTCAATATTTCTTTTGGAGGTCTCTGGTAGGTTACATCTTGTTCCTTTATTATTATTTGTTGAACGAACTAAGAAAAAGTAGATGACATAGTTGTTATTTTACTTTTCTTTTATTTTCGGATATTAGATCGATGATGAATCTCACTTTTTTTGTTTTGATCTTTAAAGATCTTGATGTAACTATCAATAACACGGAAAAGTGAGATGAGATCTTATGATGATGTATTTTGAGAACGAGCAAAGGAAAAAAGGAATGACAAACTTGTTATATTCTTTTTCCTGTTTTGAGTTCGGATATTGAATATACATTTAGTATACAGCCTGATCGATGATGATTTGTTTCTATTAGAGTGTTTAAGATCAACAAAGATCTTTTGACTTCTTTTGTAACACACGAGAAAACAAGAAACAAGCTGAGATCCTTTTGTTTTACTTTGAGTAGATGGTAGATGGGTCAGTTATGGTGTTGATGCACTGGTGATGTTTATGTAGGACTGAGGTAAACGATTCTGTGGTATTATGATTGTTTTTGAGGTCGTTAGTTGTTTTGTTAAGAATTGGCTAATGACAGGTATCATACACAACTACACACAAGCCGCGTCTGTGCAAAACACACAAGCCGCGTCTGTGCAAAACACACAAGCCGCATCTGTGCACAACACACAAGCCGCGTTCATGATCAATCAGACAAACCGCGTTCATGATAAATAGACAAACAGCATGAACGATAAAACCAATATTATAGACACAAACCGCATCCTTGTAAGACCACAAACCGCATCTGTGCAAGACTGTATGTCACTATCACCAGTTTTGTCCTTTTCCCTTTTTGGCTACTATCCAAAACATATACACAAACCGCATACAAGAACATCCATTTAACACCAGCAGCAACTAAGAACATCATACCATATTTCTTTATACAAACTGCTACCATGAATACACATCTAAATCCAAACATTCAGTCCACAACAAAGCTTCTCTTGAGAAGCTACGAACCAAGAAAAACAGAACGCATTTCTTGATAGAATATCCGGACACAAGGAATCAAGCACAAACTAGACACATACCACATCTTCAACTATTAACCACAAATATGCCACACAACAATAGTAAAACCGTGTAAGACAAATCTTAACAACCATTAAAGACAAATAAGCTGCAAATACTGAAGTAACAAGCGTTTAAGACAATTGTCCACAAAAATAAATGCTTAAAATTGTTGGAGGCCCACTTGATAGTTAAAACCAAACTGGATTTCACAACATGGGTACGAGCAATTTGTGAGGATTCTAACGAGGGCCCACATGAAACCAAATCTGGATCTTAAAAAACATGTATTTGAGCAGCTTGTGATGCTAACGATTTTAACAAAAGAAAAAGGTTGCAAAACAGTTTAAGCAAACAAGGAACAGTTCGTACCAAAAAAAACAAATCCGACACACAATCAAATCAAGCGAACCTAACCATGGCTCTTGATACCAATTGTAGGAAATAACCATCTTGATTGTGTGGATGATTCGGGTGGTCTTGGTTCATGGAAGATTAGATCCATGGTTTAGATGAGATGAACTAGAGAGAGAGAGAGGGAGACTCTTGAGAGAAAATCTGGATCTATTAGATTCAATGTGTGTTTGTGACAAGAGTTCCAACCCTTCCCAAGTGTGGGAAGGGGTATTTATACTTACTAATATTATGCCCCTAGTGGGCTGTGGAGTGAGTTGACAGTGAGGAAAGCCCCGACCCACTCCACAAATATAACTACGACTAATACTATTAATACTAATATGAATATTACTAAGCTAATATAAATAAGCCTACGAGCTATATAAATGCTAATTAGATACTCGGGGTGACCGAACCTTCATTTGAATATTTATATTCCTAACAAAAACATTTCAACCTTAAGGACTAAAACTGCCAACTTCAACAAACTATGATCATTGCAGTGTAAAATCAGAATCCTAAAGATAGAAAATGCTAAAAACAGTAAGTTGGAGGTTTCGAATGTAAAGTTTGACCTTATTGGACTAAAAGTATAACCGAGGACTAACGGTGCAACGCTAACTCCGTTAGGGTAAAAAGTGTAAAATCTGTAAAAGTTCAAGGACATACTAAAACTTTATTTCATTTTTATTTCTATTTCATATTTTACACTTTTCAACTCAATCACGTACATTTTTACGTTTCAGTCACATATTTAATAACATTACGTTATATTTATATATATAACGAGTTTTACGATTTAACATAACGTTTCATTTCGCCACTTTCGAGGAAACGATATTATTGGATTTAAAGACATAAAAACAAGATAATATTATATAAAATATTATTTTTGAACTTTAAGCATATCAAACACACATCACAAACTAATTCGTTATCCGTTACTCAATTTCACACTCATCATTCGTATTGAGCCAAAACTATAAAATCTCAGACTTCATTATTAATTCAGGTCGTGTGTTGGAGCCGTTCTCATAACTTACTTGACTTCATATTTCACCTTGCCAGTTACGCTCAAGGTGAGTCGTAGCCCCAATTTCTATCATTTAATTGTTTATTAAACTCTTTGGGGGAGATACATGCTTAACTGTTTTCAATTACTTTTACAAGTACTCTAAACTTATTTAGTATAACATTATGCGCATTATAATGTTACCTCGTAAACTTATTTAGTATAACATTATGCACATTATAATGTTACCTCGTAAACTTATTTAGTATAACATTATAATGTTACCTCGTAAACTTATTTAGTATAACATTATGCACATTATAATGTTACCTCGTAAACTTATTTAGTATGACATTATAATGTTAACTCGTAAACTTATTTAGTATAACATTATGCACATTATAATGTTAACTCGTAAACTTATTCCGTATAACATTATGCACATTATAATGTTAACTCGTAAACTTACTAGTCCAACTTTACTGCTTTATGTAAACTCTATGAACTCACCAACCTTTGTGTTGACACTTTTTAGCATGTTTTTCTTTGGTGTTAGTTGTTTGATATATGATGAAGCAAGGCAGCGTTTGGCAGGGGCATAGGCACACTTTTGGAGTGTACACATAAAACTCATGACTAGAGTTTTTGTACTATGGGACAACTTAAAACTATTATGGGCTTTATCTTCCGCATTTCAATTATGTAAAACTTATGTTTTAATTAATGAATCTTTTAAAACGGATTTGATAAATTCGTTCTCTATTACTTGTGTTATGATCCAACTAAGTAGCACCCCAGATGTTATTACCGCTGTGATCTGATTTGTGGGTGTTACAGATTGGCATCAGAGCTAAGGTTATAGAGAACTAGGTACACATAAAACCTAGACTATAACCGCTTTTTACAAAAAAAACTCAACCTATGACCGCCAGTGTCAGCCTGCCTCACTTGCCACTGTACTTGCTACTCTACTTATTGTTGGAGCAAGCTTAGCATATACTTGCATGCTACTTTGATGACACACATTTTCGTGTTAATTGTATACATATACATATGTACCTATATTATAGATAATACTTTCTAGCCTTACACTAAAGATTATAAGTATCTTCTATATACTTATACACGTATACTATCTCAGACATTGTAAAATGATTACAATGATCACTAAACTTTTCACGATCTTACGTAATATTATTTTACCTAAAGCCTATCACAAACTATTGATTTCCTTGGTGGAAATCAAAGATATGAAATTTTTAAGGAACAAACTGATTCATCATCTACAAAAGCTGGAGTTCATCAACTTTTTCTACATTCATCAAGTTCTCTTCCGAAACTTTCATTGTTAAAAGTCTATGACTCTAACCCAGTATGGACTATTATTCTTTTCCACACATATGAGTGTTTTGTCAGAAATTCTTAAGTAGGATGATTTATAATGTCTTTATTTGAATGGATTGGGATGCCTTTTTATTTAAATAAAGAAATTGTGAATCGCCGAACCATAAGTTTACAAACAAGTCTTATTTCACGGCAATGGCTAGAACCACAAGTGGTACGAGAAAAACTAAGATCCCGACCAAAAATTCGTAGTCTTCATCCGGAACATAAGCCAAGTAGATGGCAGCAACAACGACATACACGATCGCGAGAATTGTAACAAGGTGCGGCATTTTGAGAGAATTAAATGAGAGAAATATGATTGGTGGAAGAATGAAAATAAATAGGGTATTTACAAAGAGAAATATAGCCGTTAGAATCACTATTCCTAGCCGTTAGAAACACTGTTCACAGCCGTTGTATTTTACTGTTCATAGCCGTTGATTTTCACTGTTCATGATCGTTGGAAATCACTATTCACAGCCGTTGGATCCATTAGGTGGTGAGACATTCAAATTGTTTCATTTAGTGTGAGTAATCAAACGACTTAAGTAAAGTCGCATTCATATTACTCAAAATTCGTTAGAACTTTCAGTAAGAACTCGAAATCACGTAGGGAACGTGAAGATGAATTCAAGACCAAATATCCTCATCTTTCGTATCTTCATCTGATAAATCGAATTGAATGTCGGGACGACATTCAAATAAGGTTGGGAGACTGTGACAAATGGTAATTTTCCATTTTAATAATTATGATTAATTATCAGAAATGCGCATTATTTATTTTCTGACATTTGTTAATGAGAAATTATTTTATTTAACTGTTTATTTCATTATAATAACTCAAAACACGTTGATACGTAATTCCCCAAATATTGGAATGAGCTCACACGCGGAGCACGAAAATCAAATACACTTAATATATAATCAAACGGATCCTTATAATCATTTCACAGCCCAATTTTCCCTTGGCCTGTTACTATTCAAAAGCCAAACCCATTTCCTAAGTTTTATTTATTTCACTTAACCACTCGAAAAACTCACCAAACTTGACCTCGTTTTCTTTCAATTTCGACACACACCTTATGCAATATTTTTCCACCACTCGACTCCCCTCCCACCATGGAATTAGTATGTCGAATCCCAACTTTTATTTCGAATATTTGATATATAAACAAAGGCCAAAGTAAATCGCCATCAACACACGTTCTAGTTCATTTCCTTTTCACTAATATTACCAATTCGATTCAAACTAAATTCTAACTAGTATATTTATTTTTCTATGATCATGTATGTGTTCCCAAGCTCAATTCTCATTTTTACACAATATCATACGACAATATCTTGTTTTGGACATTTTAGCATGTCGACACCTTGTATATATATACCCAACTCGACACAAAATCACACCAACACATAAGCCCTCCCCAAATGACCCTAAAAATCAAACACAAATCTTCTTAAAGACTTCATTCCCTGCCATAACACTATTCGACCCAAGTTGAGTTTCTAAAAGTTCAATATACACATTTATATGTCGACATAAACTCACATATATGTATACCACATGGCTCTTACACACAAAGATTTTCAAGCCAAATTATTATTTTTGTTCCCTCATTTCTCTGCCAACAATGTCGAATATTGCATCAACTTGCCCTTTAAAAAAGATATTGAGTATATACATGCACTTTTCCTTCCTACATAAATCCCATTCACACCATATTATATTTGCATGCAATTCTTCGAGTATTGCTAACCATAATCGAACCACAAAGACCAGGAGCAATTTCCTTTTCCATTCGAGCTACATTCATGGCTTAAAAATCCCATTCGAAGCTTGTTTATAAGTTCTAGCGGGTTTTGCAGTTCTCTATTTGATTTCTAGTTCGTTACACGTAAAACTCTCACCATCTTGGAGTTGTAAGTCTTCACAACCCGATTTCTATACGTTCCATTTAGTTTTAATGTCCCATGCATCGTATATTTATTGTTTCGAACGTATATATTTCCTTATGTATTTTACGTACCTCGTTATTATTTATTTTAGTGAAACTTGGTTGCCTCCTATGATGGAAGGCTAGGGACCAAGTTTACATCATCACACCACGTTTACTTATTCGTTTTCACGCTTAATGGACACCCATTTTAAGTTCAGGTCACACGTATAAAATGATAACTCATAATATAAGTCACTTTTATTTTTGAAACAACTCATTATGTCGATTAGAATGGGCTCGATAGAATGGAAATGAAACACACACTATATCATTTTTATTGTGCAACTCGATTCTCTATAATCTCATTGACCAAATTTAAGTTTGGAGTTTCCCCTCATAAGCTCATATAAGCTCTTTAAAATCCCCTAAGCTTAGGCTACTCGAAAGACTGTTTTTGACACTTATATTATTCGATGGGCTTATTAGCCCAATAAGCACAAAATAAGCAATATGTATAAGCAGTGGGTATAGGCCTTTTGAATATGATTTTGTCACTTTAAAACAAGCCAAGACCAAGCCCAACTTCCCTTAAAACCCCAGCCCCGGATCTAAAAACGTTAACGGACCTTTAAATTGGCTCGTTAAGCCCATCAACTTAAAAATAAGCTCTTTGACCAATAAGCTGTTAAATTTAACTCAAATAGGCTTAATAAGGATACTGAAATTTTCAGAAATCTGGTATGTGCTTATTCACATACCTTTTCTTGACCAAATTAAGACCAAAACGACCAAAAACCCGACCAAAATGCCAAAAGATATTGTGTTTTTGTGTTTTTGTATATGCAGGGACGGATATCGAAAAAACCGACAAAAGACACGGAAAATCAGGAAAAATGAGCACGGGATACGGAAAAGACTCAGAGCCGAAACCGGGAAAGTCATACTTGGTCAAAAAGTCAAAAATCACCCTTAGATCAACTTTGGCAAGATCAGTCCCTAAACTTTCAGATTGTACACAAATAGCCCTTATAAATTTCTAATCCTTAAAGCCTTAAAACCATATTACCCGGATTCCTAAACCCATAACAACCCAACCCACTTCATTCTATAACCCCTAGCCCACCAAACCACTAACCCAGCCCACACCCAATACCCTTAACCCGACCCATCATTACCCGGTCAATATCTTACTTACCTCAGTCAAACAAAGATATAAAAACACACACTAAACGCGCGCGCCTAAATTTTCCCCAATTACCCAGATTTTTACTGTGCCAAGAACCCTAGAAAATTAACCGTACAATTTTACTACAATTAAGGGTACATTCGTCCAATCATTGGGGTTCTAGAAGTATCAGAGGTGTCAGATTAGAGCAGAGACGCACGAGTGGATACGTGGCAAGCCCCTATTGGCTGAGACACCTCATAAAATTGATCATACGACTATGGATGATGGGACGTGATCTAAGGGTGATGATTAGCTCAAGAGCACACGGATTGCCAAGGTGGCAGGCCTGGAAGGATCTTTGAAGCCCTATAAATAGGGGAGTCTCTCCTCATTTTGAGTATTGTAATTTTCTTATTTTGTGTCGTTTTTAGTTTAATTTGTAGTCTTCTTAATCTTAGTTTGTAATAGGTTTAAGTATTCTCTGAGTTTTAGTATTACTTTGTAATTTTAATATTTTAATTAATGAAAATTTTTATTTAGTCTATTTTGATTCTGATTTCCTTATTGTGGTTATTTTAATTTCAATTTAATTTGTTTGAAATCAGTTTATTCAGAATTTACGCAGTAGATCATCTTCATTTTTTTTATAGTCTAAATATATATTTAATAAAAAAAAAAAAAAAAAAAAAAAGGCTCCAGCTATTAATAAGCTGTTTTTATTATTTTCATAAGCTCATACAAGCTTAATAGCTTGTTGTGAGTAATTGCTGAGGTTATAATCAAGTTTGGTCTCAAAATACCAAAGGTCAAAAAGTCAACAGAAGCTGGAAATTAAGCTGTGTGGATAAGCTGGGTATTCAAGCTGATCTGGGGTTATATTATTGGCTTATTTAAGCCTGGGTTGTGTAGTGAATCTGAGTTCATCAATCATTTCCAGCAGGACATCTTGTAAGTCCTTGATCTCCTTCCTAACTTATTTGCGAGCAGTTTATTTTTCTTGCTTATCTGTGATTAGAATTTGGTTTCTAGATTAGTAACAGCTTAGATTTTAATTAAATAGTGAGGAACTTAGTTTAAAAAAGAGTGGGTATAGTGTTTTATTGCAAAATCTGTTTTGAAGGTAGTGTTTGGTTTAGCAAAATGATAAGAACTTTAAGCTCATGAACTGTTCATTTGCACCCTTTGGAGATTGGATTAAGATAAGTTAAGGAGAAATAGGTTAGAAACAGTAGGTCTCTTAAGGTTTCTAGTTCATTCAGAAGTTTTCGGCCTATATTGTGATTTTGGAAGCTCAAACTGCCTAGATTAGCTCAGCATAAGCTAAGCTTATTGGAAGCCTTATTTTGGCATTTATAGGTCCCTGTGAATGTTTTAAGTCAATACCCTAGAGTTGAATTGCATTGGCCTCAGATTTGCCATAGTTTGCGCCATTTTCCAAACCTGCTGTAACAGTCGAATTGTGTGCAAACTTAGTCCCTAGGCTGCTGATCTGGATTACTTTGCGGCTTATTAATATGGTCTAGGTTCTTGGTTTTTGGGAATTCATATAGATTAGGTAGTAGTCTAGTAGTTTAACATCTGGTATCTCACTCTTGAGCTTATTCAATAGCTTAAAACAGGTCTAAAATAAGCCCCATTTGAACTGTTTTGAACCTGCATTAAAATTCAGTTTCAACACCAACTTTTCTAGGCTTAATTTCAAGTAGCAATAGGATATAGAATTTAGGCATATTTAGTTTTTAAGTAGTCTGTAGTATGAGTTTTCAGAGCCTGCATCTGGATTTCCAATATTAGCTTACTGCATAGCTTTTAAAGTAGCTGGAATAGTGATGTGCACCCATTTGTTTTCTGCCCTGTTCTATAAATTGATTAGCTGATTTTATGCTTATTACTTGTGCTTATTTCATCATTGTCAGTGTTTTTAAGCTTCCAGTAGTAGGATTAAGCAGTCCTAAGCTTTTGAGAATTTTTGGCCTTTAATTGCTTATTTTTAGCTTATTTCCCATTAGCTTACTCTCTGTTACAGATTATTATAGCTTAATCACCTTCTGAAATTCTTTTTCCTAGATTAGAAATTTAATTTTAGATTTACTCAGATTTTTCCAGATTTTTCCAACTTGTTTTACTATTTTTAAATCATTTAAATAGTTTTATTTAGTTTTTAAAAAATTCATAAAAAGTCAAAAAAATATATTTCTTTTTTCTAAAATTTTCTTTTTTATATTTAGAATTTAAGAAAAATAATTTTACATTTTTAGGACTTAGAATTTAGAAAATCACTTTTTTAAATTACGTTTTAAAAGTCGTCGCGTTCGTTTTTAAATCCGATTTTCGTTCTTAGTATTACGTGCTTAGTTTAATTGTTCCATTAGCTTAGTTTAATTAGTTTATCTTGTTTGTTATTTTAATATTAGTAGTGTAACCCAAATCAATCACTCTTATTCACATTCACTTCACGAATCACGATCCCGAATCACAATTCCATTCATCCTTCGTCGGGACAAACGACTCGGGTTTTGCATATTTCCTTTGCAATTCCTTGGACTATAATTTGAACAAATCAATTTTTGGCGCCGCTTCCGGGGGAGGTTGACGCGAATTTGTGATTTTGTTTTTCGATACGTGTTTTGAAGACCCTTCCTCGGAAGTTATCGTTTTATAAAAATAAAAATACAAAAAAATAAAAAAATAAAACACTTTTCCTAAAGTGTTTTCAAAAATACAAAAATAAAATAAATCCTCACTTTTCTTCAAAAGTGTTGTAAACCATTCCGAAATAACAACAAAACAATCGTGAAATCATTTGATTTTTGGATTATTTTTTCGATTACAACCTATACAAGTGGTTTAAGGATGGTCTTGACATTAAATTGCAGACCGAAAGAGGCGGGTTTTTAATTAGCTTCGGCAGACCTTTGCTTCTCCGCCACTCTGCGCGTAGTCGTAAGAGAAACGAATATTGATTGAGGGATCGGTACCAAAAATAAATAAAAAAAATATAAAAAATAAAAATCCAAAAATATTTTCATTTTCAACTTTTGTTTTTGATTTTTCTTTTTGATTTTATTTCTTTTGGTGTATGCACACCCGTTCTTCTTCTTCTCAACCTCTTCTTTCACCACTTTCAAATCCCGAGAGGATTATCCGTCACAACAACCGTGTTCATTTCTCAACCGTTGAGGAAATGGACCAACACGATCAACACCCTCCGGTGGGTGCCAATCCGGCTCCCGATCTCCGTCCAATGGAGGAACGTCTCCAAATACCTTTCAATGGTGTTAGACGAGCCATCGTGATACCCAATATTCAAGCAAATCACTTTGAAATCAATCACGGGTTACTCAATCTTATCACGGGTATCTCATTTCACGGACTTGATCATGAAGACCCTTATGTTCATATCCGAAATTTCACCGATATTGCTGAAACAATTAAGATTAACCAAGTTGATTACGATGTCATCAAAATGAAATTTTTTCCCTTTTCTTTGAAAGGAGCGGCTCGAACTTGGCTAGAGAAAGAACCCCCTAATTCCATTTTAACTTGGGGAGATCTAGCTACAAAGTTCATCAATCATTTCTACCCTCCTTCCAAAACTTCTAGTCTCCGAACTCAAATCTTTCGATTTCAACAAGCTTTCGATGAATCGTTCAGCGAAGCTTGGGATAGATTTAAGGAGTTATTAGAAAAGTGTCCTAATCATGGCTTCTCTGACTTGCACCAAATTGACACGTTTTACAATGGGTTGAGTCTGGCCGATCAAGACTCCCTAAATTCTGCTGCGGGTGGATACTTGTTAACGAGAAATAGTCAAGATGTTTGCACGATCATTGAGAATAAAGCAAAAGTGAGGAGTTCAAGAAACGAGATTCCCACTTCGAGTGCAAATAACAAAGCTAATGATGAAGTTTTAGGGGCTATTGCAATACTTGCTAAACAAGTTGAATCATTAACCAAAGCACAATCCTCTTCTCATCAAGTTAATGTTGTTAATCAGAGTTGTGAAATATGTGGTGGTCCTCACCAATATTTTGAGTGCCCAGCCTCCGGTGGCTACACTCAAGAGAATGTGTATGCTGCTTCTGGAAATTTCAATCAAGGTGGTAACGGTTACCAGCCTCAAGGAGACCGTAATCTCCTCAGCTACCGTTCTAACAATTTTCTCGGACCACCCGGTTTCACACAAAATCAAAATCAAAATCAGAATGTGCCGAACCACATTGTTCCATACAATCAAAATCAAAATCGGGCTAATCAAGGGAATTTAAATCAAGGGCAAAGCTTTCAAAATCAGGGAAATTTTCAAAAAGGCCCGAATCAAGGGAATTTTCAAAACCAAAATCATGGGAATTATAATCAAGGTTTTGTTCAAAACAACCGAGGGCCAAATCTTCCAAACAATCAAAATCAAGGATTTGTGCAAAACCCATCGCCCTCGGATGAGTTATTTAAACAATTCATTCTTCAAAACCAACAACAACAAAAGAAACAAGAGGAAATGAATAAGATGATGATGAGTCAAATCAATGAAATTAACAAACGTTTAAATGATCGACCCTCGGGTTCGGGTACTACTTCTCTCCCAAGAAACACGATCGCTAACCCGAGGGGCGATACTAAGGCGATCACGACTCGGAGCGGTGTTTCATATGATGGACCCACAGTTCCGGCTACCGATTCTTCTCTACCTCCCAAGGTAGTCGACCGTGAACCCGAGGCGACCAAGGACATGGAACCTCCTAATAACAACGGAGGAACCAAAGACGTCCAACCTCTGGTCATCCATCCATCTGAACCAAAGATTGATGAGCCCGAAATAGCTCCAGTCAAAGCAAACCTTCCTTACCCATCGAGAATGAATGATCAAAAACTCCGCGATAAAGCTTCAAATCAAATGGAAAAATTCTTTCAAATCCTCCAAGATTTGCATTTTGATATAAGCTTTGCGGATGCTTTACTCCTAATGCCTAAGTTTGCTTCCACACTAAAGGGTTTGTTGAGCAACAAGGAAAAATTATTCGAACTTGTTAAAACTCCGTTGAATGAAAACTGCTCAGCGGCAATTGTCAAAAAGCTTCCGGAAAAGGTTGGAGATCCCGGGAAATTTCTCATTCCTTGTGAATTTCCGGGAATGGTTGAATGATGCGCCTTGGCCGATCTCGGTGCAAGCATAAACCTAATGCCGTTGTCCGTTTGGGAAAAACTTTCTCTTCCGAAACTCACCCCCACTTGCATGACCCTCGAGCTTGCGGATCGTTCCATCACCCTTCCTAAAGGTGTAGCCGAGGATGTCTTTGTCAAGGTGGGGAAGTTCCATTTTCCCACCGATTTTGTGGTGGTTGATTTTGATGCTGACCCCCGGGTTCCTCTTATTCTCAGAAGATCATTTTTGAGGATCGGGCGGGCTTTGATTGATGTGTATGGAGAAGAAATAACTCTGCGGGTGGATAATGAAAAAGTCACGTTTCAAATCAATTAGAACTATAAACCGCTGATGTGTGCGTGGTATTGCTCTAATTTTATATCCACGATATGTCATTGTGGTTTTAGCAGTATTCAAGTTTTAAATTTATATTTAGCCGACTTATCAATAACACACACTTTAACGAGCAGTGTACCCGGTCAGTATGAATATAATGGTAAGTAGAGTGTCGATCACTAAGAGTGGAACGTATTATCTAGTTATCCTAATCAGTATTTTAATATCTTAAGTTAGCTATACAACCTAATCTAACGCAAGGGGGTTTCAGCCTGAGAGACTGGCACGGTTTGGTTGTGATTAAATATAAACTAAACTAATAAGCACGAATCAGCGAGTAGCACACACGTACACAGATAAATACTTGAGACAATAAGAAGACCTGTCCTGATAGTTAAGTAGCTTGTCACTTGTTTTATTGCTAGTTTTATATGAAGTGTATAGTTCGATGCAACGCACCGAGATTAAGTCCTTTCTCGTTGGTTCTAATCTTATCGGCGAGTAAACCCTTAATGATTACTTATGACTATCCTATTTATCTTTCTTCCTACTTTTCTACAGACGATAGAATGCATAGGCGATCTAATAAATAGGCGAGGAAGGGGCATGGCGACCCAAGCAATGCTCAGCTAGACACAGAGGTTATCAATGCACTAATAAAAGTCACCAAAGACATCAACATATAAACTTTAATTAATGGGAAAGCAATTTTAAGGGGAGTTGAAGTGAATGATAACATAACACAAGCCCATCAATCCTGACCAATTAAAGTGTACTAATACAATAAAATAAAACTACTTAATGAATTGAATACATGTAGGACCTTCTTACAGCTCTCGTATCTTTGTTTAAGGTGTGTCTTGTGCTGCTACTTCGACTGAATTCGGCCTAGGGCTTCTATCCTTCGTATATCGTACGTACCAAAAGTCTGTGAAATTCGTCTAACTTTGGGGTATTTATAGTTTCTGTCTGAGGGCTAGATGCGGCGCATCTAATAAGTAGAAGCGGCGCATTGACTTAACTTCGCGTGGGGTCCAAGATTAATATATTCAGGAATATTCGTACACCGCCAGAAGATGCGGCGTAACTCCATTCTCAGATGCGGCGCATGTCCTTGCTGTCTTGGATAATATCTTGTGAAATCTTGATAGTGATGCGCCGTATATAATAAGTAGGATGCGGCGTATCTGGAGCAGAATGGTCTTGATCTTGTACATTTCAGTAGACTCTTAACTTCTTGCTTGTTTTGCTCCATAATTAGTCCAAAATCGCCAAGTTTCACATAATACTTGTTTTTACCTGAGAATTACAAAAGTAAACATTAACGTATCAATTCTCACAGATAATATAATAAAACAAGTCAAATAAATAGGATAAATGATGGTAATAAAATGTACTTATTTGAGTTCATCAAATATCCCCCCACTTGAACTTTACTTGTCCCCAAGTAAACCTTAGAATTAATCTTATGAAAATGTATCCTAAAAGATATTAGGATTTATTTTTATATTTAAGCATGTATTCATTTTTGTCATAATCACACAACCAAACACTTAACGAATTAGGAATAAAATAAAATATTTCGATAAAAGCAAATCTAATCGTTTAACTGTCCAGTCGTGACGAATATTCTATCATAAGCTTGGCAAGTATACACATCTCCCCCACTAAAGCCAAGGAATAACAAGTCTAAAGCGGTAAAAAGGGTTTTGAGGTTTAAGGGTTAATCATTCTTCTTAATCTCTATCGATCTCAAATTCCAGAAAAGACGACAAAATCACAAATACATGATCGAATCCACGAACACGATACTTGCAATTGCTCAAATCCTTAACTCGAATAGGCTAAAGATAGGACCAAGTAATCTTCACCAATAATATTACATCAAAAAGGGCGACAAAATCATAAATACATAGCCGAATCCACGACTACGATACTTAAGATTGCTCAAATCCCTAATCTCAATAAATCAAAGGTTTGGATAAAGAATAATATAGGGTATGGATAATATTTGGGATACAAATTGGTGTAAAATGAAAAATAAACAAAACAGATAAATTAAAATCCTAAGTGTGGTTAATCACTATCCCAACCATCCCATGAATAAGACTCATATCATAGAATAACTCACGCTTTAACACTTGAAACACACGCTTTTAGGTAGACACGAATTATACTCAACAAGATCTCAATCAAAGAATAACCTTTAGTTGGCGTTCCCATAACGTTCAACTCCCATTCAATCCATAAATATAATATACAACAAATAGTGGTGATATCGACCACTTAATACAAAACTTTACATAAGTTGGTTAAAACAAACTTCCAACTTTTCCTTTTTTTTTTTTTTTTTTTTTTTTTTTTTTTACTTGAAACATAAATATAGATGTGTAAAATTTCACCACATCACTATAACGATAACTCTGGATAATTTTTCCATACTTTTCATGACTTCAGAAATAACGGTAATAGTGAAAGTAGTAAACACACAAAAAATAAACTCAAGATATACAATATTTACTTTCACTCCAATTGCATTGTGCAATTTCCCGATCTAACCATAGATAATGAATTACGCACGCGAACACAGGTAATGTAAGGAAACACACTTTGCCTAAAGTAATTAACCACGGATTTTAATCTACATGGTAGGCTAAGGTGTAAGGGTGTAACTAAACATTTTAAACATTGGTGTAAGAAACGAAAGGAATGGCTCTGAGGGTTTTTCTAGGGGTATCTTACTCTAAAAATGAGAGTAAACAAAGGGTTTATACGGGAGTTAACTAACCAGTAGTTAGTTAATAACACATAACATATAAAGGCTATTTGGGTGTAATCCTAGAATTTTACCAATTTAGACAAGTCATTCCAATTATAAAAATAATACTTATTATGGTGGTCTCGAATAGTATACAAGCCAAGTTCTAAAGTTTACAAGTCACCGGCACACTCATAGATTTGTGAATTTTTAAAAGTCACAATTTTTGAAAATAACGTCATGTGTGCAGCTATGCAACTTAGACTTTAAACAAAAACATGCTAAAAATTTTAAATTTTGATATATTAAGCACATTTTAAGCATATTTTGAAAAGTTTAGGACAAGTAAGTGTTCTAATTCTCCAATCCCCCCACTTAAGTTAAACAACGTCCTCGTTGTTTGTATCAAAGGTTAAAAACTGGAAAATAAAAGAATTAGAACAGAAAAACTCCCCTGAGATTTGCTCGGTATGATCCTCCATTATTTGTATAAGAGCAAAAATCATCATTCTTGTGGATGAGAACGTTTAAGCTTCATAATTGATGTATCCACAGGAAATGCAGGAATCTATAATACCACCAAGACTTTAACACACCTAAGTTATGAAAGTTCAAACTTGCATAATACATTAGTAGTTAGTAAAAATAAAACATACAAATTAAAATGAAAATCATCAGGTCAGTCGATACGCCGTATCTTATGGAAGAAGATACGCCGTATCGAGCCTGGAATGAATACGAATCAGAATAGAAGATGCGTCGCATCCTTAACCAGGGATGCGCCGCATTAAATAAACTGACAAAAAGTTTTAAAGTCAAAAGTAAAAATGCAGAAAATAAAGTAAGATATGACCAGTGCAGGAGATGCGTCGCATCTCAGGATTGAGATGCGCCGTATCCTCTGCGGGTCTGACAGACTCGACACAGAATAGAAAATTAAAAGATAAATCCGGGTTGTCTCCCGGTCAGCACTTGTCTTTATTCCAGAGTCTTCAAGTTAGACTCACGTTCAGCTCCTTAATACCGATCACATTTGAAAGGTTGACTTTCCGCCTCTAGTTGTAATCCCTTTCAAATCGTGTTATACCAAAAGAACTTTGTTAAGCACCGTTGACAATTGGTGCACTCAATTGCCAATCCATTAATCATGTTGTTTTGTTCCTTTAGTAAGATATCCGTTCATTGACATATCTTCCATAGCAAAACCTGTTATCATAGGTAAAATGGTCAGTAGCATCTGTTCGCTAGAAGATAAATTAATGAATTAAGAAACGAATATAAAGAATAAAAATGGCTGATATCTGCGGATGATGCGCCGTATCCAGAAAGTTGGATACGCCGTATCTTATTACGTTAAAATGTAATCAGACTTTTATTCAGAAAACAGATACACCGCTTATGAATTAGAATGCGCCGTATCAAGTTTAAATTATCAAAAATCGTAACGAATTCAAATTTTAATAAATATAATCGATTTTTGATTTAGTAGATGCGCCGTATCGATAAAGATCGATGCGTCGTATCCGTTTAATAATTCGAAAAACTGTTTTTAATTAAAATAATAAATACGCCGTATCTGTTAAAACAGATGCGTCGTATGGCGTTATCGCTTAGAAAATTTTCTTATTAAAAACAGGATACGCCGTATCTTGGGGAAAGATGCGTCGTATCGAATTTATTAAACGCGTTGTATTTTATAAAAATTAAACGCAATACGCCGTATCTATGAAAATAGATGCGCCGTATCGTTTGAATTAGCTCAGTACAACGATAGCAGAATGCAGAAAAACAGAAAAATAAAAAACAAAAATAAACACAAACGAAAATAAACAAAAATTAAACACTCAAAAACAGAAAATATACAAAATAATACAATGAATGCAAATTAACCTAATATACAACAGAGTTAGCGGTTAGATTAAAAATTAAAAAGAAAAACCTAATTAAAATACTAATCAAATTAACAGATAATAACAATTCACTCCTCGGCAGCGGCGCCAAAAACTTGATGTGTGCGTGGTATTGCTCTAATTTTATATCCACGATATGTCGTTGTGGTTTTAGCAGTATTCAAGTTTTAAATTTATATTTAGCCGACTTATCAATAACACACACTTTAACGAGCAGTGTACCCGGTCAGTATGAATATAATGGTAAGTAGAGTGTCGATCACTAAGAGTGGAACGTATTATCTAGTTATCCTAATCAGTATTTTAATATCTTAAGTTAGCTATACAACCTAATCTAACGTAAGGGGGTTTCAGCCTGAGAGACTGGCACAGTTTGGTTGTGATTAAATATAAACTAAACTAATAAGCACGAATCAGCGAGTAGCACACACGTACACAGATAAATACTTGAGACAATAAGAAGACTTGTCCTGATAGTTAAGTAGCTTGTCACTTGTTTTATTGCTAGTTTTATATGAAGTGTATAGTTCGATGCAACGCACCGAGATTAAGTCCTTTCTCGTTGGTTCTAATCTTATCGGCGAGTAAACCCTTAATGATTACTTATGACTATCCTATTTATCTTTCTTCCTACTTTTCTACAGACGATAGAATGCATAGGCGATCTAATAAATAGGCGAGGAAGGGGCATGGCGACCCAAGCAATGCTCAGCTAGACACAGAGGTTATCAATGCACTAATAAAAGTCACCAAAGACATCAACATATAAACTTTAATTAATGGGAAAGCAATTTTAAGGGGAGTTGAAGTGAATGATAACATAACACAAGCCCATCAATCCTGACCAATTAAAGTGTACTAATACAATAAAATAAAACTACTTAATGAATTGAATACATACAGGACCTTCTTACAGCTCTCGTATCTTTGTTTAAGGTGTGTCTTGTGCTGCTACTTCGACTGAATTCGGCCTAGGGCTTCTATCCTTCGTATATCGTACGTACCAAAAGTCTGTGAAATTCGTCTAACTTTGGGGTATTTATAGTTTCTGTCTGAGGGCTAGATGCGGCGCATCTAATAAGTAGATGCGGCGCATTGACTTAACTTCGCGTGGGGTCCAAGATTAATATATTCAGGAATATTCGTACACCGCCAGAAGATGCGGCGTAACTCCATTCTCAGATGCGGCGCATGTCCTTGCTGTCTTGGATAATATCTTGTGAAATCTTGATAGTGATGCACCGTATATAATAATTAGGATGCGGCGTATCTGGAGCAGAATGGTCTTGATCTTGTACATTTTAGTAGACTTTTAACTTCTTGCTTGTTTTGCTCCATAATTAGTCCAAAATCGCCAAGTTTCACATAATACTTGTTTTTACCTGAGAATTACAAAAGTAAACATTAACGTATCAATTCTCACAGATAATATAATAAAACAAGTCAAATAAATAGGATAAATGATGGTAATAAAATGTACTTATTTGAGTTCATCAACCGCTAACCACCAAAAGCAATGTTGCTATGGTTAATCAAAAATCTGATCCAGTAATTGCTTCCAAAAGAAGTGATTCAATTCTCTCAAGATTTGCGGTTAAGAGTATGTTTAAAAAACGTGTCGAACTCAAAGCTATGAAAATTGCACCCGGTTCAACCAAATGGTTTGAAAGTTGTTCCGCGGATGTTAAGAGTATTCTTGATGATGATGAATCGGATTCGGAGACCACAACGGAAATGGTGAAAATTGCTAGCTCTAAGAGCACACCACTTGTCCCACCTCCAGAGCCGGTTTATCGTGTGGAGATTGTTGATTCTGTCCTTTCCGACTCTTCCCATCCTTCTCCTCCGATTGAGGGAAGTGATATCTCGAGGGAAGAGCTCGAGGTGTTGTCTGACGATGCTCCAATTTCACCGGAAATTGTTGAGACCGATAGTGATCCAGGGGAAGATGTCTCGTTATTAAAAATGAAATTTGATGAACTATTATTTTCCCTTCCCCCGGAAGATGTTAATGAAAAGCCGCCTAAATCCGTTCAAGTTGATGATTCAAAATCAGAAGAGCAAAGTAGTGGCAGTACCACTTCTAGTATTGATTCTCTTCTTGAGGAGTTCGCCGATGAACTTGCTCACATCGATCCAATCCCACCGGGGGATAAGGACGATAACTTTGATTTTGAATCTGACTTAAGAGAATTGGAATTTTTGCTGAACCGTGATCCGTCTAAATGTGATTCTTATCCCGAGGAGTTCGCCGATGAACTCGCTCACGACGATTCACTTCCATCAGATGATGATGATCTCTTTGACTTTCATACTGATTTTAAAGAAGTTGAAAATCTTTTATACCATGCTCCATCATCTGATTCTTACACCGAGCTTAATGATTTACAAGATGATGATGACCTCTTCGATTTTAGGGCCGATCAAACCGAATGGAAAAATCTTTTATATGGCAAACCTATTACTGAAAAAGACCCTAAAATTGAAACCATAATTGAGGATGCTACAATTGTTTCAAATGACTTATCTCCTCATTCTCTCGAGGATGATTTCCTTTTCTCCATTGAGTCTCCCATCGAGTACCCTGCTGAGTTTTCTTGTGAAGACAAAGTGTTTAAGCCAGGCATACTCGATGATGGTAAAATTCATCCTTTGATGAAATTGACTCTTGATACGGATTTAAAGTCTCCTGCTTCATCTAAGGAACTTTTAATTCTGGAGAAAAGTGATTCCTATCTGCTTCTTTTTGTTCAAAAACTCCCGTTCTGCCCGGAGTCATCTCTGATTGAAACTTTACTATCGTTTCCAGCCGGAAACGAAGACAAAGTTTTTGACCCCGGCATCACCGCTTTCATCTTCTAAAGCCGTGGGTATCTCATCGGAGTGGAACTTTCGTATGCTTCAATGATTATCCAAAAATCTTGAACGAAAGTCCGATTGAGATTATCTTTTCCACTTGCTTCCCCAAGGACAATTAAATTCGGGGTCGAGTCAAGCTCATGTGACTCGGTTACCAAAAACAAGCGCTTCGTGGGAGGCACCCCATGCTTATCCATCTATCTTCTTATCTATTTTCTAATAAAGTGACATGAGGAGGATTCCCTTCTCCATTTCTTGTGTCTCGTTGTTTTCTGTGGTATGTCCAGGAATGCCCGATGATGAAGACTCTCGTGCTCGTGGTTGCTTCTCTCAACTCGAGTTTCATCATTCGTTGCTTATCCGATATCCTTAATCTTATCATTTTACATCTATCTTTTGGCATAATTAATAAACGGCCTTAGATTTATGTAGGAGAACCCTTACCTTTAAGACATTGAGGACAATGTCTCGCTTTAGTCTGGGGGGGGGGGGTGATCGTTCGATCTGATTTTTGCCTTGCCATTTTTTTTGCCATTTTCTCACGCAACCCCGTTCTTCCTCAAAAATGAGAAAAATTTAAAAAATTTTGTGCAAAAATATAATAAATTTTGACAAATTTGTTGACTTTCCGCTGGTGAGAGTAGGAATAAAATTCTGACTTGACCGGGCGTGTTGAGCCCTAGCTTGTCCCCTTAACCATTTATAATCTATAAGCTCGTGCTAGTCTTTTATACAAGGAGCTAGAAAACGCGAATTCTTTTTAAGAATTTGCAAGTTCCCATAATTGACTTTATATATGCATGGCTTGATTATTTGGCTAAGCATTTGCGGATCTTATTATTTAGGATTTTAAATTTGCGAAGAACGAGAAATGATAGAGTTGTTTATAAGTTAGATTGCTAAACATGGAGTAGTTGGATCTCTTTAGAGCTCATCAAAGTTACTTGTGGCTTTTTGTTCCCATAAGCTTGTTTCACCCAATAATAGTAATCTAGGAATAATTAAAGGAATTTTGGTTTTGGCGATAATTAGTTTTTATTTCTTCCTTAGATAATTCTTGCTTATGAAAGTTGGGTACACATCAAGGTACTGTCAGTGTTACGGTGTAATAGACTATTCCATCTTGCCGGCTCACAACCGATGTTGGGATTGTTATAAAAGCCGTAGGACTTGGGGTTTGGCAACACAAATAATTAATGAATATGATAATGTATAATAATAATCCAAAGCCATAAAAAGTTTTCTACATCTTGTCGGTTCGCAGCCGATGTTTGTGGGGTATTCACAATGCATGAATCACTAGTTTGAGTCTTGTATGGATCGAATGGAAGAGGTTTTTAGAGAGAGAAATGGGAGCCTTTTAGTGAGAGAAAGAAACTTGTGTAATATTAGCTTGAAAGGTCCAACCCTTCCCATGTGTGGGAAGGGATATATATACTACTACATATTACGTCCCTAGTGGACTGTGGAGCGAGCTGACAGAGGGGAAAGCCCCGACCCACTCCACAAATATAGATACTACTAATACTAATACTAATTATACTAAGCAACTGATAATATTACAGATAATCTTATGAGCAATGATGATCTAATAAGTACTCGGGGTGACCGAGTCTTCTGCTGAATATTCATATTCCTAACAATCTCCCCCTAAGGGAGGTCACCCCAGAAGTAATGTTCTGAAATTCAGCACTTCTTCCTTGGATCTTGACATCATAGCTCGTATTCATTGAATCTTCAATGTCATAGATTGCTGTGCAAACGTCAGTGATCTGAAGATGACTTCTCTTTTGTCTTGGATGAACTTTGAATAATCTCTGAACGTATCATCCCACTTGAGTCTCCACGTCATCTTTCAGTAGTAATACTCCATGTGATGAAATATACTTAGAGCCGACATGCTCACACGATATGGGGTCATGATCTTCAGCATCAGAGTTAGCAGAAGCTGTGTCGAAGGTCTTTTAGAGTGATCATGACTTCTTTGATGATGATGTAGTGTGAACATGTGGTGATGGATTGGCATCTTTTCTGCAACCAGCTACGACAGCAACCAGCTACAGCATTCCACTGCTACAATCGCCAGAAGTTCCTGCATACAACAGTTAGCAATAATTCGACCGGTACTTACAAGTTTGGACTTCGAGATAGTCAACAGCATATTGTGAAAACTATCTCTAATCCTTACCAAGACCGTTCCTAATCGAAAACTCACAGAGAGCTTTTTAAGATTTTACCGTAGTAAATCAGCGATTAGGTGAGTCGCTGGAGATCACTCCACGACTGTAGACCGGTTGAAACCGCCGCGACCACTAAGCGTAATCCACGAGGAATTACCGAAGTGACCTGCTTTCAGGGCTGTTTGATGTTGACCCTGGCAGGAATTTCCATTCAATCATTGAGAATTACATAAGTAAATTCTCTCATAAATGTTCTGGCAGATTGCTAAGATCTGCGTAGGACTCATGAGATTACAACTGGCGTCCTTACTGTTGAACAACCAGTGTAGAAATGATTCGTGTCCCTATGAGATCTTATTATGTATCTCGTGGCTCTAGACTCAATTGTGCGTTTTGATTTGGTGATCGGAGGCTGGAGAGGACTGCCACCTTTTCAATATCATCTAACTCGGAGTGAGAGAGACGATAGGAATGTATTGAACTCCGTGACAATTGAAACAAGAATCCTTTGAGGGACCTTGAGTGGCTAGGGAGGGTTGTGCAGCGTATCACTGGGTCCATGATACTTTGTCTTCAATGCCAGCAATCAACTAAGTGATTCTGACAGCATATGTATTGACCCGGTTTCTGCCTAAGTTGTAAGGAGGGCTATTTCTTTTCACCCTTTATCTTTACAATTCTTTTTCATTCTTCAACCCCTTCAGTGCTTACCGAGACTTCCTTACTAGTACCTTGTTGGGTTTATTCCAGTACTAGCTCCATCTCAGTCGGCACTTTTCCCTCATTCACTTTTCTCCTTTTTAATCATACCTAAGGACTTCTACACTAACTAGTGGATTGTCCCTGGGTAGATCCCTCCGGCTTTGGCAGGATCGTGGGAACTTGAGCCTAACCTAACCATCCTTATAACTCCATGCATTAATTAAAATGGTCGGTCTTTGGTGTACTTCCACGATTGCCATAAACCAAATCTTTGAAAAATCTCTCAAAGTGTTCATGATTCTGAAACACATTTTTGCATACACTTGAGAGTTTTATATTTTTCAAATGCTCCCCCTCAACATGTGCTCGGTTGATTGTTTTATAAATTTGCACATGTTAGGTAGAGCCTGCACTTTTTGAATTGATCCACTTTCAGTGAACATGACCGATTCGAGACACGCTTACATCACTGGTTAGACCAGCTTGAAATTATTACCCGTCCTGGTCAAGTCCATAGAAAGTTTCTCGAAACGGTACACTCTACTCAGATACATCTTTTTCGAGACACGCTTACATCACTGGTTAGACCAGCTTGAAATTATTACCCGGCCAAGACGTATCCTTTCGATTGATGACAATTCAAGTTTCGTCAATTCTTTTGTTAATTCTGAGTCACAGCCACATGCGATGCCATAATCCATTGTTTTGTAAAACCATTTGCTCCCCCTCAATATATGCATTGATATAAGAAGGATTTTCGTACTTATGGAGGAGCTTGCTTTTATGTCCAAAACATTTTGCTCCCCCTCAATATGTGCCTTGATATACAAAATGGTTTAGCACATACGGG